>JAMPIV010008607.1:265000-467404 GCA_024509875.1 Oreohelix idahoensis | reverse complement strand
GTTACCAAAACCCTTTAACTTCCACTCTTGATCATTTTCGGCGTCTGTGGACTACAATGGTTATGCAACGCAGTTTCATAAGCACAGATTTCACCAGGTTCGAAAACCATGATGCAGGGCGGTTTGGTAGAAAACGCTTTGATGCTGGCACTTTTTACAATGCCGTATAAGCGCCCCCAGTACAACCGTCAGAAAGCAATGGCAAAAATACTGAATGAAAAAAATTGCCTAGAAAAAATCCACATACTAGCCAATAAAAGCTGGGGTTGATTGCCACGTCCTGTAAAGGATAAGCAACTATCTTTGACTAATTTTAAAGTTACTGTCTGTTTGTCTCAGTCAATTAACTACACTAATTCTAAAACAGTGCTATACTTGAATAAGAGAATTTTCCTCTGAGAAATCAGGGGTGGGGTTTATCGAGCTGATATATAAAGTGTCTTGAATTCGTCCACATAAGTGGTCGGCAGGATAGTTACAGTAAGTAACGTGCTTAGTGACAGCACCAGCCATTGTTTTCGCTTACCTGAATTATCTTGTGAAGACTCCAATGTGATAGAAGTTTCACTTATCTTATATTACATTCTGTCTAAGAGTAATCTTGTTGTAAAATAGGGACGCCATAGAAGGCCTATATTAGATACTCATTGAGTTTTGGCCAATTTTGTGGACCACTACTGCTATGCCAGGGGAGGCAATACTGTCACAATCACTACATCGGGTCCCCTTTACATATTGCATGCACCATTCGCATTAATGTACTATTGCAGAGTTGGTTTATGGAAGCAGGCAAGTTTTACTTGAGGAAGCAGCCCTTTACAACTCCCGTCGTTAGTTGCGTCTACTTCATGTGGGAAGCAGCAGTAACCTTATTCCTTCTTTATATTCTCCAGAATCTCTAGGCAAGAACAAAAACACATTTAGTGGATAGTGCTCATTTACCAACTATTAGTCCCCACTTGTTTCCTGTGCGTTTCCAGCGACTTCAATCATGATGACTTCCTTAGCTATGACATGTTAGTTTACATTTGCTTTGGCTTGCTTTTTGCTCATTTCCATGTCCTAGCTCTTTTGGGTCTCCCACTTTTCTCTTTCCTTGGTGGGTTTATGGTTGTAATTCCTATAAAGTGTGGCCTAACTCACCAGCAAACGGGCTCTAGGGGTTTTTAGTGACGCACTGGAGATCCAAGCAGGGGTTCATTTGTCACACAGCCAACTATTTGTTTTGGTGCCCCCCAGCACTACATATAGATATATTATTAATAATGTGAGTAGGGGAAAAAACTTCCCACATTGTGGTTTAATGCTGTTGCAAACTCATAATTTAAAGACTGCGCACTGTCAAGAGGTGCATGCATGTCACATTTACATACCTAGGATGCATAGTAACAACCCATACGGCGGAACAAGCAAAGACACTCAACAGAATGAATAAAAGCGTGACACAGCCTTTTCTAGGATAAACAATTTATGTAAGTCCCTCTCATTACAGCACCTAAACACCGGAATTGAAGGATTATCTGAGAGCTTGTTGGTACTTACTGTGCGGGAAATGCTAGAGAGTAACAGAGAAGAAAATGTCAAAAATTGTCATCTTTCCACACAATTTTGTCTATGGATAATTCTCCCAATCTTTTGGCTGAATACCATCACCAACCAAGAACTGCTTACTCAGCAAACCAAGAGGACATGCACACCATCATTTCTGGCAGACGTTTGAGTTGGGTTTGGCCCCCACATCCTCAGAAGAGAGACCCTGATGCATCACAAGTTACAGATGTGCTATGGACCCTTGAAGGAAAGTGAAAGAGAGGCAGGACAAAAAACAACGTGGTGCGAAAAAACTGTGGAGGCCGAGATGCAAAGAATGAAACTAGAGCTGGGGCACTACACGAAGGATGGCCGCTGACCGAGCAAAGTGGAAGCAGTTTTGAGGTGCCCTACAAGACGTGATTGACCACTGACTGTTTTGACAGTTCGGTGGCAAAGGATCAAAGAAGAAGTGCATGCCTGTGGAAGTGTGAAATAAAAAAGTGGTGACTTTGCATGCACCCCAATAAATAGCAGGCTTATCAGCATTCGTATTGCAGCACATCCAAAGAACATCTCCATCATACAGGTATATGCCCCCACTACTGACTATGAGGATGAGGCAATTGATACATTTTATGACAATCTCGATGAAGCAATTAAGAAAATTCCAAATAAAGATCTTCTCATCGTGTTAGGTGATTGGAATGCTAAAATAGGGCCAGATGCATAACGGTCTCTGGGCTGGCACAGTGGGGAAATTTGGGACTGGAGAAAACCAACGATCGAGGGGACTAAGGTACTAGAAATTTGCCGACAGCCAAACTATAAAACTACCCTTGCAAATACACTATTTCCTCATAAGTTATCAAGAAGAACAACGTGGCATGCCCCAAAAACTGAGATACATGGCCAAATTGATTTTATTCTTGTATCCACAAGATTCAAGTCCAGCATTAATAAAGCCAAGACTAGGACTTTTCCTGGCGCCGACATTGGTAGTGATCACGACATGGTATTGATGACGCTCAAGCTTAAACTCAAAAAGAACTATAATCAAAACAGATGTTCTCAGTTAAGATTCAATTTAGACAAATTGAAAGATCCAGAAATCACGGGAATCTTTGAGGCAACTGTTGGTAGGAAAAAATTCGCAGCTCTCATCAACTTTTTAGAGGATGATATCAACTCAATCACAGAGAACATGAAAGACGTGCTCATTGAATCAGCAACAGAAATACTTGGTAAAAGAAAGAAAATAAACAAACCATGGGTTACAGATGACATTCTGAAGTTATGTGATACACGGCGGGAAATGATAAAGGTTAAGAAAGAGGTTCCTGAAGCAGCATGGCAATACAGTATGGTGAATAAAAATATTAGAAAGAAAATGAAACAGGCCAAAGAAAAATGGGTAGCTGATCAATGTGAGTCCATTAATACGGGGCTAATAAAAGGTAACAGCAAGGCAGTTTTTGACACATTAAGAAGACTATCAAAACCCCAACAGCCCAGGGTAACTGTCATAGAAGATAGCAATGGGGCTCTGCTCAATGAAAAAACAGCTGTAATGAGAAGGTGGACAGAATATTGTAAAGAATTATATAACTGTAAACTTGACACTGACTTAGGCATATTAAACAACATTAAGTGCGAAAACAGAGAACTCGGAAATGCAGCAATACTACGGGAAGAAGTGGAAGAGGCTATATGTTCGATGAAAGGAGGGAGTCACCGGGTGTGGATAATATACCAGCAGAGCTCTTGAAATATGGAGGACCAGATATAGTAAAAATCATGACAACAATTTGCCAGAAGATATGGAGTACAAAAAAATGGCCAAAAGAATGGACGCAGTCATTAGTAATACCGCTTCCAAAGAAAGGAAATCTAAAAATGTGCAAGAACTACAGAACCATTAGCCTTATTAGTCATCCAAGTAAGGTGATGTTAAGGATACTTTTGAACAGAATAAAACAGAAATCAGAAGAAATCTTGTCCGAGGAACAGGCTGGCTTTAGACCAAAACGAAGTACCTCAGCACAAATCTCCAATATTAGATTACTGATCGAACAAACACCTCCAGCATCAACATGATTTATACCATAAATTCATCGATTTCACAAAAGCCTTCGATCGAGTCTGGGCATGAAGGTTTATGGCAAATAATGAGAAAATTCAAATTTTGATACCAACATCATAGATATCATTGAAGCACTATAACAAGGACGCAAGCAGTGCTGTTTTTGCAAGCAATGACATTGGAGAATTTTTCAAAACAACTGTAGGAGTTCGCCAGGGATGTATCCTGTCACCAGTGCTCTTTAACATTTATCTAGAACATATTATGCAGGAGGCTCTCTACGATTATAAATCACCCATATCGATTGGAGGCCGACCTCTGTGTAATCTACGTTTTGCTGATGATATTGATCTGATAGCTGGAACAGAATCAGAACTTCAAGACCTTACCTCTAGACTGGAGAAAGCGTAAACAAGAACACATATGGGATGGAAATTAATATAGAAAAAAGCAAGATATTGGTGAATAGCCATAAGAAACATGTTCCGACCAACATTACGTTAAATGGGCAAACGTTAGAAGAAGTTAACACCTTTAAATATCTCGGGTCCACTATATGTAGTGATGGAAGATCAAATAAAGAAATCAAGACAAGACTTGAGATGGCCTCAGCTGCCATGACAAGGTTGAATGTGATCTGGAAAAGTAACATCAGTTTTCCTGGGCAGGTCAAAGTATACAAATCACTTGTATTATCTATTCTCTTGTATGGGTGTGAGGGCTGGACACTCACTGCAGATACGGAGCGAAGGATTCAGGCTTTCGAGCATAAATGTTATAGAAGAATTTTGCGCATTTGCTATAAAGATCACAAAACAAATGTCTATGTTAGAGAGAAGATAAACACCTATGCAGGCCACCAAGAACCACTTTTGGCAAGAGTGAAACGTCGAAAGCTTGCCTGGTTTGGGCATGTAACTCGTCATGACTCCCTTTCGAAAACGATCCTCCAGGGAACAGTCGAAGGTAAACGGAGAAGAGGAAGACAAAGAAAATCCTGGGCTGATAACATCAAAGAATGGGCAGGACACGGTTTTTCCACACTTGTACGCATTGCTGAGAATAGAGAGCAGATGGAGGGACCCTGTCCTGCTGATGCTTTTTACCATGGCACCCCTACGACCCATGACGGGTTATGGGTTGAGATGAGATGATGATGTTGATTGAAAAACGGAGTGGGGTGGAAGAAGTAATTGTAAATTATTTTTTCCTGTTACTCTATCTTATTTTTGATAATGAAGAGAAAAGCGGGATAGCAGAATCAAAGTGACACGAACAATAATTCAAGCTAAAAATAAAAAAATAGTTCTGTTTGTGAATTGATTCGTTATATTTAATGTGTTCTGTGGGACAGTTTATTTTTTGGTACCCTGAGCCTTGGTGCCCTGAGCCAGTGGTCCCTTGAATCTTCTTTTGGAACTGGCCTTGTTAGCCATATCCATCTTTCTTCTTTAATCTCCAGCTTTTAATGGTTGGGTTATGGTTCTCTTCATATATCTGTGCTTCTTATTTAATCTGTCCATCTGGTATGAAATAATGGGTCAGCGGAATCTTTAGGTGAAGGTCCCCTGAAGTTCAGACATGATATTCTTAACGGCATTCCTTATTTCCAAACACTATAGACAAGAAAAAGGTAACCTGAGACCTACATGGCGATTGTAAAGCTACTTCCTATTTTTAAATGGTTATTTTTATTCACTCCTATCTAATTTATATGAAACAAACAAAATAAAGACTGTTAAATGCTGTTTTATTACATAAAAAGCTGTGTCTCATTAACATTACAACTCACCATGAGATACCTGCTTGACCTACATGATTTTATAGTGGGCAGCCATTTTATTGGTTGTCTTAGATTTTGTCTTGTTTTATTTTGTTTCTAGGAATACAAATAAACAGAAATGTATTTCAAATGGCAGTCATTGTTTTAACATTTGTTTCATGCACATATCCAATGGATACTAGTGAGGATATACACATTTAAAAATAAGAGATTTGTAAAATCACTCAGTAGCATAGTGAAGTCTCTAACACTTCACTCCAGTACTGCAGAATGTGCCTTTAGCTTTTTAGAGTAGGACAGAATTTACATTTACATTGGCCAGCTCTAATTGTCTTTCCCTTATGAAAGCCAGAAAGTTCCAGGTTTGTTAGAAGGCAAATCTGGCTTTGTTAATCCTAGCATTTTTCAGTAAGTTGATTGTCATACGAGAAGAAATTGTGAACACTCAGTAAAATAAAGAAATCACTGGATAGCGCAGAGAAATTTAAGAATCTCAGACAGCTAAAATGACTACTGAGCATGCCCTAAAATAGGTAGCTTAATACACTTATTAGAATGAAGAGTATTATAAGAAAAGTTAGAAAACATTGTATGCAAGAGACAAAGGATAGTAACGAGACGATACTCTACAGTTGCTGACATGGAAAAATGCCAGCAGAATTTATAATTATCACTACAGGATTAACACCCCTGGAACAAGAGAATGAGGAGATAGGACACACATTGTGAAAACCAGTTGATAGCATTACAAGGCAATCCCTGTTTTAGAATCCCCAAGGTAAGACATAGATGGAAACCAAAAAACACACAGAAAAGGGAACTGGAGACAGACATGAAAGGGATGGAAAAACCTAGAATGAACGACACAAGACAAGGCGGCATGGTGTGCTGTTGTTAGTAACTTGTGCTCTACAGGAAGCTGAAAAGGCTGATGATGACTGGAGAGTAGAAGTTGTTTGATAGATAAATCTTATCCTCACTACAGCTCCTGGCTATGACAACCTTTATAACCATCTATTCCTGTTGGCGAGATGCTTGGAGAAAAAATGATATTGTGATCTGTAGAACTCTTACACTTGCTCTTCGTCATGTAAAACAAATATCTACATATCCCACCACTGCAAGAGCACATGCATGCTTTGGTGCAGGCTTGTTGTAAGAGGACCAACAACAATGGTGGCTCCATGCTGCACTAGGAGCAGAAAGGAAATTGGTGATGATGGTGATGATTGTCTTCATCATAATTATTGTTAATACTGACTTTGTAACAGTTATCAACTGGTGACAACTTTTGAGAATTTTGTACATATTGTTCATCAGTCTTTCATTAAATTGAGCATTTTTCTATCTTCTGCAGACCACAGATTTCGAGCCCTACCAGCAACCCTCATAGCAAATTTCCAGCTACACAGAGTAATAGACAGCGCAACCTTTCAGGGACTGTAGTCAGTGGTTTAACTAACCCACTCCATCCATCCATGCCTGTCACCCTTACTGGGGGTAGCCAGATGTCTGTGGCCTTAGCCTTGCTGTCAACTGCCCCACAGCTAGGACAGGCTGCTGCCAACTGTGTTGTGAAGAGAACTCATCAGAGATCACGCTCAGAGGCAACAGGTAAACATTTTTTTCGGGTGAATGGAGTGGCAGTGTATGTTTAGTTCTTACCAGCCTTTTTCTCGTCTATGCCGCTGTATAGACACAGGACATTTACACCTACCGAAAAATACAAATAACATACAGTTTCTACAATCCATATTGAACTTACAATTTAACTCATTCCACCCTGGAGGTCTGGCACATTTTTGTTCCCCAACCCTAACCAAGGGGACGTAACTCTGTTTACCACATGACGTAATCTATGAAAGCATATTTAAGCATGCAAATATTCACCAATTTCAATTAAATAAAAATGCTAGAAAGAAAAATGAACGAACTTTCAAGAAATGTGGATGTCACGTCGCTATTTCGCAGTGCATCTTTTGTACGAAAAGTTAGCCTGGCAACACCGGGGATAGCTAAACCCGCGAGTCAGGCGCAAAGGTAGTCAGTGAGATTCTAGCCAGTGTCCGAGTAGGGCAAATTTATTTTCCCTTTGCCAGCAAGTAGCTCTGAAGTTCATGTTATGGACTATGGATTTTGAGAGCTTGCCATATTCAGTCTAGGTGGATTGTTATGTGATTAGTCTAGTACAGTGTAGAGTCTAGATTGTACAACTGTCAGGCCGTTAATTTATAAGTTGACAACGATTTGAGTATTTTTCTTTGTCACAGTTTTGCCGCTCAAGGTGAGCGATAGTCATTGCCGTGTTTGTTCAGTGTAAGTCGTACTGTTATGTATGATACTGATAGATTAAGTTGTTGAGGCAAGTTACATTGGCATTTCTGTACTGTATTTCATGCATATTGGCTGTGTGAGGCCTTTTTGTTATTGTGCATAGCATTAAAGGGAAGTACCTGTAGAAGGTGTTGATTACCTACGTCATACTCATGTTGTGTTTTGTGGATGGTTGGAGAATGCAGGAACGACAAAGGTAGTGGAGAACTATGGCATTCTCTAGTCAGATGAGGAGATACTGTAATGGCATATTGTCATCCAAACTCCTCCGGGGGTCAGGCAAAGCTTCCTCCGATGGAAGAAAACTGCATTTTCTCTCTTAAAGGGGGGGAGATGTCATGGCGCTATTTCGCAGTGCATCTTTTGTACGAAAAGTTAGCCTCGCAACACCAGAGTCAGTTGGCTACCGGAAGCTGGGAATCAGGCGCGAAGGTAGTCAGTGAGATTCTAGCCAGTGTCCGAGTAGGACGGATTTATTTTCCCTTTACCAGCAAGTAGCTGTGAAGTTCATGTTATGGACTATGGGTTTTGAGAGCTTGCTATATTCGGTCTAGGTGGATTGTTATGTGATTAGTCTAGTACAGTGTAGAGTCTAGATTGTACAACTGTCAGGCCGTTAATTTATAAGTGACAACGATTTGAGTATTTCTTTGTCACAGTTTTGCCGCTCAAGGTGAGCAATAGTCATTGCCGTGTTTGTTCAGTGTAAGTCGTACTGTTATGTATGATACTGATAGATTAAGTTGTTGAGGCAAGTTACATTGGCATTTCTGTACTGTATTTCATGCGTATTGGCCGTGTGAGGCCTTATTGTTATTGTGCATAGCATTAAAGGTAAGTACATGTAGAAGGTGTTGATTACTTATGTCAGCCATTGTTCTGTGGTCATACGTCTAGAAGAATGAGCCTATTAGTGTTATTATAAATCCCACTACAGTGATGCAACCATAGTGAATTGGTTCTAACAACTGAGGACATTGTCTATACAGTTGTTCTGACAGTATACATTTATATGACTTTAATGGTAATTTATTTTTAGAAAAATAAAAAAAAACTGATTTCCAGTAGGAGTCTTCAACACCTTTAGTTTCCTGCCTGCTGCTCAGCATATTTGTTTGTCTGTTCCACAAATAGTTTGATTATTGTAACTGGAAAGAAGAGGCTAGAATAGTCAAATGGTGAGCTGTTTGTGTCCTGATTATGAAGGGCGCCTTGTGTTTCAGTTAATGCACCCATTTTGTCCCTGACAGTGTTTAGCGTGTCAGACCACTCCAGGTCTGCTTCTGTTTCACCAATGCTGTCACTAGTTTCACTGTTAATTGTTATCATCAAATAAATCCACTGCCTCATCATCTAAGTCAACATCGGACTCGTCCTCTTGGTTGTTATCGTCGGGATCGTCATTATCAATCAATGACTGAATAAATTGAAAGGCCATTCTGCCGTGGATTGTTGATAAAAAAGGCCTCAACACACCGCACACACTGGTCTGACTTCAAACATCTATACAAGGGGATTGACATAAGTCTTGGGCCTGACCATGAAGGACATGTCACAGAGAGCTGAAATTTTGTATAGTGTTTATTCCTTTTCAATATAGCCACCGTCTGAATTGACAGACTTCTGCCATCTCTGCTTGACCTTGAAAAGACCTTGAGAGTAGAACACCCTATTTTTCAAACTAAACCAGTCATCACATGCCAGTATAACCTCTTCAACGCTGTCAAAATGATTTCCTTTTAGCTGTTTTTTAAGATTTGGGAATAGAAAAAAGTCTGATGGAACCAAATCTGGAGAATATGGTGGGTGTGGAAGAATTTCAATATTCAAATCGTTGGCTGCTAGCTGCACAAGCCATGCTTTGTGAGAGGGCACATTGTCTTGAAGCAAAGGAAGATTTTGAGTGCGCGTTATCCCTCATTTCCTGGTCACAACCTTTCTTAGTTTGGTGAGAAGATCTGCATAGTACTGTCCATTAACGGTGTTGCCACGAGGCAGATAATCTTTTAAAAGGACACCTTTGCCGTCCCAAAAAACAGTCAGCATCACTTTTCCTGCAGATTTCTGCGCTCTCGGCTTGACAGGTGTTGGGGAGCCCGGGGTTTTCCATTGCATGCTGGCAATTTTGGATTCGGGGTCATAATGGTGTACCCAAGTCTCATCTACTGTCACCATGGTCTCCAAAAAATTTTTTGACTGACACTTTTTGAGCAACTGTTGACAGCAATTTACCCTCGTTTGCTTCTGTTCACGTGTAAACAGTCGCGGAACCCAGCGTGCACACACTTTTCTCATGTTCAGTCTGTTGTGTAAAATTCTATAAACTGTTCTTTCATTTAGTTTTACTCTACTAGCTATCTCCACGATTGTCATTTTTTGATCCTGGTCAATGATTTTCTTCACTCTTGTTGCATTTTCATCGTTGCACTCTGAGGCTGATCTACCAGATCTTGGCAGATCAGCAACATTTGAGCGGCTGCACTTAAACTGTTGACACCAGTTTTTTACCGAAGTATATGAAGGACAAGACTCACGAAACACTGGTTCCATCTCCCTGTGTATTTCTGTAGGTGTTTTTCGCTGAAACATCAGAAATTTTATCACAGCTCTGGCCTCTTTCTTTTCCATTGTTTTGTCAAATCTTTGGAGCAGCAGATCCGGTCAATAGGGTACATTGCGCCGTGCACCGTAGTGGGAAAACCCATTGAAGAAACAAACGCGTACTTCACACATTCAGTGCAAATATGATGAACTTTAAATGTGCCAAGTTTCATCTTCCTCCTGTGACTTCTTCATGGTCAGGCCCAAGACTTATGTCAATCCCCTTGTATAATCCGAACGAAACCACATAAAAACATTCGGTTTTCCATGAATCGAAAGTGAAACTCTAGTTTTTTCCTGTTCTCGCCGGATATCGCTTGATACGAGAGTTCCATTGCTAGATGCTTACAAAAAAGGCCAGTCACTTTATGTCGCATCAGGGCGGAATGGGTAATGTCACATTTAGTCGCAACAGGGCGGAATGGGTAATGTCGCATTTAGTCGCAACAGGGCGGAATGGGTAATGTCGCATTTAGTCGCAACAGGGCGGAATGGGTAATGTCGCATTTAGTCGCAACAGGGCGGAATGGGTAATGTCACATTGAGTGACAACAGGGCGGAATGAGTTAATGATAATTGTCAAGTGCTTGCTGTGTGTACACATTGACAAATATGTATTACATACACATGGAGCGACAAACATGGCTCGTTTTTCACAGCAAATTGTTAATACACTAAACTCCAACAAGTAAATACGATATCCGACGACTTTATGTCACAAACTTGATTATAACACAATAACAGGCAGACTGCCGCTTTGGCCATAAATCATCACATAAGAAAAGCACAATATATGATGTGCATAATTAGAACAGCATCTCATGGAAAGAATTTCACAATATCTTAATATATTTCCTATTTTCCTTCAACCATTTCGCCTTCACTCTCCACGTAATCTCTCCTCACTCTAATCTCTGTCTCGAATGACCTTTTTACCCATGACCCTTTTCACACCTGACCAGTCTTCTCCCCCACTTCGTTCACAACAACTCAGCCATGCCCGTGAACTCGACATTAGCGCTTACTGCTACTAATGCATTCATGCCCGCAAGCAAACTTCACATTCACTCACTTCAACTCACAACTTACATAAACATATCTAGTTCCCACCGGAGCATGAGTACTGACATTCATTCTATAAACCGTTCGTGACATCCACCCCTCCCTCTCCAAGTGAAAAACATAGTTTTTCACTGGATGGGTGGTAGATATCAGGAAACCAACCATCCAAAACCTCTGATTACATATGTGGCAAAATCTATAGCATCAGTGTGAACATATGCCATCTACAAATAATCAATAATAACATTCTGAAGAACACAAAAATAAAATTAAAAAAAATTACAATAGAACCGAGTTGCTAGAAAAATACAACAGCAACCATATGGCAAAAATCATGCATCTCTAATTACACACAAAATTAAAGGTGATAACATTACATCAATTTCACCAAATTCTACTATACCGGAGAATATCTATTTTATAACCCTGTACTAGATACACAACATATGATAAGAACTTAGCTTATACAAAAATCATGCAGAATACAGTTGACACAACATTACTCATGTACAAGTATCAAATACTACATAGAAATGGTGGTTTAAAAAAAACACACCCATTTACTACAAGCAAGTGTTCATAATCTAGATAACGAATCTGCAAGAACATTTAATTTACCCTGAATAGGAAAAACAGTGAAGTTGTACTGTTGTAACAACAACGACCACCTTGTTAAACGTGAATTTGGTGATCTAGATGACTTAAGAAAAGTCAAAGGACAATGGTCCGTTTCCAGTACAAAATGAGATCCTAACAAATACCTAGAGAGTTTGGAAACAGCCCAAATAATGGCTAAACACTCTCTCTCTATAGTGGCATATCGCGTTTCAGCCGGAAGCAACTTCCTGCTGACATACATGACAGGATGTAGAAACCCATCATGTTCTTGCATCAGACACGCACCAATGCCCACTGCAGAAGCATCAGTCCTCAGTACAAAAGGCTTAGCCAAGTCTGGCAGTAGAAGAATGGGCTCGCTGGAGAATACAGCTTTGATGTTCCTCAGTGCTCTATCACACTCTTCAGTCCAGACCACTCTGTTTGGCGTGCCCTTTTTAGTGAGTGATGTTAGAGCTGATGACAATGAAGAGAACCTGGGGATAAATTTATGATAAAAATTTATCAGACCGAGTAAACTACGTACTTGTTTCTTTGTTTTTGGAGGTTGCAAATTCAAAATTCTTCCAACTGTTTGATCAACTGGTTTTAAAACACCCTGTCCTACCACATACCCCAGAAATGTTAACTCCTGAAACCCCACCTTAATCTTACTGGGTCTTGCTGTAAGGTGATGCACCCGAAGGCATGATAACAGTGACTTCAATCCCTCTACATGTTCATCCCACGTGTCATGAAACAAACAGATGTCATCAGTATATGTGATAACATCCTTCTGTCCCCTCAAAAGCATTCTCATCATTCTCACAAAAGTTGCAGGGGCATTCACCAGTCCAAAGCACATATAATTAAACTGGAAAAGACCCTGAGGGGTACAAAATGCTGTAAGTGGCCTAGCGCCTTCTGCTAAGGGAATTTGCCAATACCCCCTCGATAAGTCTAGTTTGGTAAAATACTTTGCCCCCGCTATTTGGGATAGGAGGACCTCTTGGTTGGGCATAGGTTCCGCATCTATCACTGTGACACTTTCAAGCGGCGGAAGTCTATACATATCCGTAGGGATTTATCCTTCTTCCGCACGATGACCATGGGAACTGAGTATGATGATTCAGATGGGGAGATAACACCTAAGCGTAACTGATAAGGGTGGATTTGAGCTGAAATGATAACTTGCCACCCCTATCGACGCCTGGTATTAAAGTGCAAGATGTAGGTGTCTTCTCTGATTTAGAATGTTGCTGTGTGTGTTGCAGTAGAACAGTTCATAGGGTACACCACAGGCAACATGACGTGTAGAATCATAGAAATGGTAACTTCGCTTTAGTTTTATACCATTTATTGCACGCCACAAAACAGTCATGATATTTATGTCATCATCAGCATAGTATAACGAATGCAGCATTCAAAATCATATTAACTGATAGTCATGTAGGATTCAATACTCAATAGTGGTATTGTGAACAGATATCATAAAGTTCTGGTTCGTGAAGCTGTATCAATAATATATATAACTTCTGCAACAGTCAGCTGCAGCTCAACAATGTTCATAGACAATAATAAATGCTCCCTTTCTGATGCTAGCAGATCAGATGTATACAATAAGTCTGTTTACTGTCTGCACGTGAATAGCATACTGGGCATATAGGTCATACCGACCTTTATAACGTTTCTAAGTCTAACCATCTGACTTGGACGTGATCTCTGATATAACGAATCCTGGAACACAGACAATAGTCTTGTTGGTCTAGAGCGACCCATATATATATAACTAGTTCAGGTATAAAGATACCGGTGACTTAATCCTAGTCAAAGTACCTCTCCATTTTGAATCACACAGGCGAGCAAAAAGGCGACAAAATGACGAACCTCTAGATGATAGCATAAAGTTCGATACAAGAGGAATTACCTTATTTCGGAAAATCAACCATGAACATATGCCTCCAGGCAGGCTTGAATAATACTGGGAAATAGTCTAGTTAGCTAACTAACTCACAAAGACAATGTATTTCCCTCAGAGAATCACAAGACGCAGGTCGCGTCCGCTCGCTACTCAGACCATTTCTAAACTGCCAGCTGGGCGGAACACACAGAACGAACTCCCAGTTTTTTGACATGCGCAGAACTCATCTACGTGAGTATCAATTCACACAAAGCAATTTTAAGAACATTCGAGATAACAGTCTTACACAGTCGCGCCTTTTATGGTCATGAACAGAAGCGTTGAGACATGTTTCAGACATCTACAACAGTTGACTGATACTACCAAATAAGGAGATATGGTCACGCTTCGTTCAAGAAATTATAGATCGAACGTGTCTCTATACAAGAGAAGGCAAACTCCTAAAAAATTGTAGTCTCAATAACTCGAGTCATGTCCCTTTGACTGTAAAAAACATAATACACATTTCAGTCAGAAAATGATCATACATTCAAAAAAATGATCATACAAAGACTTTGGAAAAAGTAATTATTTGTGCGTAACATTACCGCACCCTCCCGGGAAAAAAAAATGAAACATTTTTTTTTTAAATCCTGGAGCCGGAAAAATCTAGGCTCCTAACGCACGTATGATGCGCGGATATATACCTAACAAAATAGCTCAACACTTGGAGCGAAACTGAGATCATATCCCAGGTCCTTAGAGAAAAAATTTATCTAAGTATTCGCGTATATATTCCAGGAAGGTGCCACCAACACACGCCACAATGATGGCAACATCATAATAAAAGTCAAATTACTCTCATACCAATATATGAAATTAAATATATTATTATGATATCATATAATGTGTTGTGCAAACAGCGGTGTAATATATTAATATACCGCACTATTTTATTACATTATATGATGCATCAGTAATTAATAAGTAATACATGTGTTGATCTTCGTTGACATAAAACATTCAATAGAAGAAGATGTGGACATCATCAGCTCCCAATCTAGGACAGGACTTGATATCCTCAAAGTTCCACAATGGACATAATCTCGCAGACGTCAATGATGTGCTGTGAAAATATCAATAACACAACTCTTAAAGACAACTGGTAAATCTCTTAATACAATTATGCAAATATATTATGTAAATGTGGCCGAGTGATCTTTTGGCCCGTATATCACTAACTAAGCCTTCTTAGATAATTACATGGTACAATGTTATAAATTTCCCTCAAAAAAAAAAGTGAGAAAAAAATCTACTAACATGTCATTATAATATTGGACTGTATATCAGGAAATATATATATATATATGACAGAAGAATCATGTGGAATCGTGTGGGCATCTGGACAGAATGTCTGCCATTACATTATCCGAACCACGGATAGCTCGAACCGAGAAATGAAATGGTTGAAGAGCTATGGCATAACGAGTGGACCTCGAGCTCTTCAAGTTTTTGCTCTGAATAGCAGTAAGCGCTTTCTGGTCGGTTTCCACAATGAAATGTGCGCCTAGAAGAAATCTTTGTAACTTCAGAATAGACCATACCATAGCCAATAACTCACGGTCTAAAACCGAGTAATTCTTTTCGGCAGCATTTAATTTCCTAGAGATATACATCACCGGATGCAAAGTATCAGAATACTCCTGCATTAGTGCTGCCCCAATCCCAGTTGACGAGGCGTCACTTCGAAGAACAAAAGTCTTCTCAATAGTAGGTAACCTAAGAATAGGTGGAGATGAAAATAGGGCTTTAACCTGGTCCAATGAGGATTGACATTCTTTAGACCAGCGGATCAGATTAGGCGACCCTTTCTTCAATAAAGTAGAAAGCGGTGCCATAATGGAGGACAGATTCGGAATGAATCGTCCGTAGAATTGGATCAAACCTAATAGACTCCTTACTTGTTTCTTCATCTTAGGGACCGAAATGTTAAGTATTTTTGAAACATTGTGGTCCTCTGTCTTTAAAAGACCATGACCAACACGATGACCTAGGAAAGAAATCTCGCTAAATCCTATAAAGGCTTTAGAGGGTTTTGCAGTCAAGTTATACTCGCGAAGAGTAGACAGTAATTCGTATAAACCCAAATAGTGATCTTCCCAGGAATCACTGAATAGACAGATATCATCTAGGTATGCTATGACATCTGTACGATATGCGAGAATTCGCCGCATCATGCATACGAATGTAGCAGGGGCGTTCATAAGACCAAAAGGCATGAAATTCCATTGGAATAAACCCCTAGGTGTAGAAAAAAGCTGTAAAAGGTTTGGCACGTTCAGTTAGCGGGACTTGCCAATAACCTTTAGACAAATCTAGTTTGGTAAAGAATCTAGAATTAGAAAGTTTATTGAGTAGCTCTTCTAATGAAGGCATAGGTTCAGCATCGAACTTCGTAACTTGGTTCAATTTGCGATAATCTACGCAAATGCGAATGTTATTATCCTTCTTTCGAACAATAACCATAGACGAAGAGTATGCTGAAGTGGATGGTTCAATGATTTCCAAACGTATCATTTCATCCAATTCTTTTTCGACTTGAGACTGGAAATGGATAGGTATTGGATAGGGTCTGACTCTGATAGGATTATGATCAGTTAGCACAATGTCATGTTCAATGACATGTGTGTGTCCCGGGATGTCTGTAAGAACATCCTGAAATGTTTGCAACATCGAAGAAACTTGTCGATGTTCCTCAGCGGAAAGATTTGGAGAAACGGTCACGTTTTTCCAAGATTCCGTAGAATAAAGTGGGACCATAGAAAGAGGAAGATTGACATCAGAAAAAGTAGTTTCCTCATCCTGTATAACTGACAGAGATGAGTACTGACCATGAGGTGCTTGAGAATTGTCCGTAGCCTGGAAAATAGGCTGCAAATAGTCAGGTCTTTCATAAAATTCCGTGAGCATATTTATGTGGAAAGTTTTATGCTTTCCATCAATATCGACAACATAGTCGACATCAGAAATTTTGGAGACTATTGCATATGGACCTTTCCATGCAATTAGAAGTCTGTTCTCCCTTGAAGGAAGTAGAACGAGAGCTTTGTCACCTGGACAAAGTTGTCGTAGACATCTATTCTTATTTGCAAACTGCCTTGCCTTTTCTTTAGCAAATTCGGAAGACGAAGTTGCTAGTTTGCATGCCTCGATGATCTTTTGCCTAAGAGCAATGACGTACTCATAAGAAGATTGAGTCTCATCGCTAATATTATCGGCAGTGATTAGATCGTGAAGTAAAGACATAGGGCCGCGCGGTTGCGCGCCAAAGACAAGTTCAAAAGGGGAAAACCCCGTATGCTCATTGGGGACCTCTCTATACGCAAAGAGAGCCGCGGGTAAGACCCTGTCCCAATCCTGAGGATGATCCTCAGTTATTTTACCAAGTAAAGTTTTCAGAGTCCTATTTAAACGTTCGACCAACCCATTAGACATTGGGTGATAGATACTGCTGAGAGACCTTTTAATGTGTAGCATAGACATTACCTGTGACATAGTGTCTGATATAAGTTGAGTGCCATGGTCTGACAATATTTCTCCGGGAAAACCCAAGCGAGAAAAAATCAGCCAAAGAGCGTCTGCGATATCAGCAGTTGAGATGCTCTTGAGAGGTATTGCCTCTGGCCAACGTGTGCACATATCGACACATGTAAGGATAAATTGATGTCCTCTAGCCGACTTAATTCTAAAAGGACCGATAATATCTATTGCCATTTTTTGAAAAGGGCGAATAGGGATGTCAGCAGCCTGTATAGGCGCAGCATGTCGTGGTCCTTTAGATTTGACCTCCTGACATACTTTGCAAGAGCGACAGTACATTCGTATGTCCTTGCTCACAAATGGCCAAAAGAAAGCCGCAAGAACTCTCGACTTTGTACGGGAAAAACCCATATGTCCAGCACATTGCGAGTCATGAGCATGTTGCAATATTTGCAATCTCATGCTCTT
The DNA here is from genome assembly GCA_024509875.1 of Oreohelix idahoensis. Lineage (NCBI taxonomy): Eukaryota > Metazoa > Mollusca > Gastropoda > Stylommatophora > Oreohelicidae > Oreohelix > Oreohelix idahoensis. The sequence goes on along the minus strand of JAMPIV010008607.1, from coordinate 449,506 downwards.
AGGCACAAGAATTTGTGAATGAGTGGACGTAGTCGAGTCTTGTACTATACGTACAAGTACGCCGTTCTTCATAGAAATCCAAGACTTTCTATTAGTATTTTGATTAGGATCACCTTTTTTTGCTAGAATGAAGAATTTTTGTAAAGAAGGATCTTCTTCTTGCAATTTGATAAATGAGTCACGTGTAATAGTCAAGTGACTATCTTGGTCATTTACTTCATCATTATTAGTTAATGAAGTTTGAGGTGGATCCAGAGCATGTGCTCTTGTGACCACCGCATTGGTAGCTTCAATGTTTTGCTCTTCCCAAACAGCAATCTGCTGTGGGGTACATTCCCTAACTCCGTGAATACGACCAATAATAAGGTCCGCAATAGGGTTTGGAAGTAGACACGCGTGGACCTCTCCCGTGAAGAAAGGAGTAGTGATGCGTGATGCCATATGATGATGGATGGCATCCGCATGTCTGGTTTTGTGTAGTGTGTAGATGTGTTCAGTCAAAACAATGTTCATGCAACAATAACAGGGCAATCCACATAGGACGTCAGTAAACTCACGACGTATAAAGTCAATGAGTCTTGAAACAGCCGTTGACGTTTTTCTTCATTATTTATTGTGGACGCCACAGTGACAAAATGGTTACGCAAATGTGTAGGCACATCAAACAGTCATTATCACAGCAACATTCAATACAGCAATAAACGGTAGACAGCATTACAATGATGAGTCAGATGCATGTTATATTTCAAAGTGCTGTAAATGTAGTCAGGTGAACAACTCCATCCTTTTCTATAACAGCCAGGAGATAACCAGATGTATGAGATCAGTTCACTCTCCTTAGTTTGACTTCAGCAAGACAGACACGTCTGCCGAAGTATAAATAATGTCCTCAAGAATATCCTCTAGATAATAAAGGTTTTCTAAACCTAGTTCATTTAACAAAGTAGCAAGTAATGGTCCTTGGTACATGCATCAACCGATGCAGTACAATGCAGCGACATGTGAGCTGGGAAAGAACATCTCGTGACGACGACTTTCGGAGACAGGCTATGAATCGAAATCGCTCACGACCCAAAATCGATAGAGTTAATGAAAAAGTCAATTTACCTTGCTTTCATGAAATACACAGAAATATCACGCCTCCCGACATGTGGGAAAACACTAGAGGTATTATCTCGACTAAACGAAATATCCATAAGAGGACTACACATCCCTGACAGAACAAAAAATAGCGGAGATCCCCTCTTCAACGAGGCATCTCTTTCGCCATTCCAAATCGCTCACTCCCACTAGTGGTGGGCGGAAACCGATCGACAAACAACAAGACAAGTCATGCGCAGTCCAGCGCAAAAATGACCACAGCTCAAAAGTTAACTGCATTCGATACCAACGCGAGAAGACAAATGCTTACCGAGAAAAGTGACTATAAATTACAAGCAGTTGTTGCCCTTGCGTTATAAAACAGATATTGAAATAAAACGATGTTGCGAGAATTTATCACGCAACATATCACCACCTCCTCCCGATAAAAAAAAAAATGTGGAACATATTTTTTTTTTCAATATCAAAGAGCAAGCGATAAGCGGCTCAAAACGCACGAATTATGCGCTGATAATTAACTAAATTGCCAAACAATAGGCTAATTATAGAGTGTCTGGTGAGGATATACCTCAACAGAAAAATAAATATGTCTCAAAAAATATTCACATCGGGGAGGTGTCACCAACACACATCACGTTAGCATGTAAACACAATATACGTATGCAAGTTACTATAATCATCATTAAACAGCATACTCTAATATTGTCTTTAAAAATGGATGTACAAATCTGATAGGAAAATTTAAATAGTACATTCTTTGACATGTAATGACATAAGTACATAGTAAAGTTAAACTACATGACGATCCAGGACATATGCTCTGGTATTCCGAGGGTAAGTACACAATCTAGAACTCGTAAGGTAAGTCCTCAGCTCAACAATGACATTCTGAGAAAGTACAAGCAATATAATGCTAATTAATAACTAATATGCTTCATAAGGTACAATACATTATTAATAATTGTGGCTGTTTAGTAAACTAACGGCCCTTATATTAACTACTCAGTCCTCCTCTATCATTTTAAAAAACGAACAGAAGAAGATGACAACAAAGCACGATAGTGTGTACATATAAAGTAAGTACAGATGTGCTAATCTATTGTAGAAATATAGGTGTGTTATGACTCTGTAATATATAGAAATATAGGACAGAAGTATTAGTTGGAGTCATGTGGGCATCTAGACAAAATGTCAGCCATCACATTATCCGCACCACGGATAGCTCGTACCGTGAAGTGAAAAGGTTGAAGAGCTATAGCATATCGAGTGGATCTCGAACTCTTCAAATTCTTAGTCTGAATAGCTGTAAGAGCTTTCTGATCAGTCTCTAGAATGAAATGTGCGCCCAGGAGGAATCTTTGTAGTTTTAGAATTGACCAAACCATCGCTAACAACTCACGGTCTAAAACCGAGTAGTTCCTCTCTGCCGCATTTAGTTTTCTAGAAATGTACATAACAGGATGCAGAGTATTTGCATATTCTTGCATCAGTGCTGCTCCAATCCCAGTGGATGAAGCATCACTCCGAAGAACAAAAGTCCTATCAAGAGTAGGTAATCTTAAGATGGGAGGAGAAGAAAATATATTCTTGATTTGGTCTAGTGAAGATTGGCATTCTTCAGACCAACGGACCAGATTAGGCGAACCTTTCTTCAACAATGTTGAGAGAGGTGCCATGATCGAAGATAAATTTGGAATAAATCTCCCATAAAATTGAATTAAACCTAAGAGACTCCTAACTTGTTTCTTCGTTTTAGGAACAGAGATGTTCAGTATTTTGGAAGTATTGTGGTCTTCTGTCTTCAAGAGACCATGACCAACACGATGACCCAGGAAAGAGATTTCACCAAAACCAACAAAAGCTTTAGAAGGTTTTGCTGTCAAATTATTCTCACGTAGAGTGGACAGTAAGTCATATAACCCTAAATAGTGATCTTCCCAGGTATCACTGAAGAGACAGATGTCATCTAAGTATGCGATGACATCCGAACGATGTGACAGAATTCGACGCATCATGCGAACGAAAGTGGCAGGGGCGTTCATGAGACCAAAAGGCATAACATTCCATTGAAATAGACCCCTAGGTGTAGAAAAAGCAGTAAGAGGTTTGGCATGCTCTGCTAAAGGCACTTGCCAATAACCTTTAGACAAGTCAAGTTTAGTGAAGAATCTAGAATTAGAAAGTCTAATCAGTAGATCTTCTAACAAAGGCATCGGTTCAGCGTCGAACTTTGTGACCTGATTCAATTTGCGATAATCAACGCAAATTCGTATGTTCTTATCCTTCTTCCGGACAATAACCATGGAAGAAGAATATGGTGAAGTCGATGGTTCAATTATATTTAATTGAATCATTTCATCCAATTCCTTTTCCACTTGCGACTGAAAGTGTATAGGAATAGGATACGGCCTAACCCTAATTGGATTATTGTCGGTAAGAATTATGTCATGTTCTATGACATCTGTGTGTCCAGGAATGTCAGTGAGAACATCCTGAAATGTTTGTAACATCGACGAGACTTGTCGATGTTCGTCACCAGAAAGATTAGGAGAAACAGAAACGTTTTTCCAAGATTCCGTGGAATGTAATGGAACCACTGGAAGGGGAAGGTTGACATCAGAGAAGGTAGCTTCCTCATCCTGAATGACAGACAGGGATGAATAATGACCGTGAGGTGCAGGAGCATCATCCGTTGCCTGGAAAATAGGCAGCAAATAGTCCGGACGTTCGTGAAATTCCGAAAGCATGTTTATGTGGAAAGTTTTATGCTTTCCATCAATATCGACCACATAGTCAACATCGGAAATCCGAGAGACTATTGCATACGGACCTTTCCATGCAATAAGAAGTCTATTTTCCCTACTGGGGAGTAGGACGAATGCTTTGTCACCTGGACAAAGTTGTCGTAGACATCTATTCTTGTTAGCAAACTGCCTTGCCTTCTCTTTAGCAATTTCTGATGAAGCAGTTGCTAGCTTACATGCCTCAATGATCTTTTGTCTAAGAGCAATGACATACTCATATGAGGATTGAGTTTCATCGCTAATATCATCGGCAGTGATGAGATCGTGTAATAAAGACATAGGGCCGCGTGGACGCGCGCCAAAGACAAGTTCGAAGGGAGAAAATCCTGTGTGTTCATTAGGGACTTCTCTATAGGCAAAGAGAGCCGCGGGTAAAACCCTGTCCCAATCTCGAGGATGATCTTCAGTTATCTTACCAAGCAAAGTCTTGAGCGTTCTATTCAGACGCTCAACTAACCCATTAGACATAGGATGGTAGATACTACTGAGAGATCGTTCAATATGTAAGGTAGACATCACCTGTGACATAGTGTCAGATATGAGTTGAGTGCCATGGTCTGACAATATTTCTCTGGGGAACCCCAAGCGAGAAAATATCAACCAAAGAGCATCTGCGATATCTGTAGTAGATATGCTCTTAAGAGGAATAGCCTCTGGCCAACGTGTGCACATATCGACACATGTAAGGATAAACTGATGTCCTCTGGCCGACTTGACCTTAAAAGGGCCAATAATATCTATGGCCATTTTCTGAAACGGCCGAATAGGAATGTCAGCAGCCTGGATAGGCGCAGCATGTCGTGGTCCTCTAGATTTGACCTCCTGACATACCTTGCATGATCGGCAGTAAATACGAATGTCCTTATTGACAAAAGGCCAAAAGAAAGCCGCAAGGACTCTCGACTTCGTACGGGCAAAACCCATATGTCCAGCACATTGCGAGTCATGAGCATGTTGCAATATTTGGACTCTCATGCTCTTGGGAACAAGAATTTGCGAATGTGCCGACGTAGTCGAATCTTGTACCATACGTACAAGTACGCCGTTTCTCATTGCAATCCAAGATTTTCTATTTGTATCCTGATTCGGATCACCTTTCTTCGCAAGAACGAAGAATTTTTTTAAAGAAGGATCTTCTTCTTGCAATTTTATGAAAGAGTCACGAGTAATTACTAAGTGACTATCTTGGCTATCAACTTCATTATCACTATTCAGTGAAGTTTCGGGTGTTTGTAGAGCTTGTGCTCTTGTAACTACTGCATTTGTAGCTTGCATGTTATTATCTTCCCAAGCAGCAATCTGCTGTGGGGTACACTCCCTAACTCCGTGAATACGACCAATAATAAGGTCCGCAATAGGATTAGGTAAGAGACAAGCATGCACATCTCCAGTAAAGAAAGGAGTGGCAATGCGAATTACAGCAGTAGGATATTTTTCTAGAGTGCCGCCAAATGTGACACATTTAATAACCCTTCCTGTAGCACAAGATGGATCTACAAGCGATTGTCTAACACCAATAGTGGTGCATCCGGAATCGAAAAGTAGTGAGACCGGAGTATCATTAACAAGACCCTTATGTAGAATTAAAGAACCCCTCCCGTCATGCGCAACAGCAGCAGGAAGAGCGGGAAGTGGGTGACCACAACTCAAAGTAGTTATGGTACCCGGTTCGAATAAAGTACTGCATTGGGGGCATTTGTTTGCTCTTTCAAAGTCAAAAGCAGAACTAGTGACAGCGTCAAAGTTTTTACTATCAACAACATGATTACAGGCTCCCTCAGTTTCCTGTTGTACAGCATTAGCCTGCTGATATCTCTTTTTTTTGTGTTGAGATCTACCCCGACTATTATTACCTCTGAAGTTATCAGAGTTATTATTATCTCTGCAGTTATTATTGTCTCTATTGTAATTGTTATACTGGTTCGAATTCCAGTTTCCACGATTACTATCATGTTCACATTGATGCGAACATCTATTTGTTTGGTTCTGAGGTCTTCGGCAGGAATAACCTCTATTACCATATCCTCTTTTGAAATGCTTATAATTATTAGGGTGATAGTAACGACCACTATCAGGTTGTCTCCAATTCTTCGAAGAAGAATCACCATGAAATTGATTTCCATGATTTTGACAGAAATTACCGCTACTCTTTCTATCAAAATTTTGTTGGAATCTACGAGCAAAGTTTTGACCATACGGAGCTGCCGAAGCAACTGGTAAACCTTCTTTCACCTTAGAGTTACCCATGGTTATGTGTGGGTGCGCAGTTACGTATTGGCAACAGAAATCTTCCATTTCTTTTATTGTTTTAGGTTTACGTTCATGAAGGAAAGCAAGGAAAGACTCATTGACAGACGACATGACTTTGTCTCTAAGTATTAAGTCCATAAGTCCTTCATAAGTTTTTTCCGTCTTAGATAGTTCAACCCATCGTGAGAAAGTAATGCGTATTCTTGCAATAAACTCGGAGAATTCAACTCCATTTTCAGGTAACATGTTTTTAAATTGTAGACGATAGCCGTCTTCGTTAAGCTGATATTTCTTTAACAAAGCGGCCCTGACAACCTCATAATTGTTCTTGTCAGGTTCATCCACCATATTTAATACACTTAGAGCTTTACCTGTCAGTATCCCTGATAACTGATAAACATATTTTGCTTTGTCTATGTTATGAGCTGTACATGCTTGTTCAAATCTGTCCAGATAGAACATTATGTCATCACTGGAAGGACTAAATGTTGGTAACTTAATCTTAAAAGTATCATTATTAGCCTTCCCAGAAGATGAACCCTTGTTTGAATCATTACCATTACTCATGCTCGTCAATTTCAATTTCTCCAACTCTAAAGCTAAGAGTTTTTCTTCATGTTCCATTTTTGCTTTCCTCTCATCAGACTCTCTTTGTAACTTCCTTTCTTCAGCTTGAGCCTGCATTTGAAGTCTTTCATTTTCAGCTTCTTTTTCAAGTCTTTTATTTTCAGCTTCTTTTTCAAGTCTTTTATTCTCAGCCTCTAGCTGTAGCTTTCTTTCCTCAGCTTCTGATTCCCTTTTTTGTTTTTCCATTTCCATTTGGAATCTCTTTTCATCCACCTGCATCTGCAGTTTCTTTTGTTCAGCTTCCATCTGCAGTTTCTTTTGTTCAGCTTCCATTGCTTTATCATATCGAGCAGTTGCAAATTCTTCTAACTTATCACCAGTCTTCCCAAGCAATTTACCCTGCTCAATAAAGTGCTCAAATGTAGACATGTTGTCTAACATATGAGTCCAAAACCTGAAATAATTAACTAATTTATTTCAAACCTAAGTGTAACAAGTCTTAATTAAGCACTTGTATATTCACATCACCTTATATTATCCCAGTCTCTGTGGGAAACAAGTCTCCAATCAAAGAACTTGTATATGAAATATCAGCACTCAAATCTTGATCATAAGTGCACTTCTCATTCAATAGTGCACGACACTATTCATCATTCATTTATCATCAGTATAGTAGTAACAGTGCATTAGCATAGCCCATTAACTAATTACTATAACTGTAAACAATGACTATGTAAACACATGCAGAATGTAAACATTGAAAATGTAAACAATACAAACAATGTAAACAATAACAATGTAAACAATAACAAAGATCAGCAACAATACAAAAACTTTCGCAGAAATCAACTAAAAATAAAGCAGAAATTAATGAAATATCACAAAAAATGTGACGATATCTGCGATAGAATTAAACAAAATACATGACACCACAGTGTATAAACAAAAATGTTGTATGAAACTAAATTATAGACAAGAGTAGGCTAACAAATACAAACAAATCACAACAAAACTAAAGAATGTGAAATAATAACGAAAACAATATTAAAACATGTCATCACAGCTAACATAAATAGCAACAGAAGTCGCTTAGCAAATTCCAGTATCGGAAATTTGCAAACCTTACAGAAAACGCTCACAATAGACGACCTCTATGACGTGGCATAATCTAACGGAGACACCACCCAACCGAGAACCCGCTGAAATATAAACATATAAATATACAAATAACATATAGACATATAACATATAGAATGAGATGATACACAGAAGACTCAGCAGAAGTATAAGGGCACAGTTTACATACAAACAGGCCACTTAACTTATAGGCTTCCAATCGTCGAACAGCAGAAAAACGGATGTCAATCAACGTCCTAAAGAGCGAAGCTCCAACGATGATGGCACATCTGAACTGCTTCCACTGCTAACACGATGGTACAAGAGCTTCTGACATACTGTGTGTTGAGTTGTTTCGGCACTTGACCTTCTAATCCAAAAGTAAGTTGATGGAAATCGGTACTTGGCCTTCTTCAGAAAACAACCCGTTTCAACCGGCACTTGACCTTCTCAAAAAACGACAGCACTGGAACCTTGACAGCAGCAACTTGCTTGACTTGCGTAAAAGATAACAGCAGTCCGAGTTATCCGGCAACATGTAACAACGCCGGGTACTGTCAAATTCTTGTTTCCGTCAAAAAAATTGAAATTTTGACTTTTACCGGGCAACGCCGAGTACTTTGAAAATTTTGAAGATGTTGACTGTATTGAAGAATGTTAATTTCTTGAAGGATGCTGATGAATTCTTGTTGAAAATGAAGTGGGTAAGGGACCCCGTGTTTGCTAGTACCAGAATCAAACCAGCTTATGGCCACCAAATGATGCGTGATGCCATATGATGATGGATGGCATCCGCATGTCTGGTTTTGTGTAGTGTGTAGATGTGTTCAGTCAAAACAATGTTCATGCAACAATAACAGGGCAATCCACATAGGACGTCAGTAAACTCACGACGTATAAAGTCAATGAGTCTTGAAACAGCCGTTGACGTTTTTCTTCATTATTTATTGTGGACGCCACAGTGACAAAATGGTTACGCAAATGTGTAGGCACATCAAACAGTCATTATCACAGCAACATTCAATACAGCAATAAACGGTAGACAGCATTACAATGATGAGTCAGATGCATGTTATATTTCAAAGTGCTGTAAATGTAGTCAGGTGAACAACTCCATCCTTTTTCTATAACAGCCAGGAGATAACCAGATGTATGAGATCAGTTCACTCTCCTTAGTTTGACTTCAGCAAGACAGACACGTCTGCCGAAGTATAAATAATGTCCTCAAGAATATCCTCTAGATAATAAAGGTTTTCTAAACCTAGTTCATTTAACAAAGTAGCAAGTAATGGTCCTTGGTACATGCATCAACCGATGCAGTACAATGCAGCGACATGTGAGCTGGGAAAAAAACATCTCGTGACGACGACTTTCGGAGACAGGCTATGAATCGAAATCGCTCACGACCCAAAATCGATAGAGTTAATGAAAAAGTCAATTTACCTTGCTTTCATGAAATACACAGAAATATCACGCCTCCCGACATGTGGGAAAACACTAGAGGTATTATCTCGACTAAACGAAATATCCATAAGAGGACTACACATCCCTGACAGAACAAAAAATAGCGGAGATCCCCTCTTCAACGAGGCATCTCTTTCGCCATTCCAAATCGCTCACTCCCACTAGTGGTGGGCGGAAACCGATCGACAAACAACAAGACAAGTCATGCGCAGTCCAGCGCAAAAATGACCACAGCTCAAAAGTTAACTGCATTCGATACCAACGCGAGAAGACAAATGCTTACCGAGAAAAGTGACTATAAATTACAAGCAGTTGTTGCCCTTGCGTTATAAAACAGATATTGAAATAAAACGATGTTGCGAGAATTTATCACGCAACAAGTAGCAATATGTATTATAGCAGTAGGATATTTTTCCAACGTGCCACCAAATGTGACACATTTGATGACCTTTCCTGTAGCACAGGATGGATCTACAAGAGATTGCCTAACGCCGACAGTAGTACATCCAGAATCAAACAACACCGAGACTGGATTACTATTTACTAGCCCCTTATGTAATATAAGAGAACCTCTCCCGTCATGAGCAACATTAGCAGGAAGAGCAGGCAAAGGATGACCACAGCTTAGAGTACTAACGGTCTTCGGATCAAATAAAGTACTGCATTGGATACATTTATTTGCCCTACCAAAATCAAAAGATGAGCATCCGATAGCATTATGGTCTTTATCATTATTAACTTGCTTATCTGCTCCCTGAGATTCTTGTTGAACAGCGTTTGTTTGTTGATATTTTTTTCTCTTATGTTGCGATCTACCGCGACCATTATTGCCTCTGCAATTATCATTAAAGTCCCTATTGTAATTTTTATCCTGGTTTGAGTTCCAGTTTCCATAACTGTCATTACTATCTCTATGCTGTTGAGAACCTCTATTATCTTGGTATTGAGGTCTCTGCAAAAAATATTTCCCTCTATGCCGATTACCTTTGTGGAAATTTCTAAAGTTAACCGGAGTAGAATACCGTGTAGTATTAGGTTGTCTCCAGTTCTGGGAAGAAGAATCACCCTGGAATTGATTACTATGATTCTGGGCATAATTACGGTTACTCTTTTTATTGAAATTCTGCTGGCTACCCTGAAATTTACGCATAAAATTTGGGCCATAAGGTGCTGCCGAAGCAACTGGCAGACCTTTTTTCACCTTAGAGTTGCTAATGGTTATGTGCGGATGCGCAGTAACATACTGGCTACAGTATTCTTCCATTTCTTTTATGTTTTTAGGCTTACGCTCATGAAGAAAAGAAAGAAAAGCTTCATTAACAGAAGACATGACCTTGTCTCTAAGTAGTAAGTCCATGAGGGCTTCAAATGTACTTTCTGTCTTAGAAAGCTCAACCCATCGTAAAAAAGTAAGACGTATGCTTGAGATGAATTCAGAGAATTCAACTCCAGTTTCTGGTAACATGTTTTTAAATTTAAGACGATATCCGTCCTCGTTAAGTTGGTACTTCTTTAACAATGCCGCCCTGACAACCTCATAGTTGTTTTTGTCAGGCACATCTACCATACTCAACAAAGTCAAAGCATCACCTCTTAGTATCTTGGACAGATGATAAACATATAATGTTTTATCTATATTATGCACATTACATGCACTTTCAAATCTATCTAGATAAAATGTTATATCATCAATTGAGGGATTAAATGCTGGTAGATTAAGCTTGAAATCCTTAGCATTAGTCTTATCTGACACCTTATTTGCTTCATTAGCATTACCAGCGTTCAATAACTTTAACTTCTCTAACTCTAAAGCTATGAGTTTTTCTTCATGCTCCATTTTTGCTTTTCTCTCATCAGCTTCTCTTTGTAACCTTCTTTCTTCAGCCTCAGCCTGTAACTTTCTTTCTTCAGCCTGAGCTTGTAACTTTCTTTCTTCAGCCTCTATTTCAAGTCTCTTATTTTCAGCCTCTTTTTCAAGTCTCTTATTTTCAGCCTCTTTTTTCAAGTCTCTTATTTTCAGCCTCAGCCTGAAGTCTCTTCTCCTGAGATTCTGCTTCTCTTTTTTGTTTTTCCATTTCCATTTGGAATCTTTTTTCCTCCACCTGCATCTGCAGTTTTTTTTGTTCTATTTCAGCATCTATTTTCTTTTGTTCTGTTTCTATTTTTTTTTCTTCCAACTTTAATGCCTTATCATATTGAGTAGTTGCATATTCTTCCAACTTATCACCTGTCTTCCCAAGGGCTTTACCCTGCTCAATAAAGTACTCCAATGTAGACATGATGTCTAAAATGTGAGTACAGAACCTGAAATAATTAACTATCTTATTTCAACCTTAATAGTAACAAGACTTAATAAAGTGCTTGTATAATCACTATGTTTACTCCAATCTCTGTGGGAAACAAGACTTGACACCAACTTGTATTATCAAATGTATAATAATATCACAAGTCACTTCTTAATCATCAGTGCACTACCCAAATCAGTGCATAACCATCAGTTATTTATCATAACTGCACTACAATAGTGCATAAGCAAAAAAACCACCAGTTAGTTATGATAAGTGCACTATAGACCAATAGTGCATGAGCATATATGTAACAATAGTGAAAGCTAACTATGCAAGAACTATGCAAACAATAACAAGACAATGTAAACAATAACAAAGGTCACCAACAATGTAAACAATAACAAAGATCAAAGTCAATGTAAACAACAACAAAGATCAGAGTCAATGTAAACAACAACAAAGATCAAAGTCAATGTAAACAATAACAAAGATCAAAGTCAATGTAAACAACAACAAAGATCAAAGTCAATGTAAACAATAACAAAGATGAAACAATACGAAAACATTCGCATAAGTCAAATAAATAAACAGCGAAACTAAAAAGAAATGTGATGACAAAATGCGAAGATATGACAAACAAATGACGCTACAGTGTATACACAAAAATTTACGTAAAGAACTGAATAATAGAAAATAGGAGACCTACAAATACAAACAATGAAATCGAAACTAAAAAACAGAAAGAAAGAGAGGAAAAAAAAAATATACAAAAAACGAAAATAAAGCACAACTCGTCACAACTAAACAGATATAGCAACGATTGTCGCTAGCAAATTTCACAGTAGGAAATTCGCACAGTCCCTAACGAAAACGCTAACAGTAGAACCTCTGTGACGTGGTATCATCTACTGAAAGACACCGCCCAACCGAGAAAACCCGCAGAAATATAAACATATAAATATACAAATACAAATAACATATAACATGTAACAAACAGCAAAAAGTGTGAAAGAATTTAGAAGGCTCAGCTAGAACATAAGGGCACAGTTCACAAACAAAACAGGCCACTTAACTTCTATGTATCCACAACGTCAGCACAGTTCAGAACAGGATGTGATCAGCATTCTTAGGACAATGATCCAACGTTGATCCATATCTGCTCCCGTAAACTGCCATGACGAAAGAAATGAGCTTCTAACAGGAAACAACTTCTGAACTTGACCTTCTGAATTCTACAAATTGACTTCAGCACTTGACCTTCTGAATCTTATAAATTGCTCAAACCGGCACTTGACCTTCTGAACCCGCAACAGTACCTCTGAGACCGGAACAGTTGTTACAGCACTTGTCCTTCTTCTTAACAGATCAGGAAATCCATTCGCTCGGTACTTGTCCTTCTAGTTGTAGACAAACTTCAATATTGCCGAGCAGCGCCGGGTAGTTTCAAAATATCAACAACTGTCAGTAATGCCGCGTCTTTCAAAAAAATTTCATCAAAGGTGATGAATAGAAACTGCAACGTTGTCTTGTAGTCTGCTGATGATGTCTGGGTTTGTTGACCCCCTTGAGAGCTGGTATCAGAGTAAACCAACCTATGGCCACCAAAAATGATAAGGGTGGATTTGAGCTGAAATGATAACTTGCCACCCCTATCGACACCTGGTATTAAAGTGCAAGATGTAGGTGTCTTCTCTGATTTAGAATGTTGCTGTGTGTGTTGCAGTAGAACAGTTCATAGGGTACACCACAGGCAACATGACGTGTAGAATCATAGAAATGGTAACTTCACTTTAGTTTTATACCATTTATTGCACTCCACAAAACAGTCATGATATTTATGTCATCATCAGCATAGTATAACGAATGCAGCATTCAAAATCATATTAACTGATAGTCATGTAGGATTCAATACTCAATAGTGGTATTGTGAACAGATATCATAAAGTTCTGGTTCGTGAAGCTGTATCAATAATATATATAACTTCTGCAACAGTCAGCTGCAGCTCAACAATGTTCATAGACAATAATAAATGCTCCCTTTCTGATGCTAGCAGATCAGATGTATACAATAAGTCCGTTTACTGTCTGCACGTGAATAGCATACTGGGCATATAGGTCATACCGACCTTTATAACGTTTCTAAGTCTAACCATCTGACTTGGACGTGATCTCTGATATAACGAATCCTGGAACACAGACAATAGTCTTGTTGGTCTAGAGCGACCCATATATATATAACTAGTTCAGGTATAAAGATACCGGTGACTTAATCCTAGTCAAAGTACCTCTCCATTTTGAATCACACAGGCGAGCAAAAAGGCGACAAAATGACGAATCTCTAGATGATAGCATAAAGTTCGATACAAGAGGAATTACCTTATTTCGGAAAATCAACCATGAACATATGCCTCCAGGCAGGCTTGAATAATACTGGGAAATAGTCTAGTTAGCTAACTAACTCACAAAGACAATGTATTTCCCTCAGAGAATCACAAGACGCAGGTCGCGTCCGCTCGCTACTCAGACCATTTCTAAACTGCCAGCTGGGCGGAACACACAGAACGAACTCCCAGTTTTTTGACATGCGCAGAACTCATCTACGTGAGTATCAATTCACACAAAGCAATTTTAAGAACATTCGAGATAACAGTCTTACACAGTCGCGCCTTTTATGGTCATGAACAGAAGCGTTGAGACATGTTTCAGACATCTACAACAGTTGACTGATACTACCAAATAAGGAGATATGGTCACGCTTCGTTCAAGAAATTATAGACCGAACGTGTCTCTATACAAGAGAAGGCAAACTCCTAAAAAATTGTAGTCTCAATAACTCGAGTCATGTCCCTTTGACTGTAAAAAACATAATACGCATTTCAGTCAGAAAATGATCATACATACAAAAAAATGATCATACAAAGACTTTGGAAAAAGTAATTATTTGTGCGTAACAGTAACATATCATTCACTTCTTTTTCAACAGCAGAAGTATAATGTAGTGGAATAGGATATGGTCTCACCCGGATGGGCTCTCCATAGGTCAGTTTAATATCATGCTCAACTAAATCAGTTCTTCCAGGAATATCTGTGAGTACATCTTGAAATTCGCACAGCAGTGACTTCACCTGTTTCCTCTGATGCTGTGGTAGAGATGCAGAGACCTCTACATCTCCCCATGATTCTGAAGCAACCAATGGCAATAGTGGGATCTGGAGATTGACCTCCTCACCTTTGTCTCCATCTTCCTCGATGACTGCTGCACTAGCTACAGTAACTGTACTATCAAGAACAGCGTTCATAACTGGTTCCAGTTCAGTTGGACGTACTACATATGGTTTTAGCATATTAATATGGAAAATCTTCTCCTTCCCTCGGACTAATATCAGATAATCCACATCAGTAATCTGTTTCTTTACTTGAAATGGACCTTGCCAGCTCACTAGCAGGTGATTTTCTTTGGTAGGTAGCAACAACCATACCTCGCTGCCAGGACTGAGGGATACAAGTTTGCTATTCCTATTGGCGTATGCTCTATACCTTGCACCCGATGTCTCTAATGCCTCACGTGCTATCGAACACGATGTAATTATGCGCTCTCGCAAGTCAATGACATACTCATAACTTGACCTCACGCTATCATCAGCGTAATTCCCGGTCAGTAAGGCTCTCAAAATTTTCATTGGACCCCGAGGATTTGCGCCAAATACTAGCTCAAACGGTGAGAATCCTGTGCTCTCTTGTGGCATCTCCCTGTATGCAAACAAAACTCCCGGTAGGTATCTATCCCACAACTGTGGAAAATCTCCTGTAACCTTACCTAGCATTCTTTTCAGTGTCCCATTGAACCGCTCGCAGACCCCGTTACTCTGAGGATGATAAGGGGTGGTGAACACTTGGGCTATGTCTAACAGTTTAGATATGTGTTTCATCTCTTCTGAAATGAATTGCCGGCCCCTGTCAGACAAAATCTCTTCAGGAAATCTTACTCTGCTAAATAAGCTCATTAGAGCCTCTGCTATATCCTTTGATGTGATGGATTTCATTGGCACTGCTTCCGGCCACCTCGTACATAGATCAACCAATGTTAGAATAAATCTATACCCCCGATCAGACATAACTGGAAGGGGCCCAATAATGTCTATTGCAACCTTCTGAAAAGGGCGAAATGCCAAATCTGTTGCTACTAATGGTGCCTTGGGAGTCCTTCCTTTCTGGCTTGTCTTCTGACACACTTTACATGACCGACAGTAAACCTTCACATCCTTATTGTATCCATGCCAGTAAAACTGGGACAACACTCTACAGCGAGTTCTTGCAATACCCATGTGACCCGCAAAAGGGATGTCATGTGCTGTCCTTAACACTGTATTCTTCAGTTCCACTGGAATAACCACTTGTGTAATGACTGAATGTTGCTCTGCAAAGCATCTGATTAGAATGGAGTTCCTAACCTCAAACCAGTATCGAGCAGACTTGGTATGCCGTATGTTCTTAGACTCAGCCAACTGAAACAAAGGCAGAAGTGAAATGTCTTTCCTCTGCATGTCTACAAAATCAGATGCTGTAATTCCAGCAACCGTAGGCACCGAAGGGATATTACTGGGTTGCGATATCATAATATTTGCATCATCAGCCTTAGTCTGAGCCCTCGTCATTACTGCGTTAGCAAACAATTTATGCCCATTTTCCCACTCCTCAATATCCTTACTGGTGCAATCATGAACCCCATTAACATTTCCAATAATGAGATCAGCGATGGGAGAATCAAGGACGCATACTCGAACTCTACCCGACAAGAAAGGGGTGTCGATCTGCACAATCGCCAATGGATAGTACTCGACCTTACCACCAAATGTAATGCATTTTGCCATCTTTCCAATATAATACGTATCCTTAATAAATGTCTTCCTAATGCCAATGGTCGTACATCCCGTGTCCCTCAAAACAGATACAGGTTTATTCTCCACAAAACCCTTATGTAAAGTTAAGGTTCCATTCCCATCAACTGATGAAAGGCAAGGCAAAGTGTGTCCACATATTAAAATAGGCTTGCCATCAGGCTCGAACAATGGTCTGCACCCCTCACACTCCTCGCTATTAAATGTATCAAGTACAGTAGCTGAATTTGCATGCTCAGTGTTTTCCTTTGGGCTCTCTTTTCGACTGTTTCTTTTCTCATTACAATTGGGGCAGTGGGAATCCGTCTCTTGGCGCTTGTACGGGCTTCTCTTTGGACTGCCATTATAATTTTTCTTTGGGCTGGCATATGGACTTCTTTGTGGGTTGAAGGGACACCTCTCTGGGTCCCTCCCACATTGATAAGATAGATGACGCCTTGAGCCACACTTATAACAACCTCTTCTACTGTAGCCTGACCCAAAAGAAGGGTACTGTCTCTTAGGAGAATATCTTCTGTCCCCATTCCATCTTCTATTTCCACCATCTTTATCAACATATCTGTCTAAGCTGCATGCCCGAGGATGTATGTATGGCTTCTTTTCAGTTTTATCCTGAGCCACACAAGCTGGAAAGGTGTCAGTAGCTATCTGCTTGTGAATCGGCTTCCCTGGGTGCGCATTGACATACTGCTGTCCTAGCTCTGACATAATATTTATATCTTTTGGCTTTCGCTCTTGTAGAAAAGCCACTAACTCTGGATTGCAAGACGATAGAACCTTGTCCTGTAGCATAAGGTCGGTTAGCCCATCAAAATCCTTCACAATACCTGATAGTTCAATCCACCTATTGAACAGCAATTTGATTTCCGCAATAAACTCACTAAAGTCATTGCTTGTTGTAGGAATAGCCTCCTTAAATCTTTCACGGTACCCTTGAGCTGTCAGTCTAAATCTTCGAAGAAGTGTCTCTTTCACTGTGTCATAATTCGTGCGATCCTCTACTGGCAATGCAAAGACACATTGTAAACTTCTTCCGGTGAGCAGATTATTGAGCAGACTTGGCCAATCTTCTTTCTTAACCTTCCAAGATACTGCTTCTTGTTGAAACCTTTCTAGATACACGTCCATCATATCGACGCCCTCAACAAAGGATGGGAGTCGCAGCTTGAAAGGACGAGTAGACTCCTTAGTAGCTGGTCTAGAACTGGCAGCCTCAAGTTCCAGTTTCTTCAAAGTAATTTCTTTATCCGCTTGAATTTCAGCTTTCCTTGTATCTTCCTTCTTTGCTTCCCTTTCAGCCTCAATTTCCGCTTTCTTTGTTTCTTCTTTCTTAGCTTCTACCTCGATTTCTAACTTCCTTAGATCTCTTTCCTCGTTGCGTATCCTCCGTTCCTCAGCATCCGCAAATTTAGTCTCAGCCCATAATTCAAGTTCATCCCCTGATTTACCAAGTGCCTGTCCCTTGGTGATAAAATCCAAGAGGCTAGTCATTCTGCAATATTTATCAACTATGATAACTCTGAAAAAAGAAAATGATGCAGCCAAAAAAACAATTCAGGAGAGAAGAAAAAAAAAAAATGTATACCACCTGATATGTCAAATGGTGTCTGGAAAATTATAATGGATACCCCTGCACAAATGAAGGACGTCTGTCATACACAACAGATTTAGGATAACTCTTCACACTGGGTTTACACACTGGGTTAATCTCTTGTATCAATCTGTATGCATAACAAACTGTAATAGACCAAAATAAAATGTGTCTGCTTATGTTAACACAAATGGTATGATGATGATTGAAATGATAATCACAGAACACACGACGCTACAACCACTGATAGGTCAGTGGAGAGGAAGTTATAGACCAAGAAAGTAAGAATAGACCTTCTATTTACACCCAAACCTATCAAACGAACAAAAACAGGATATCGTAAAATAACTTATCTACACGGATAGCAGAGCAAAGGACTGAGAATCGCAACAGAAAAACACCACGAAAGAAAGACTATTATACAAGACAATAAGTAAACAAACTAAACGCAAACAACTAACACCAACAATTGTTCCACAAATTACACGAGGCTTCACAACTCCCCAAGTCTTAGACAGATTGGGTTCCCTACAGCGCAATTTGTCTCACAAAACCTATTAAAGACAACACAAGGCAAATTTCTTCAATGAAGAAAGATGGATTGTGCTCACCACTCACAATCACTCTTATACAGAAATTGAAATTAAATACTACCACACAATATGAACAAAACAAAAACACAACACTGGACAATGAAGTACCACAAGAGCTCTACTCGTGCACCCTGCAGCAAGGGCAAACAGGAATGAATATATGAATATTTAACTAATAACAAAAGCTAATATAAAAATAACATAAGTTTCAAGCACACTGTAGAAGTGATAGACAGAAGGAAGTCTAGATATGACGAAGCAAAATCGTCAAGTCCTAAAAGGAACTAGTATCAAAATAAACTATGTTTAGTACACTTTTAGATATAACAGATCATAGGGTTCAAATATAACGTTAATTAATTTGCAAAAATGCTATTGAAGAAAAAATGGAATTTAAAAAAATAAATAAATAAATAAATAAAAAACCCTATTAGTTCCGGGCAATAACCTTATCAAGGAAGAAATAAATAACCAACTAAATTAATTAAAAGAAGTATAGCCTATATATATATATATATAAAAGAAAATATCCAAACGCACAAGTCAAGTAAACAGAAGACTTGAAATTTACAAAATTAATAATAAACTTAACTTAACAATTTCCTGTGTCCGCTGCTCCACTTGAGATAGGCGCAGGCTTGGAGTCCTGGTGTTACAGCTCAATGATGGACACCACAAACAACACACTTCACGCTGCAACACAGCACAGTCAAATCGAACTCAGCTCCTACGTGCACCTCCGTACACGGTGAACCTGGATCTTCTTCAGTACTGATACAAGGGGCAGAAAAGGAAAATGCGTCTCTCACTGCTTACACCATCTCCAGGCAAGATGTTACGATTTCAGCCGATCACCATCAAAACAATGGCCTTGTTATTCCATCACAAGACCCAGCAGACGATTTTTCCGGTGTCAACAGTCATGCCGAACTACACAGCACAGATAAATTGACAACAGATCAGCACACTCATCACGGAGCGGAATAACATAATATCAGTGCGCCGAGGTAAACAAGACTGATTACCGCCTTTTCATTCTTCGTGCTACTTTCCAAAATAACACTGTCGATTTCGTCAAAACTGTCCATTCGCCTCTCCGCCAGTGATTAAACTATTTTTCGCTCTTAAATATTCAGTCCTTCTGCAGCTATACCATTGCTGACTATCACTGAAATGAAGACTTCAGTTTTGCACATTAAGTTCTTGTGACCTGATTCAAACAAATAGGCCTACTTTTCTGTTCCGCTTGATGTAATTTTTCCAACAACAATTAATGAGAAGGCGAAATTGTCAAAAATTCTGCAGAAAATTAGGGGTGGGTCCTCTCTTCCATTTACGAGCCCCCAAAATTGTCAAGTGCTTGCTGTGTGTACACATTGACAAATATGTATTACATACACATGGAGCGACAAACATGGCTCGTTTTTCACAGCAAATTGTTAATACACTAAACTCCAACAAGTAAATACGATATCCGACGACTTTATGTCACAAACTTGATTATAACACAATAACACAGGCAGACTGCCGCTTTGGCCATAAATCATCACATAAGAAAAGCACAATATATGATGTGCATAATTAGAACAGCATCTCATGGAAAGAATTTCACAATATCTTAATATATTTCCTATTTTCCTTCAACCGTTTCGCCTTCACTCTCCACGTAATCTCTTACTTACTTACTTAGTCGTTCCCCTTCTACCGTGAGGTGTAGAGGTTTGGAAGAGAGAGTGCCAGACCATTCTATCAGCTGTCTTCTTCCTGGCCTGGTTCCATTCTAGTCCTCGGTCCTTCAAAGATTGTCTAATGTTGTCCTCCCAGCGGACTCTGGGTCGTCCTGGAGGTCTGGATCCCTGGCTCTTTGTTTCCCATGCTTGTCGTGGTAGCCGATCTTCTCCCATTCTGCAGACATGGCCAAACCATCTTAGTTGGGACTGTTCTATTTGGGTCTGCAGCGGATGGGATTTTAGGCCTTGACGGATCGTCTGGTTGCGGACCATGTCTCTTCTTGTTACTTCAACCACTTTCCTCAGATACCTCATTTCTGAGGTTTGGATCTGGCTTTTGTGGGTTGTAGTCATTGCCCACGACTCGCATCCATATGTCAAGACTGGGACATAGGTGGAGCGGTATACAGCCATCTTCGTTTTCTTACCAACCTCTTTCTTGCTGAGGAATCCACGATTTATGGCCTGAAAAAGTCTCCCAGCCGCTGCTTTTCGAGTGGCCAACTCTTCTTTGATGCCTCCCTTTCGGTCTATAATAGCTCCGAGATATTTAAAGTGGTCGACCTGCTCCAGGACCTGTTCTCCCAACTTAATCTGATGTTTTCTTTCTTCTCGTGATATCACCATGGATTTTGTTTTAGAGCTGCTTATGACCATCCCTCTCTTCTCCAGCTCTTCCTTCCAGACTTGCAGGTTGGATTGGAGATGTGCCTCTGATTTAGCAATCAGGGCAACATCATCAGCAAATGCCAGCTCCGAAATATAGACCTGTCTCATCTTCCAGTACCCCACTGAATACTTTCTTGTTCTCTCCTTACATGCCTTGATGACATCGTCCATAAGGAGTATGAAGAGGTAAGGTGATAGGATATCACCTTGTCTTACACCAGTGGTGGTTCTGAACTCTTCTGACTTATGGTTTGCTGTCCTCACATAATTTCTGCAAGACTTGTAGAAGCTCTGTATAGCATGAATCAGAGGTGCTGGAATATTCTTCCTTGCCAAACAGTCCCAAAGTTTGCTCCAGGGGACCCTGTCAAACGCCTTTTCCAGATCTATGAAACAAAGATGAATCTCACTCTTATACTCAAGGGCCTTTTCACTCAGCTGTCTGAGTGTGAAGATTAGGTCTTGAGTACTTCGGTTTGCTCGGAATCCGCACTGGACCTCATCCAATTGTGGCTCAGCTAGGCGTCGGAGTCTCTGCTCTAGGATTCTAGAGTAGATTTTACCAGGGACACTGAGAAGGGATATGCCTCTATGGTTTCCACATTGTCGATTGTCACCCTTTTTGAAAATTGGTGTTATGATGGCAATCTCCCAATCCTTTGGTATGGTCTTGTTGCACCATGCTGCCTGTAGGACCTTTAAGAGTAATAGGTCGCCTGATGCTCCCATGTACTTAACCATTTCTGGTGTTATACCATCATGCCCTGCTGCTTTGCCCATCTTGATTTTCTCTAGTGCTGCCCTCAGTTCTTCAATCTTTATGTCATCTTCACCATCATTAGTTTTCTCTTCTGTGCTAGTGGTTATCATTTCTGATGCTTCATCATGCTCACCATCCAGGAGTTCTGAGAAATATTCTTTCCATCTTTCCATTACTTCCTTCGGGGCAGTAAGCAATTTGCCTTGCTTGTCCTTTATAAATTTGAGAGGGCATTGTTTTTCTTTCCTCATGTTCTTTAGGGTCTTATAGAACAATTTCTGGTTTTCTTGTGCATCTTTTTCTAGCTTTTCTCCAAATTCTTCCCAGGACTTCTGTTTTGCTGCTAGCACTTTGTTCTTTGCTTCTGTTCTGAGTGTCACATATTCTCTATATTTTTCCATTTGTCCTGTTGTGTTTTTAGCTCCTAAGTATTGTTTCCTTGCCATTTTCTTCTCTCTTATTTTCTCTTTGACTTCCTCTGTCCACCAAGGTGTCCTCTTTCTCTGGTTCCCAAGTCGGACTTCACCGCATGCTTCTGCAGCAGCTGTCTTTATGATATCCTTGAATTTATTCCAGAGGGTTTCCAAGTCATCAGGTCGTTCTTCTGTGTTGCTCACTGCTGTAGCAATAAGCCCCTGATATCTGGTCTTAATTTCTGGCTCTCTCAGCTTGTAGGTCCTAATGCTCATTTCTCCTGCTCGTTTACTTGGTTTCTTGCGTGATGTTGGGCAGTTCCTAGGCTGAGCAACTCTTTCAGTTGTTCGTTTGATTGTTAGCAGGTAGTGATCACTTCCAATCTCTGGCCCCCTCCAGACTCTTGCATCTCGGACATATCTGAATGAGCTTCTCCGAACAATGGCATAGTCGATCACTGACTTCTCATTCTTGGTTGGTTCACATCTAGTGTATGCATGTATGCGCTTATGGGGGAAACTTTGTGTTTGTAATGATCAGATTCTGCTCACTGCAGAATCTAAGGAGTCGCTTTCCATTGTCATTGAGAGTATCTTCTCCATATCTTCCGATAACTCCACCCCATCTAGCATGGTCATTTCCAACTCTGGCATTAAAATCTCCGAGCATAATAACTTCATCTAGGCAGTCATCCACTGTCCTTTGAAGCAGCTCGAAGAATTCCTCCTTGACCTCTGCTCTCTCATCCTCATTTGGCCCATACACTATGACCAGGTTGACTATGGTTTCTCCTTCTTTTAGTTTTACAACCATAATGCGCTCCGAGACAAAGTTCCATCCCTTGATACTATCTTTTTGATTTTGGGCCACAATGCAACCCACGCCCCCTTTAGCTCTTTCAGATATGGGTACACCACTGTAGAGCAACGTGTTGCCATCGAGATCCATGACTCCTTGTCCTTTTTTCTTCGTTTCCGTTATAGCCAGGATTTCTAGTTTTGCTTTCCTCATCTCTTCCACCAGCTCCTCTTCCTTCCCATTTATACTTCTTGTGTTCCAAGTTCCATAAGTCGTAGTCCGTAGTCCGTTCCAGTTCGTCACCTTTAGAATCAGTCCGGTTTTCTCTCTTGTAGTTCGCGTAATCATGATTTAAAGCAAACAGGTGATTGGCCTGTTGTGCCTTTGCATGGTGGAGGGGCTGCCTCCTTACGGCCTCCATGCAGGCCGCCCTCCTCCTTTTTCATCCGGGCTTGGGACCGGCATTGGCGGAGTTCCACGTAATCTCTCCTCGCTCTAATCTCTGTCTCGAATGACCTTTTTACCCATGACCCTTTTCACACCTGACCAGTCTTCTCCCCCACTTCGTTCACAACAACTCAGCCATGCCCGTGAACTCGACATTAGCGCTTACTGCTACTAATGCATTCATGCCCGCAAGCAAACTTCACATTCACTCACTTCAACTCACAACTTACATAAACATATCTAGTTCCCACCGGAGCATGAGTACTGACATTCATTCTATAAACCGTTCGTGACAATAATTATGCATAATTTTATCCCTTGGAGTTCCCAGGGGTCTCTGATTATGCAGAGAAAGAATAAGTCTACTGCCCCCTGTCTAAGAAGCGACTAATATGAGGTTGTGCGTGGGCTGGCAACCTCACTGCGTAAAACACATTGCTACAGAAACCACCACTGTTAGAGCACATGAGTGCTTTGGTGCAGGGAGACCAGCAGCAGTTGTTGACATCATGCTCCACAGGGAACAAAAAGGGAAATGTTGATGGGGAATCATTTTAATTGAAAATTATATAGCCAATGTAGATCACACAGTTTTTGGTTGAAATGGATTCTCTTGACTTAACTCTTAAAGGATGTGGCAGTTTTCATCATGTGAGATGCAAGGAATTTTCTGTCGCTTTGTGTTTTCATATAGTGTTAACATTTAAGAGTTGGTTCTTGCCAAAAATTTTAACAGTTTGGTAGTGTTATTTATAGTTGTAAAGGAAATCGAGGAAGGATCATTAAAATATAAAATTGGGATCAAAAAGAAAAAAACTTGACCCAAATATACTGGCCCTGAACACTAACCTTCTGTCATGAACGCTGAGGAAAATCAGCTCCAAATACTGGTCTCTCATACTTTAACAGTTAATTCCACAAAAAAACATTCCATAATTTTGACTGGAATCAGAGAGACTTTCAAGAAAATGTCTATCTTTTATCTATGAAAGATCTTCTGATATACAGCCTATTGTTTTTCCATGTCAATCTGTTGAAAAATATTTTAATTTCAAACTTACTGAGAAACTGTTATAAGAACTATAGTTTCCACATGTGTTTGCATACCACCAGGAGACTATATAGCACATGGATATTTACAGAAAGTTTTGTATAAGAAATAGAAGGATTAAAATGGTATGACAGGATGTGGAAGTAATGACAAGAATGAGACAAGTGCCAGTGGAACCAGAGGTGAGAAGATAACGCTGGTGTTGGTTGAGACACACATCGAGGAAACCTGTTGATAGCAATACAGGACAGTCCTGGGATGGGATCCCCAGGGTAAGAGAGGTAGACAAAAAAATACATAAGGACTGGAACTAGAGATGGAAATGAAAGGGGTGAAGAAGATATGGAAAAACTTTGAGAAGATGGCACAGGACAAGATGGCACAGGACAGGATGGCACAGGACAAGATGGCACAGGACAGGATGGCACAGGACAGGATGGCACAGGACAGGATGACATGAATTTGTTGAAGGACTAGGCTCCCTGGGGAGCTGAAGGTTGTTGATGATTGACAAAAAGAAATAATACAACAGCAGCAAAACTGTTTTAACAGTGGATACAGCTTTATCCATGATGTATCTAGGGCACAATGGATGAGCAAAGACTAGAACATGTGACTAACCAGGCATATTGCTAATGGTGACTACAGAAGATTGGGCAGGAGTTGGCAACCCCATCCTATAGTAACTTAGCTAGCTACAAACATTTCAGGAAGATCAGAACATGCCATTCAGATCAAGCCAGTCAGCCATTCAGATCAAGCCAGTCAGCCATTCAGATCAAGCCAGTCAGCCATTCAGATCAAGCCAGTCAGCCATTCAGATCAAGCCAGTCAGCCATTCAGATCAAGCCAGTCAGCCATTCAGGATAGAAGAAACGCTTTCAACAAGGAGAATAATTATGCAGAATGGAGTACGCCAGAGGGAGTCTGGATCACTGACTCATCTTCTTTCATCATCATCATTATCTGCCCCTTAGCTGCCTATGTAGCATGAGCCTTTAGTCAAATCATGCCAAGCTGTCTAGTCTATGTCATCCATTCAAGGAAGCTTGCATCAGCAAATCATTCAAATGCTCATATAGTGGTGGTTGTCTATAACAATTTGTTTGTCATATCAAGGTTGCCAGCACCATGCACAACATCACATATTTAGTTACGTCTTTTGACATACTTTAGCACCATTAGTCCTAGTCTTTCTTTGTCTCCTCAGAGACTACCCAGTACAACACGGGGGGGGGGGGGGGGGGGGGGGGGGGGGGGGGGGGGGGGGGGGGGGGGGGGGGGGGGGGGGGGGGGGGGGGGGGGGGGGGGGGGGGGCTGGCCCTCCCCCTGTTAGGGCCTATGCCCTGTAATAGCCTAAAACTCATTTTTTCCCTCTATATTTTACCTATTTTATTCTGAGACAGTGAGTTATGACAAATGAAAGTGGTTTTAACTATGTATTTTATCAAATTGTAAGATTAGAAGGATGAAATATATATGTAGAAAGGTAGTTTAGTCAGAAAAGGAAAGTGAAGAAGATAAGAAATGTGTGTGGAAAAAAGAATGCAGATTTGTTAAGTTGTGATTTGAAATGATATTTTCTACTACCCATTGTCAGGTATTTTAATGAAACACAGTGAGACAACCCCCACCCTCAGCAGCAGCAGTTCTCATTTCGTGGGTGACCTCTTATCTGGTCGAGCATTTGACAATGGCTGTTTGTGTTATCTGAGGTCTGAGGCAGTGTTGAACAATTTAAAAGGGAGAGAAACAGCTTGCCAGTGTGCTGTGAGTAGTACAATTAATGTCTGTACAGCAATATTTGACGATGCCAGTGTGCAAAGTTCGCTTATTCCTCATGTTGGAAGTGAGCAATCCACTTTTTTGGGCATGTTATGAGAAGAAAAAAGCTGGAATATATCGTGACAACAGGAAAGATTACAGGAAAAAGAGTTAGAGGACAACAAAGACAGAAGAAACTGGACAGTCTTAGATCATGACATAGAAAGAAGTCAACAGAAATGATAAATAGTACTGGAGACAAGAAGTTGTTGAGAGACATGATCGCCTACGCCACCAGGGATGGTACTTGAAAAAGAAGAATGAGATATTTAAACTAATAGAAGGAAGAACTGAGGCCTACAAAATGTGGATGGGTTGATACAAAAAGGGTGTGTATTTTAGCTGTATGGCTGGTACATGGACCTTCTTCTTCTTCTTCTTCTTCGTTCGCCCTGAAAAGGACGGTGGTTGCGTTGTGTCTGTTTACAACGTAGCTGTGATATCTGCACCTTTCGGTCGACACATCCGACTTCTGCACGGCATTTTTTAGGACCGGGTTTGCCTTCCCATTTCGATCCACACTCGCTCAGCCAGCCTGCACAGCTGCAGACTGTTTCCAGGACCACCACGTGGAGGTGGAGTGCGGTCTTGACCAGCTCTGGTTCGCTGGTCCTGACGCAGGCAGTCAAGCTATGAGTCGCTGACTGCGGTCTCTATTGCTGCGTCTTGAGGTCCCGTACATGGACCTGAAAAAGACTGTGGACTGTGTCATGGCAGCAGACCTGCAGATTTAGCATGACTAACAACTGAATGCAGAAGAAGTGTGTGTTTTATGGCATCAGAGAAAAGATGTCATATAAAGACAATAAATACAAATAAAAAATTACAGGGATAAAAATCGGGCAATTAAAATAATTTGGACATAATAAATAAAGGGCAGAAGCTGTCCATGTTGTTTGTTCAAATCCCCAGGGTAAGAGAGAGGGAGGGGGACAAAAGAACACAGGGTGAAGAGCACTGGAGACAGACATGAAGGGGATGATGCAGACATGGAAAGAACTTAAGCTGATGGTATGGGACATGAAGACTTGACATGACTTTGTTGAATACCTATGCTCCTTGGGGAGCTAATGGTGTTGATGATAATGAAAGGACAGAACATATTGAAAACAATAATAGAAATGACTGAAGCCATTCACCCAAGAGGACAACAGTGATAGTAGGAAGGAAGCATAGTTGAGAGGAAGTAATTGGTCCGAGTGTACAGTCTAAGTAAGAAGAAGAAATACTGAAGATTCATTACCAACGGTCCTTGATCAGGAAGCACGCTATCCAGATCTGATTTGACTGTATGTAACAGAAAATAAACTTCAGGAATTAATTTCTTTGTCATTCATTCCTAAATTCAGCTAAAGACATTAGCTTTGTATAGGACACATATTAGAAAACTAATTATTAGCATTGCAAGGAGTCCATATTCTCAGATCCTCGTGTAAAAGAAACTTAGGGATACCAACACCAAAAAAAAATGTAGAGAACTGAAGATAAACGTAATAAGGATGGAGAAAATCTAGAAATTGAAAGAAGTTGAATGTGTGGCCCAGAAAAGGAGGACTTGGCATATACTGTTTGAAAGAAGCTGACGGGTATGAATAATAAATTAATCAACCAGAACCTCATGGGCAGAGCTTCTTAGCTGACAGAATCTCATGGACAGAGCTGACATTTTTTATTGCTAGGAATTTTTAATTCTTTAGCTACCTGTTATGTTGTTGTTGGAGCTATGAACAGATTATACCACTTGTTATCCTTTGAAATTTTGATCCCAGACTACTTTCCATTCTTCTGTTATTTTTCTTTTAATTATGATTTTTCTGTCTGTTCTGCCCAGACCTACATTTATTTGGTGTGTAATGTCTCTACTATTCTTGACTTCTATATCTGCCTTATAATTTCCTTCAAATTCGATATGTAAAGTTAGGCTAACATTTAACTTTAATTTGTGATCACTTGTGTTCTTTTATCTTTGAGTTTTCAGTGCCATGTGACATGTTAAGCTAGCATTTAACTTTTACTTGTGTGTTCTTTTATCCATTAGGCTCCAAGACTGTTACCGGAGGAAGAATTTATTAAAGCTCTCCTCAATATTGGCAAAAAGCTACAGTCATTGCCTACAAAGGAGCACAGAAGTGAGTTTGGTTTTAGTACAGGTGAAGTTAGATCATGGGTAAATATTTGCCATAGAAGACGAAAGTTATTAAAATAGTCTTTATTTTTTCCTCCAATGATGTTGCTAATGTTGGTGCTGTGGTAATATAGTACATATAACAGATTATTAGTTTTACTCCTGCTTCATTCTAGAAGAGCAAATGAAACGACCATAAGAGCCCTGCCTAAAGTAGAGCATAAATAATATGAATTAAAATGTGTGCGCACACACACACTCACCCACCTACCCTACAGGAATATATACTGACAAGAAGGCACGGATAACATCTAGAAGTCTACAGGAATATATACTGACAAGAAGCTACAAATAACATCTAGAAGTCTACAGGAATATATATTGACAAGAAGCTACAGATAAACATCTAGAAGTCTACAGTAATATATACTGACAAGAAGGTACAGATAACATCTAGAAGTCTACATGAACTCACAAGAAGCTACAGATAACATCTAGAAGTCTCCATGAACTCACAAGAAGCTACAGATAAACATCTAGAAGTCTACAGGAAAATATACTGACAAGAAACTACAGGATAAACATCTAGAAGTCTACAGGAATATATACTGACAAGAAGCTACAGATAAACATCTAGAAGTCTACATGAACTCACAAGAAGCTACAGATAAACATCAAAAAGTCTACATTAATATATACTGACAAGAAGCTACAGATAAACATCTAGAAGTCTACAGGAATATGTACTGACAAGAAGGTACAGATAACATCTAGAAGTCTACATGAACTCACAAGAAGCTACAGATAAACATCTAAAAGTCTACATACTGACAAGAAGCTACAGATAAACATCTAGAAGTCTACAGGAATATATACTGACAAGAAGCTACAGATAAACATCTAGAAGTCTACGGGGGGAGCCGCGCTGGTGTAATGGTTACCACATTGCGCTGGCGATCAAGGTTCAAGCCCGGGCGTGAGCTTTTGAAGGAGTGTCATCGACTGAGATTTTGACTGAATAACCTAAACGGCTCCTGAGATAAACCCTCTGTGGATGGGAAGGAGCGAAGCT
Source organism: Oreohelix idahoensis (assembly GCA_024509875.1). NCBI lineage: Eukaryota > Metazoa > Mollusca > Gastropoda > Stylommatophora > Oreohelicidae > Oreohelix > Oreohelix idahoensis. Next base: position 419,944 of record JAMPIV010008607.1, on the reverse strand, counting down.
CCTGACAGGGTTGGAAGGAAAGTCCACAGGCTCCCCAGCCTTGCAAATGACATGTCATTGGGCCGAAGGGCTGAAAGCCCTAGTGCCGCTGGTTACGAAGAAAAAATAAATCCTTAGGAATATATACTGACAAGAAGCTACAGATAAACATCTAGAAGTCTACATGAACTCACAAGAAGCTACAGATAACAGAATATGTACTGACAAGAAGATACAGATAACATCTAGAAGTCTACATGAACTCACAAGAAGCTACAGATAACATCTAGAAGTCTACATGAACTCACAAGAAGCTACAGATAACATCTAGAAGTCTACATGAACTCACAAGAAGCTACAGATAACATCATAAGTATACAGGAATATGTACTGACAAGAAAGTACAGATATCATCTAGAAGTCTACAGGAATGTGTACTGACAAGAACCTACAGATAACATCTAGAAGTCTACATGAACTGACAAGAAGCTACAGATAACGTCTAGAAGTCTACAGAAATATATACTGACAAGAAGCTACAGATAAACATCTAAAAGTCTACAGGAATATGTACTGACTAGAAGTCTACAGGAATATGTACTGACAAGAAGCTACAGATACCATCTAGAAATCATCAGGAATATATACTGACAAGAACCTACAGATAACATCTAGAAGTCTACATGAACTGACAAGAAGCTACAAATAACATCTAGAAGTCTACATGAACTCACAAGAAGCTACATATAACATCTAGAAGTCTACAGGAATATGTACTGACAAGACGGTACAGATAACATCTAGAAATCAACAGGAATATATACTGACAAGAACCTACAGATAAAATCTAGAAATCAGCTCACAAGAAGCTATAGATAACTGACAGGAGACTGACAAGAACCTACAGATAACATCTAGAAGTCTACATGAACTGACAAGAACCTACAGATAACATCTAGAAGTTTACAGGAATATATATTGACAAGAATCTACAGATAACATCTAGAAGTTTACATGAACTGACAAGAAGCTACAAATAACATCTAGAAGTATACAGGAATATGTACTGACAAGAAGATACAGATAACATCAAGAAGTATACAGGAATATATATACTGACAAGAAAGTACAGATATCATCTAGAAGTCTACAAATAACATCTAGAAATATACATGAACTGACAAGAATCTACAGATAACATCTAGAAATATACATGAACTGACAAGAAGCTCCAGATAACATTTAGAAATATACATGAACTGACAAGAAGCTCCAGATAACATCTAGTCTACAGGAATATGTACTGACAAGAAGCTAAGTGAGAAGAAGACACACAGTGGTATTTATCATTGTAAAAATTTAATGTTTTTAACTTTACTGTAGTTTTATCTACTCTATGTGTTTATCTACACTGGTGTATATACACTAGACAAATGTATGACAGTATCAAGAAAGCCCTTGGTCGCCAAAAAAGTAAGACCAAACCGCTAAAAACCATCAGCGGAGAGAAGCCAGCTGATAAGGGTAAGCAGATGTAGAGGTGGGTCAAGCGCTACTCTGAGCTTTACGCAAGAGAAAATACTGTCACGCCTGCAGCCCTTGATGCTGTCAAATGTCTGCCAACTATGGAGGAGCTGGATGCTGAACCAACATTGGAAGAACTCAGCAAGGCCATTGAAAGCTTGGCCACTGGCAAAGTACCAGGCAGTGATGGGATTCCTCCTGATTTAATCAAATGCTATAAGAGCACGCTATTACATCCCCTGCATAGGGTGCTGTGCCAGTGCTGGGAAGAGACAACTATTCCTCAAGACATGCGAGATGCCAATATTGTAACACTATACAAATTAAGGAGACAGAAGTGATTGCAAAAACTACAGAGGCATCTCTCTTCTGAGTATTGTTGGTAAAGTTTTTGCCAGAGTCATCTTAATGCGACTACACAAGTTAGCTGAGCGCATATATCCAGGGTCAGAGTTTGGATTCCGAGCTGGTAGATGAACAACAGACATGATTTTTTTCTATCCGCCAGCTTCAGGAAAAATTGAGAGAGCAGAAAAGGCCTTCATATATCACCTTTAAAGACCTCACAAAGGCATTTGACCTGGTTAGTAGGGATGGACTTCAAAATCCTCCTGAAAATAGGCTGCCCTGCTAAATTGCTGGAAATGATAGTCATTCCATGAAGACATGAAGGGAACAGTCCAATATGCTGGAAGCACATCACAGCCCTTTGACATCCGCAGTGGCGTTAAACAAGGCTGCGTTCTGGCTCCAACCCTCTTCGGGATCTTCTAAGCCTTAGTCTTGAAACATGCATTCAGAGATGCAACTGAAGGAATATGCCTTCACACTAGGTCAGATGGCTGCCTGTTTAATCTCGCAAGGCTGAAGGCAAAAACAAAAATCAGAAGGGTCACTGTATGAGACTTGTTATTTACCTGCATCACCAGCACACTTCTATATGGTGGCGAGACATGGACAACCTATGCTAAGCAAGAAGGAAGGCTCAAAACCTTCCATTTACGGTGTCTACCCACATCCTCGGCATTTCGTGGAAAGATAAAGTGACAAATGTCTAGGTGTTGTCACATGCTGGCCTTCAAAGCTTGTATAACTGCTTAAACAGTGCAGACTACACTGGCTTGGCCATGTCCGCCGCATGGAAGATGGTCGCATCCCAAAAGATATCTTCTATGGACAACTGGTAGGTGGCAAAAGAACGGGGGGGGGGGGGGGGGGGGGGGGGGCTGTCACCTCTGGGGTGCATTCCCATGGTCAGTTATGACTGAAGGGGCTATTATTATTATAGTTTTGTCTGACAAAAATTGTTGTAGAAGCAGTTGGATGTTCAACAAAATGGTGCTGAAACAACCTTTAATGTTATGGAACTTGAATAAAAATCTTTACCTTTTTATTGAATAAAATAGCACGTTTTAGAGTTGAGGTTAGGTTTACGGTGACTTCTAATTCTAAACACATATTATACATACTCGACGGCACTTAGCTTTATGACCTGGTTCAGAATTTGTTTGTCATTTGCAAAGGTATTTTAATCCTGTGGGGAGACGAAGGAAAATTGTTTTCATTTTGTGAATTTTTGTTATGACTCTGAAGCATCAAACAGTTAATAGCAGCAGTTATTTTAATGGGAGACAGGTTTGTTTTCCTTCAGCATCAAATAGCCTAACCTAACCTTCCAGCGAGGGTGTGGCTGCCAACATCTCACTCCAGGAACCACCATGTTGTGAGAATACCTCCCCCACAGGCTGTTGTGCTAAATTCAAAGGAAAAGGTAGATGATGCAGTCTTTTTTTTTTTTTTAAATTATGTCCTTGACTAATGAAAGACGGTGAGAAACGGTTGAAATGGAGAAACAACCTCATCTGTGACATTTGAAGGCTTCGCCACCTTCTTGTTAATCAATTTTTTTAACCCTTAAGGTTCACCTTAGCACCATTCTTTATACTTTTTTTGTGTATTTTAAATCTGTCTAAATTTCTTTTTCTTTTAGTATCTTTCAGATCCACTTTTTATTTTTCATTCATCCTCTTTGGGAATCCTTTTGATCTTGTACCCTTACATTGACTTTTTCAGCTCCTAGCTTCCATTGTTTGACATGCCCTAGACATTTGAGCCTGCCTGACTTTCAGAAGTCTGAAATTGATCAGAACCTGTGTATGATCGTCATTATTAAATGTTACCACATTTCAGTTCCCTATGGAGCATAGCCTTGCATTAAATCTAAGCCATCATGTCCAGGCTTAAGTACTTTCCATGTTTCGTTTTATCCGTATTCTAGCATCTAGTTCTCATCAGTATTTTGTTAGGTCTTCCTCAGCTACTTCTTCCCTGGGAGTAGAATAATTGACCAATGACTGTCCTATGTAACGTGGGTATCGCCATTGTGTGTGTCAGTTTAGAGTCGTCATCGCTGTTTCCTTTTTTGCTCCTTATGAGTGTCACATCACTATTTTGTGTTTGCTTACTTGTTAGTGACAAGGCAAGCCAGGCGGAAGCTGACGGAAATAGCCGAACGACTGTGTCATGTGACCAGCGGAAAATTTGGGCGCTAAAAAATAAAGAGGAGGTTAGAGTCCCGACTGCGGTCCTGTGTGGACGCAGATTGTCGCCAGCCTGAGGCTGCCTTTATTCTTTGGAGTATATGATACAGTGCCCGCCATATAAGTCTTTTCCTAGTGTTAGTTATTCTAGGGAGGTGATTGTTTTCCTCAGTGCTAGTTCTATGCATAATGAGTATGTTTGTAAATCCTTAGGTTGACTGTCAGTTCGACAGTACCATTTTGGTTGTCGCTCGATTGAGCGAAGCTCACGATAGAGGCTTGGGTAGCCATCTTACCTGGTGTTATATCTGCACTTATATTTATATGCATTTTGGTGGCAGTTGTACATATACGTTTTTTGTATTTCATTCGGCCGAGTGTGGCCAAGTTTCGTCTTGGTAATAAAGGGACGTGAGCTGATAGTAAGTGTTAATTTCTTATATCACCCATTGTTGTACAGTCATACCTTAGTGGACACGAGCCATATTATGTGTCGTAGTGAAATCTTTACAACAATGGTAATGCCCTAGCGGTGAGGGGTTAGCCAGCTAGCACCTTGCCCCCACCATAGCTAAAACTGGGTTGTGATAATGAGCATGAAGCCATCACTGTAATTGGTTCCCTTGCAGGAAGCCTGCACCAAAGCATTTATGTGCTTTTACGGTGGTGGTTTCTGTAGCAATATGTTTAACATGATGAGGTTGCCAGCCTCATGTTAGTGACCTCTGACGACATTCCTGGGTTAGCTATAGTCATATTCTTTCTTTGTCTCCTCAGAGACAACCCATGGGAGCAACACAAGGCATGGGTTGTCTCTGCATTACCAGTTATGATTTGTCTAATTAGTCCATGTATCCTGTTCATTATTCTGTCAGATAGATGTTGTGTCTGTATTGGTTGTCACAGAGTCTTACCACATCTTAGAAATTATTCTCTTTCTTCAAACTTTTTCTTGTCCTGTAGTTCTGTTTGTCCATGCAACAGTGAATTCCCATTGTAAATTGTCTTTATGGTTGGCCATTAAAAAATATTTCATAGTAACTGTGATGAATTTAAACAACCAACTTTCTGGTTTACTTTAGAAAATTACCTTTATAGTTGTATATTAACTCTTACTATATGGCAGCTAAAACTGCGGTTTTACGCGCTAGTTTAGCTATCGTTACCGTCGCGCGCCACTTGAACTGGCGAGCCGTAAAATTGGTACTAAACCCGCGCCACTTCACGGGGCTTGCCGGATACTAAGAGTTAAAAGATCAGGTCCAACACAAAAATCAGAATTTTCAGTTCAAATGTCAGCTCCATCCAATTGTATGGCTGTGAAACATGGAATTGATGAGGCATTATGGAGTTCCTATGAAGATCATTAACTTAATAAAGAAGACCTAAGAAGACATGACATGCAAAGTTCTTCATGAAGGACAACTTACAGAACCGTTTAGGATTAGAACGGGAGTGAGACAGGGATGCCTCGTCTCCATTTCTTTTCTTACTAGCAATAGATTGGGTTATGAAAACATCGACATCACACAACAGAAATGGAATCCAGTGGAATCTGACTAAACAGCTTGATGATCTGGATTTTGCAGATGACTTGGCTGTTCTGTCCCATAACCATAATCAGATGCAAGAGAAAATGAAAATTCTCGATGAGAGGTCACAACAAGTGGGCCTGAAAATACACAGGAAAAAGACAAAGATTATGAGAATAAATGCAAGAAATTATAACAAGGTTGAACATGAAGAAACACCACTAAAGAATGAAGAATCGTACACATATCTTGGCAGTAATATAGACAAAGTTGGAGGGACAGACAGTGATATCAAAATAAAAAATACAAAAAGCAAGAGGAGCTTTCATTGCATTGGGAAACATATCAAGTCCACACGAAAATAAGAATCTTCAACTCAAATGTCAAGTCAGTCCTATTGTATGGCTCTGAGACATGGAGAGCAACCAAAAAGCTACAGACTTTTATAAACAGGTGCTTGCGTAGAATAGAAGGACTGAAATGGTATGACAAAGTCACAAATGTGGAATGGATGACAAGAACCCAGACAAGTGCCAGTGGAACAAGAGTTGAGAAGACGACGCTGGCGATGGATAGGACACACATTGAGGAAAGCTGTTGATAGCAATACAAAGCAGTCCTTGTTCTGGAATCCACAGGGAAAGAGAGGCAGAGGTAGACCAAAAACACATGGAGAAGAGAACTAGATACAGAAGTAGGAAAACATGGAAAGAACTTGAGCAGATGTCACGGGACAGGAGGACTTGGCATGTGTTTGTTGAAGGCCTATGCTCCTTTGGGAGTTTAAAGGTGAAAGAATGAAATATTTAAACATTAATTTTTGTGGTTGAGCGTGGGGAAAAAAATAATCTTTAGGATTTACCTAATCTGTCAGCTATATTGTGTACATTGGAAAAATCATCTTATATTTGATTGTTTAAATAGAATTTTAAGGTTGACTGTTGAAAATTGAATACATTCAGATTTTATATGCAGTGTTGTTTTCTGTTTGTCCTTCTTCAGGCACCGTACATGATCTACATTGAAGTGTTAAAGTGTGAGAATGCAACCACTAGCCAAGTACCTCAGAAAATCTTAGAGAACACGCTGCGCTTTACACGCTCAGAGGAGGATCTAACCCAGCTGGCCCAGCCATCAAATGGGTCTCCTCGGCCAACGTTTAGCGTTTATGGTTCATGTCACGACTTTGATGATGCTGATTGTTGGTCCCAGGAGGATGATGATATTATAGCTGTAAGATATTACATTCTAGGTCTTAGGATTATGAGTACCAGGGAAGGGGGTGGGAATGACAGGGTAATTTTACACTTTTGGCTTGTGGGTAAAAAAAATGTTATTTGCATGTCATGGAGTACATGTTGAGTATGTAAATGGTGCAGATAAAAAGGAATGAAAATATGAACGATAGTGAAGCATGAACTGTACATGAAGTTGTTGGTTTACAATACAGTTGAAGCTCCTGCCATGTAGTACACTGAAAAGTCAGGTTTTTTGGGTGAAAGATTTTTTTTTTTAGTTAAAAAAAAGTGCAGAGGGAAGCAAAAAATAATGGTTGAAAATTTAAATACACGCATACACGTACACAGCAGAGACGTCACAAATGTGAGTCTGAAAATACACAGGAAAATTGATTGACCAAAACAAACAAAAAACATAGAGAAGAGAACTGGAGACAGTGAAAATGATGACGAAGACGGAAAGAACTTGTGCCTATGGTATGTGACAGGAAGACTTGGTATGTGACAGGAAGACTTGGCATGTGTTTGTTGAAGGCTTATGCTCCTTGGGGAGCGAAAGAGGATTGATTGATACACGTACACAAAAAATAAATACATCGTTAGACATATTGAAAAAAGTATATTGGAGAGCTGTTTGATAGTCAGAATGTGAAGAAGCAAGAGAACTCTGCATTATGAGTGGAAATGACGCATTAAGAAATGCACAAGAAGTAATTTGTCAGTATGTACCACAGTGTGTACTATCTATCCATGGCAGGGGACACAAAATGTAAATCTGTGGCAGCCAGTCATCAGTGTAGAGCTGGGTTTCTTAACTCGTGGTTCATCGGTCCCTTAGGAGTCCGTTAATGGATTCTAGGGGTTCACGTACATAACCTGAAATGTAAAATTTTAAATTATGTTTTTATGTACATTTTTTACCAAGAAGGGGACCATAGCCTTTATAGAAGATTCAAAAGGGTCCATAGCCTTTATAGGACAATCAAATGGGTCCATAGACACCCCCCCCCCCCCCCCCCCCCCCCCCCCCCCCCCCCCCCCCCCCCCGCCCCCCCCCCCCCCCCCCCCCCCCCCCCCCCCCCCCCCTCCCCCCCCCCCCCCCCCCCCCCCCCTACCCCCCCCCCCCCCCGCCCCCCCCCCCCCCCCATCCCCCCCCCCCACCCCCACCCCCCCCCCCCCGAAGTAAAGAAACCCTGCATTAGAGATTCACTGATCTGAACATTTATGCTTTATAAATGAACACATGAAACCTAATGCAAAATCTATACAGTATAAAGGAAGGCACTGAACATAAACTTGACATTTTAACAGTATAAATAGAAGATAGTGTGCCTAAATTAACATTTTTAGCAAATAGATCAAATAACACATACTGAATTTAAACTTAAGAAGACAATGGAGAATTGTGGCATGTCCTGTCAGAAGAGTGACATACAAATGATATTGAGTGAGAAAGATTTATAATATTCAGACCACAAGGTCTTTTATATTTGGACGTGCCAGAACAAGGCAAAATTTGATTAAAAATAAAAAAATAATGCTGAAAGCAGAAAATTTGAAATAATTTGCAGATGAATAGAAATGTATAGATCAAGAGATTACAGAAAAAAAATTTATGCATCTTCATGCCTCGTTGCGTTATCTGAGTTGCTGAATAAATTTATAGATCAACAGATTATAAAAAGAACACTATATTAAAATTGTATTTATTCATGCGTTGATTGTGTAATCCCCTTTGCTCTGGTTTGTCTATTGTTTGTTCTGTGTAGCTGTGGAATTTCATGGCATGTGTAGGCAACTCTGCTTGTAATGGTAGCTTGTCACATTTGCATACATTTTTGTGGAGAGGTCCTGTTTATGCAGATTTGCTAAAACATTTATTACATGGTGTGGAGATGATTAAAGATTCATTGAAATATTCTGTTTTGGTTGTTGTTTGTTTTTGTCCCCCAGTTCCGATAGTTGTGTAATCAAGTAGTTGTGTAATCAAGTAGTTGTGTAATCAAGTAGTTGTGGAATCAAGTAGTCGTGTAATCAAGTAGTCGTGGAATCAAGTAGTTGTGGAATCAAGTAGTTGTGGAATCAAGTAGTTGTGTAATCAAGCAGTTGTGTAATCAAGTTGTTGTGTAATCAAGTAGTTGTATAATCATTAGCCTTTAGTTCCCCAAGGAGCATAGGCCTTCAACAAACGTATGCCATCGCTCATGGTCTTTTCATGTCTTCCTCGTTATTGTTTTTCTGTCTCAGGTTCTCTTCTTATGTTTTTTTGGTCTCTGCTTCTCTCACCTTGTGTTGTTGTTTCTCATTCAAGATGGCTAACCACTGCCGTTCCAGCGACACCATTTCTCAGTTCTCAACAGAGAGCTCAACAAGCTCAGACAGCAAGGACCCAGTCTACATAGCAGCAGGTGATATCAGACGGCGACTGTCTGAAAATTTTGCTGCACCAAAGAAAAAATTTGAGGTAAGAATTTGTATTTTTATGATTTTTTTTTTTTTAATTAAGAGTTGGGAGAGGAATCTGTGAACTCTGGCAAAGGCTTTCTTTTATTTAAAATTATAACGTGGGGGAAAATCCCTGTTCAGCTCCCTGCAGGCATCCTGATTGTGTTTAAAAAAATTGCTAAATAAACCACTATTGCATGAGCACATGGATAATTTGGTACAGGCTTCCTGCAAGGGGGCCAGGTGCTGTAGTGATTCTATACTTCACAGGGAGTGAAAAGAGAAATGACTACATGAACTCTGTGCTGAGTCACTTTTTTCACCACTTTTCTCCACTATGCTGTCTGTCTTGTTCATTAACAGTTGTTCTCATAGAGCTTTATTACTACTCAAAAACTTATTTATTTATTTATCCTGAATGATATTTCCACTACTATGTTGTATCGATAGTTTTTATTTAATGTTTGGCTTCATTTACTTGTGTAGCATTCTGCATTTCCCTTTATGTTACATTTGAAACCATCTCTCACTAACATAGAAGTGTTTCATTTGATGATTACAATTAATGATAATAAATTCAGTGGAACTATGCTCAGGCGAACTGGGAACACAACAAACTCATATCAGACCAGCTCCTCAATGAAATAGACATGAACCAAGACATTAATACCTTGAATTAACAGATTGCAACAGGCATCTAGACGGGCAATCCCTAAAGGCAGTCGTACCAAATACAGCATCTTCTGGAATGTTGAATTAGAACACCCAGTGCAACTCAGATGCAAGGCAAGAAAAACAGCTCAGAAAAATCCAAGCCCTTAAAATAAAACCACACACAACAGACTCAGCAGGTTAAGTTAGGGAGCAGAAAAGCCAGATTGGAAACCTGGAAAGAAAAATATAAAAACTTCTACCATATTAAAGAAGGAAAGAAAGCGTGGAAGCTCATTGACAGCATGGCAAGGACATCCCCGAGGGAAACACAACACCTATAAAACTTCCAAAAAATAACACAGCTAACTCCAAAAGAGAATAAGCCTGAGCCATAAATTGATCATTTGCTGAAGTCAATAAAACATATAAAAAAGCCAACCTATATAAAGCTATCAAGACACAAAATGCACAAGGCTGTGGACAGAATTTTTGATCGTGAATTTACTCTAGCTGAACTACAATCCATCCTCCTAAAAAGCAAACACAAAAGTACTAGGCCAGACCAGGTTACCTACAACATGATAGTTAAACTTGGGGAAAAGGGTATACTGAAAAGTCTTGGAATTCATAAGCAAGAAGTGGATAAATAGCACTGTACCTACAGGATGGAAAACGGCTATCATTATCCCAAAAAAAAAAAAAAAAAAAAAAAAAAAAAGATAAACCACCAGGCAAAGTGAGTGCAATTTAGAAGAGTAAAACAGACTATCGACCAGGTAAAACAAATTGCTGAAGTTTTCCAGGATGAAAACCATGTGGCTGCAGTTTTCATAGACCTCAAGCAGGCATACGACCGAGTATGAGAGCTGGTCTATTCTTCAAGATGCAGAAGATGGGTATAGAAGGCAGAATATTTTGTTGGATAAAAGATGTCCTCACAAATCAAACAATCTACACAACAGTCAATGGAACAACATCAAGAAAAAGAACAATCCAAGAAGGCTCAGCCTGGAGCTGCACCCTTTTCCTCATATACATAAACGACCTGTAATACCACCTTGAATTACTCAGCGCCATGTTTGCTGATGACCTAGTCTTATGGGGAGAAGGGAAGTCCCCTTTGTGACTGCAAAAGAAACTAAACTATGCACTGGATGCTCTAACAACCTACTGCATCTTGTGGAAAATGGTGATCAACACGAGCAAGACAGTCTATATTATATTCACACTCAGCAACAAAACAGTAAGAAGAGAACTGGATTTAAAACTTGATAATACAGACCTAGCTAAAGAGAACAATCCAACTGAATGGGAATACAGCTAGATACCAGACTCTCTTACAAAACACATGTTGACACTCTGATTGCAAAGGCCTCTAGAAGGCTGAACCTCATAAAGTGCTTGGCAAGCACTGATTGGGGAGCCAATCAGTGCACCCTATGACAACTGTACCTGGGATACGTGCGCTCAGTTATGGATTAGTCTCTACCCCTGCAAGCCACTGCCAGCCCAACACTTAGACTGAAACTAGATTGCATACAAAACCAGGCACTCAGATTCATCTGTGGAGGCTTGCGAACCACCCCGACCAGCGCATGCAAGATTTCTGCCAATGTGGAACCCCTAGAACTAAGGAGAGAGAAATCAGTTATCATCACGGCAGAAAGGTTCTTGCGAGCTGACAAGGATGACCCCTGCAAAAATTTATCAGCAACCAAGTACTGAATTAAAAAGACCTCCTTCGCTTGAAGGTACCAAGAGCTTTCAGGAAAGCACCACATACCAGAGACTAGACTGCCCACTCAAGCCGTACCTAACTTACCATCTCACATAGAACTAAAAAAAAAAAGAAAATAATATTGTAGTCTTTTCAGACTTGCAGGCTGCCCTTGGCAGTGAAAAACTGGAAAACAAACTCAATCAGTACTATCCAGAAGGTTCAAGAAATATGCCACAAAATGATGAACTTGTATGGAACAGAAATCTACATGCAATGGATACCTGGACATATGGAAGGCGGCTGATAAACTAGCAAAGAAGGGAGGCAAATACCATAAACTGACCAACTATTGAGTATAATAACAAAATAAATAATAAAATACAACAGTAAAGAACATTGGCTGAGCATGTGGGCACAAGCTAAAACAGGAAGAAGACTCTTCAAACACCAAATAGCCCCGAATAAGGAAGATGCTAACAACCATATTGAACAATAAATATCAAACTAAAATCTTCAGATTGAGAACAGGTCACTCCACACGAAATGGTTACAGAAAGAGAATGTGCTCACAAAATATAGCAAAATGTAGACACTACCTAAACCCTTTGTAGACAGTAGAACACCATCTACTACTATGTCCTGCACTCCAGGGAATGAGACAACTCCTCCTACCACACACCCCATCCATAGACAGTATACTTTATGGCAGCCCAAAACAGCTTATATGAACTGCGCAGTACCACATAACGACATCAAGGTCACCAAGAGCTGAGGCTCAGTGACAGTGGTTCAAAGTCAAGTCAATACATTCAGCAGTGTTCAACTTTGATTGTTTGAACTGCATTCTTTGCTGTCCTGTGTAGTCTAGCAGTTAAAGTATGTTCCACGTGAGGGGGGAATAATAATCACAGTTACAGCTGTTCAATGAAGCCTTTCATTCTTACTGTTACTTCTTCTGATTTTTGTTGTTGTTGTCTTCATTATTTTGATAAAATCAGCTTTGGCTTTCATGAAGTTAAGTGATCCAACTTAATACTTGAATATTTTTTGTGTTTAAGAAATCATTATTGTTAATAAGAGAAGTACAAAAAGGTAATTAGCATATTTGTGTAACTGTAATGTTAAGTTTCATGTACATTTTTTTCCCAGTAAGAGCTCTCAAGTATATCTTATCTTGGGCACGCCTTTCTGATTCTTGATTTGTTTCTAATTTCCATTGTCAGCAGTAAGGATTCATGTTCATTTGTTGCATATCCTTCCTAATTTTTCACTGTGGGTTTCATGCCAAGAGCTATCATGTGGATATACAAAGGGCTTTCTCAGTGACTGTTTCCAATCATGTCTTATAACAGAGTTATTAACAAAAACACTCCAAGCCATCTTGTCTGGTTCTAGATCTTTTCATATCTTTTTTGGTTTCCCTACATATCTCTTACCTTGAGAATTCCTCAACAGGGACTGCCATGTATTACTATCAGCTGATGTTCTTAACCAATGCTAGCATCTCCTCTTGGTCCACTGCTGTCATCTTGTCATACCATTTCAATCCTGTTGCTGTCATCTTGTCATACCATTTCAATCCTGTTGCTGTGATCTTGTCATACCATTTCAATCCTGTTGCTGTGATCTTGTCATACCATTTCAATCCTGTTCTGTGCAAGCACCCCTTTATGAAGGTCCATATCTTTCTGGTTGTCATTTTATCCCCCCTCCATATTTCAGAGCCATACAGTAGAACTGATATGGCATTTTGAGTTGAAGATTCTTAATTTTGTGTTGGACTTGATTTCCATGTATTTATGAATGCAGTGAAAACTCTTGCCTTTTGTATTATCATTTGGACATCCTTCTCTGGTCCTCCAACTTTGTATTTATTGCTGCAAATATACTTTTATAAGTCTACATGTTGAGTTGACCTTGTTATATCCTCTAGTTTCATTGACTATGTTCTTGCTATATGGTCTTCATAGAAATGGAGGTGGTTCCCATTGAATAAAGGCTATAATTTTCAACATTCTTAGCCGTAAGACTGCACTTGCCTTCATACGCCTGCATTGTTTTGTAGCTACCAAAGATAGTTGTGTTGTAAAAAGGGGGTAAAGGATCCCGTTACATGCCCATTGAGGCATATTGGGAATATGGTGTTAGGCCCATATTTTCTTGACCGTCGGCACACTAGGGGTGATGTGGTCAGCATCTTGCCGGCTGCCTTAACCTTCCCAGAGTTGCTCTGGTACCCATTTGGGGCTGGATCTACCCAGGAGCCGTTTGCGGCCTAAAAAAATCCCACCTCATCTGGGGATCGAACCATAGACCATTGAGCTAGGAAGCCAGTGCACTAACCACTATGCTACTGCGGCTCCTTAGTTGTGTTGTGTTAGTGAATATGTATTTTTCTTATATATTTTAGCGTGATCCAGATGATCCATCAGCTGCTGCCCTCAAGGAACCTTGGGAGGACAAGGTGGCACGCATTCGTGAAACATCCCCTTATGGTCATCTTCCAAACTGGCAGCTTATGTCAGCTATTGTGAAAGTGGGAGATGATCTGAGACAAGAGCTTCTGGTTTATCAGGTTCTGAAGAGGTTAAAGGTGAGAATCGCTCTTCTCAATTGGTCCAGTCCATTAAAATTCCTTTTCACAATTTTGTCCATACTTCTTTGTTATCTTTCTCCATTTGTTCCATTCATGTTGTTAAAATGCCTTGTTTAATTTCTCAGATATCCTGGGCCGAGGAGCACCTTGCCCTGTGGATCAAACCATACAAGATTGTGGTAACATCTCGAGACAGTGGAATGATTGAGCCTGTTCTGAATGCGGTATCCCTACACCAGATTAAGAAACACAGTAAACTGTCCCTCCGGGAATACTTTATTCATGAGTTTGGACCTGTCACCAGTGAAGAGTTCCTTACAGCTCAGAAGAACTTTGTTCAGAGTTGTGCTGGATACTGCCTGGTCTGCTACCTACTACAGTTGAAAGACAGGTCTGCTTTGCTGCACTTTTCATCAAATCTTTTAAAATTATGAACTCTTGTTTGCTTTTTATCTTTACATTCCTCATACACTTGTTCTCAAATCCTAATATTTCTCCTTTTGCATTTTCTTCTTTTTGCTGTCATATTTTTAAGCAGTCCCTGTTTGCATCAAATTATTCTTACTTGTAGCTCTTAGCTCATTTACAGAACACTTCTCTTGTAGCCTCACTTCAAACTTTCTTGCCTCGTGTTTTATATTTCTTTTACTTATTCTAATTTTTAATTTGTTGCTCATTGCATCACATTTCATTCACTTTTAGGATTCATTTTTCCTCATTATTTTCTTTGAATTCCTGACAAAACAGCTTGAGGATTTGGATTTTGTAGATGACTTGGTTCTTATGTCTCATAACAATAAGATACAAAACCAAATGAAAATACTCGATGAGAAGTCACAGCAATTGATTCTGAAAATTCACAAGGAAAAGACAAAAATAATGAGAATAAATGCAGCAAATGATAACAAGATTACACCTGAAAAAACACTCCTGCAAGATGTAGACTCATACATGTCTTGGCAGCAATGTAGATACAGCTGGAAGGACAGAAATTGATATCAGATTAAGAGCAAGAGGTGCTTTAAGTTCATTAGGAAATATACTTCTTCTTCTTCCTCGTTCGTCCTGAAAAGGACGTTAGTTGCGTTGTGTCTGTTTACAGCGGAGCTGCGATATCTCTGCCTTTCGGCCGGCACATCCGACTTCAGCACGGCATTTTTTGGGACCGAGTTTGCCTTCCCTCTTCGATCCCTACTCTCTCAGCCAGACTGCATCGATGAAGCCTGTTTCCAGGACCACCACGTGGAGGTGGAGTACGGTCTTGTTCATCTCTGGTTCGCTGACGCAAGCAGTCAAGCTATGGGTCGCTGACTGCATTCTCTATTGCTGCGTTTTTGGGTCCCATAAGGAAATATATCACAGTGGGCTGATCACCCGCTTGCTAACCATTATGATTACGGAAACAACAATTAATTTTTGTTGTACCAATAAACGCCATTAGGCGTAACGGAACAACAATTAATTTCTTGTTGCCCTAAGACGCCACGAGGCGTACTGGCCACGGACTGCTTTTTCGGTCAGCGGCTAAGGACGGAAGAAGAAGAAGAAGAAGGAAATATACGAAGGTCAAAAGAAATCAAGTTGTTGCGTGCATATTTTGACGCACATATTACAAAAATCGATATGGCTATTTAATATGGAAAAAATATAGACATTCATTCATTTGTGTATGAAAATGCTGTCTATGGGGAAAGCGAGATAATCCATGTTTGATTCACACTTTTGATTGTAGGAGTAATCGTTCTTGATATTGATCCGGCGCACGGATATTGCTCTTATATTTGTACTTATTTTAGGGCCAGAAAATAGATTAATTTGCTTATTATGTTTATGGCCTGAATTCATATGTATTACATATTATTAGTACAAGTAGAATCAGTCCTATATTGTATATTTTGGATGGGTAGGCGGGACTAGATTCTTATTATTCCGCTCTAGCGGAAGTATGAGTTGTCTTGACAAGTCGTGATGAGTTCCGATGTACCGTGATAATGGCGGGTACGCACTTTCCAAAGGGCTGGTAGATTCTTAAGGAAATATGATTCATGAAGTGGTTTTCTTCTAAAGGAGATGGTATCTCTACTATAGTTTATGTTAGAGATTCTCCTAAGGTACGGTACAATGTATAATTCGGACTCCATGTATTGCCAGACCCTATTTTGATGATCTCATGTCGATTCGACCTAGATGGAACATTTTGCTTCGTATCGCTAGGGTCGTGTTTTGTATCGACGAAGATGACAGACTTTCCTACAGCGGTTATGGCTACGTGAATTAACCTGATCACCGTAGAGCTGTATGGAACATTTATGAAATCATTTATATACCCATTATAAATTAACTCTGGCTTATATTCTCCTTCCTATGAATGAGTGAACGACAACTCAGGGAGGCGGCCATGTTAGATTTCGGTCGTCATATGTTTTGATCACTGCCAAGAGAACAGATTATTTATCCTATTATCGGACAGTGACAGGGAGATCTCAATCTTGCTAGAAACCCCCCTTTCGTGGTTTCATAATATATACTACAAACTATGGACGTCAAGTAACTTTAGTTATTTACCGATCTGCCTTCACTGACGCGTTTAGTCAGATAGGGGGATGCGGCCATAATGTATCATGACATTGAACTTTTGATGTACTGCCCATTATTTCTGAATGTGTCATGACTTCAGATCTGCTATGTATACCTACAAATTGATATGTCAACATACCATGATGTACTCGTATGTCCCAGTGTGTACGTCTGAATAAATTGAGTAAACAAAGATTCCAGCAGTCTGCATTGGTGCCTTGTAGACACAAGTGTATGAGTGGTTATATTGGTCAGCACACGAACAGTACACCATTCGCGGTAATCACACTCTACACTTCTACTCCATACATACACCATCCTGCGTCGGTTGAAGTGACCAAGTTTAGGGCCTGCTTCCCCTGGAGCCTTTGCCTTCCCTAACTCAGGACTAGGGTGAGTTACCCATTTACAGCTGGGTAGACTGGAGCATGCCTGATCTCAACAACACACCACTCTTCCTTACAGAGCATACAGACTGACACTTTACAGAGTGGAAAGAAGAAACAAACTTTACAGTGGCGAGCCAGATTCCTGGGTCCAGCTTACGCAGTTTTGTGTTGAGAATCACAGTTTACAGCTAAAAGAACATTTGTTTGACCACATCAACACCAGTAGGACAGCTATACAGTCGATGTCAGCTTGACCTGTATTACCGATAGGATGCTGTATCTAGGTCAGCGCTTGTTGACAGTTTTTTCGCTGTACAGACAGTATTACACAGGACAGTGGTATCAAGTGTAGAAAATATCTGGAGCAGTATTGTTGACATTTCTCAACGTACAGAAGAATCACAGTGTTGTTGAACATAAAGTGCATAGTTCATCGTTGGATCTTCATATGCTCAACAGAGAAAAAATTGAACTGTGTAATAGTTTAGAATTAAATCTATTACTCAATAAAGTGGCAAGTTATTATTATTTAAATAAACTGTGCCTGCTTTACAACACTATACCTGCAACACATTCCATTCATGATATAAATTATATTGTATGCTATATGCTATTTATGTTTACATGTTATTTGTTATGTGGTAAATTAGTTTATGTTCTGTGTGACTAGTACAAGGTATGCCGAGTGACATTGGTCTGGTACTAGTATTCTATAGGTACACATTTTCTTAATTGGAAATTTGTTAGCAACAATTTGCTGCTATTTCTGTTAGTTGTGATGAGGTGTTCTTTTCTTCGTTGTTTTTGTTAATAATTTTGTGTTCCTTAGTTTTGTTTGATTTGTTTGCATTTGTTGGTCTAATCTTTTCTATTTTTGATTTCTTTACACCCTTATGTTTATACACTGTGGCGTTATTTGTCTTGTTATCTTATTGCAGTTATCATCACAGATTCTGTGATCATTTTTTTCATTTCTCCTATTTAATTTAATTTGATCTCTGCAAATGTTTTCAGATTGTCTTTTCTTGTTTGTCCTTTGTAATGTCTTTAGTTGACATATGACACAGGAGTTATAGTGGTATACACTGATAGTATAGTACAGATCAGTACTTTATGATTATTTTCCACAGGTACCCAAGTGATCTTTGATTACATTGAGGTATACAAGACCTTTGTAAGGCTTGTCTCCCACAGTATTTGAGATACAGTTATTGTTGTCCACAGGTACTCAAGTTATCATTGGTTATTATAAACCATACAAGTTTGGACTAAGACTAAGTCTATGGTATAGACTTGTCTCCCATTAAAGTGAAAGAGGGTAATTTATTTACTTTTTCAGGTTTCTGATTTAAGAAGACAATATGTCTACATTAGATTATTTTATTGCACAAGGAAAATCTCTTGATAAGACTGGAAAAGACTTAGAACAATGGGCTGTTGCTCAATATGACAAAGCATTAGCTGCTGAAGAGAGAAAAGCTGCTGCTGAAGAAAAAAAAGCTCTGGCTGAAGAAAAAAGATTAGAAAGAGAAGCTGCTGCTGAAGAAAAAAAAGCTGCTGCTGAAGAAAAAAAAGCTCTGGCTGAAGAAAAAAGATTAGAAAAAGAAGCTGATACTGCTGCTGAACTAAAGAAATTGCAGATGCAAGTGGAGGAAAGGAGATTTGATGCAGAACAGAAGAAATTAGAAGCTGCTGCAGAACAGAGAAGATTAGATAGAGAAGTTGAAGAGAGAAAAGCAATAAGAGAACATGAGTTGGAATTAGAGAAATTAAAATTGACATGTATGAGTAATGTTAATATGGTATCTGGATGTAATGGTAAACCCTTTGTGTACAAGGTCAAGGTACCCGCGTTTAACCCTACCAGTGATGACATAACATTTTGGCTTTCTAGATTTGAACGGGCTTGTCGATCTCATAATGTTGACAAATCACAGTATGTGAATCAGTTGTCTGAAAATCTAAAAGGGGAGTCTCTGAGTAAGTTATATTTTGTTGAAGAGGCCGACAAAGATAATTATGATGCTGTTAGGGCAGCTTTGATAAAGAGATATCAGCTGTCTGAGGAAGGTTATCGTCTTTTGTTTAAAACAATGAGACCTGAGGTAGGTGTAGAATTCTCAGAATTCATCTCAAAAGCACGAATTACACTTTCACGATGGATTGAATTATCCAAAACAGAGAAAACATTTGATGGTCTTACGGATTTATTGCTAAGAGACAAGGTCATGTCTTCGGTAAATAAATCATTCCTAGAGTTCTTACATGAGCGTAAACCGAGTACATTAAAACAAATGGAAGAATATTGTGACCAGTATGCCACGGCACACTCTGACATGATTCTTAGTAACTCTAACATTAAAGAGAGTATGCCAGTTGCTTCGGCAACAGAATATAATCAGAATTACTCACACAAATTCCAAGGAGCTAAAAATAAATTTGATAAAAAGGTTAATTGGAATAAGTATCAAAACCAAGATAACCACTCAAATCAGGGTTCTTCTTCGAAGAACTGGAATCGGGCTGATAGTCCTCGACACGCGAGGGGTACCCATAATTTTAGAAATTCTCGGAAAGGGAGTAGCTATAGGAACTACCCAAGTGCTTCATGGAGACAAAAAAAAACCAATATTACAGGGATACTCAATATAACGAGCATGATGATTATGATCATGAATATTATGATTCAAACCCAAATAGGGGTTATAACAGAGGCAATAATAATTATAGAGACAATTATAACCGAGGTAGATCACAACACAAAAGACATGGTAAATCTTATTACCAGGCTAACTCTGCACAACAGGAGTTCCACGACACCGATAATCAGAATAATGATAAAAAAGACTCCAACAGTGTAGCAAATTCCGCTTTCGATTTTGCTAGAGCATCTGAGTGTTTGCAATGCAAAACATTATTCGATCCAACCACAGTTTCTACTTTAAGCTGCGGTCACCCGCTTCCCGCTCTCCATGCGTCAATTGCGCATAATGGAAGGGGTGCTCTTGTCTTTAATAGGGGCCTAATAGATGGTACTCCGGTATCAATTCTTTTCGATTCGGGGTGCACTACCATTGGAGTGAGGCAATCACTCGTAAATCCTTCTCGAGCTACAGGCAATATAGTCAAATGTGTAACATTTGGTGGCACATTGGAGAAGTACTCCACTGCCATTATCAATATTGCTACGCCTTTCTTTACAGGAGAGGTGCAAGCATGTCTCTTGCCGAATCCGATCGCTGATCTTATCATCGGTCGCATTCACGGGGTGAAAGAATGCACTCCACAGCAAATTTCTAATTGGGAAAATGTTAATATGCAATCTGCTAATGCAGTAATCACTAGGGCTCAAGCTCTTAATATGCCACAATCTTCACATTCTGAAGATAATGATGCGCAGATCCAAGATGATCCCTTGGAGATTTCCCACGATTCCTTTATCAAACAGCAGGAAGATGATCCTACTCTAAAGAAATTCTTTACTCTGGCAAAAAAAGGTGATCCGAATAAGGATACAAATCGTAAATCTTGGATTACGATGAAGAATGGCGTACTTGTACGTATGGTACAAGACTCCGCTAAGTCCATTCATTCTCAAATCCTTGTGCCTAAAAATATGAGAGTTAAAATCTTACAGCACGCTCATGATTCGCAGTGTGCTGGACATATGGGTTTTTCCCGTACTAAAGCTAGAGTTCTTCAATCTTTCTTTTGGCCTGCTGTGAATAAGGACATACGAATCTATTGTCGATCTTGTAAAGTATGTCAAGAGATTAAATCCAGAGGTCCACGCCATGATGCACCTATTCAGGCTGCAGACATTCCCATTCGGCCATTTCAAAAAATGGCGATAGACATCATTGGTCCATTTAAGATAAAGTCTGCTAGAGGACACCAATTTATTTTGACGTGTGTTGATATGTGCACACGTTGGCCGGAGGCTGTTCCTCTAAAGAGCATAACTACTGCTGATGTCGCAGATGCTCTTTGGTTAATATTTTCTCGTCTGGGGTTTCCAGCAGAAATATTATCCGACCATGGTACCCAACTCATATCGGATACCATGTCTCAAGTAATGTCGACTCTGAAGATAGAGAGATCGCTGAGTAGTATTTATCATCCTATGTCCAATGGGATGGTGGAACGTTTGAATAGAACTCTGAAAAACCTACTAGGTAAGATAACAGAAGATCATCCTCAGGATTGGGATAGGGTTTTACCCGCGGCTCCCTTTGAACTTGTCTTTGGCGCGAAACCGCGAGGTCCTATGTCCTTACTTCATGATCTTATAACTGCTGATAATATTGTCGATGACACAAAATCCTCTTATGAATATGTCATCGCACTTAGACACAAGATTATTGAAGCATGCAAATTGGCAACTGCTTCTTCTGAATTTGCGAAACAGAAGGCAAGGGAATTTGCCAATAAAAAGAGATGTTTGCGACAACTTAGTCCAGGTGACAAAGCATTTGTCTTGCTACCTTGTAGGGAAAATAGACTTCTCATTTCTTGGAAAGGTCCGTACGATATAATATCAAAAGTTTCCGATGTTGACTATATCGTCGATATTGACGGGAAGCGTAAAACCTTCCACATCAACATGCTCACGGAATTCCATGAACGTCCTGATTACACTGACTAACAAAAAAAAACTTTTTTTTTCTTTCTCTAACATTTCTATGTTTTTCTGGTCAATTTTAATGCGCTGTTTTTAAATCTGCAAACCGTTTTTCTCTATCAGGTCGGGATCTCTAGAAATACGCAATTGAAGTTTTTTAACAACGCATACAGTATTACAACATCATTCGTACAAGAAGTATAACAGTTATGTAGGCTTGAATTTCTTTGCAGTCGACTTTCGTCGGTGAATGGCATGTGGTACATCGCGATGAAGCATCCAACAATAATCGGCAAGCATGGTCACACTCCACCGTCCTTGATAACGTGACTCCATTACAGCGATATCTTGATGGAATCATTCTCCATGTTCATCGGTGACTTCGCCAAGGTTGTCAGGGAAAAAGTCAAGATGCGAATCGAGCAAATGGATTTTGAGGGACATGTTACAGCCCATAATTATGTATGCATCTATGCACTGCTTAACAATATGCAACATAGTTGACAGATTTGTGATTTTCCAGAAAGTTATCGACGATCGATTTGAATGCCATCCATGCGCGAAGTTCCCTACCATGTAACAAGTTCTCGAATTGTTTGTCTGCAATAACTTTCCTAATATGAGGTCCTACAAAGATACCTTCCTTTATCTTTGCATCGCTAACTTGCGGAAACTTTTCTCGAAGATAAGTGAAAGCTTTGCTCGTTTTATCTAACGCTTTTACAAAATTCTTCATGAGCCCCAACTTTATATGTAACAGTGGTAAAATGAAGGTGTCTTTGTTAATTAATGGCTCGCGTATTACATTTTTATGCCCGAGCTGCATACGATCCCGGATAGGCCACACCTTTCTTGCATAATGTTCCTGTCTGTTGCGGCTGTCCCATTCACATCGGAAGCAACAAAATTTAGTATACCCAGTCTGCATGCCCGTGAGAATTGCAATGACCTTTAGGTCTCCACAAATCCGCCATTGGTAGTCATTGTACTTTATTTTTTCCAAACGTATAGCCATATTGTCATAAGTTCCTTTCATATGAACAGAGTAGGCGACTGGAATTGTTGAAAAAAAAAATTTATGTTATGCAATAACACGGTTTTTAGACTAATCTTGGAAGAATCGATGAAAAATCGCCATTCGTTGACTATGTGCTCATGACCGTTTACATCTTTGCAATAGCAAATGTCATCATCCATCTCAAAGTATTGAACAATTTCTCTGTGTCTATGACGATATTTAGATATTGGAGTATTGGGCGCTAAAAGATTCCATTCTTTGAGTCGCGAACCGAGTAATTCCGCTTGTCCTTTGGTAAGAGCGAGATCACGTATTAGATCTGAAAGTTCTGAATGGTTAATTAAGTAAACACCATCATTCACCGGTATGTAATCTGAGTCAGAATTAGTTTCTAAAGCAGGTAAACTATCACTTTCTGATGGTTCATTTACGTCCAACGGATACTGTTCTGGTGGTACTTGGATCGGACACGTGATTGGATCATGAGGCACTGGTTTCGAAACCGATTCAATATTTGGATAAACCACAGACTTTCTAGTTTTAAAAGTGAAACCATGGATATTTGTCAAGCAGAAGTAACAATCAGTAGTGTGATTTGTATGTTCACGCCATATTACTGGCACGCCAAAAGGCATCGACTTATGCTTCGGCGATTTTCGCAACCAACCTGCCAATGTATCGAACAAATCGCATTTGGCTTCCAAGATTTATTTGCATCATCAACTTTCGAATCGAAATAAAGTTCATATGCTATCTTTAGTAATGGTGTAAAGTTTTTCTGGTCAACACGATCGGTAAAATATCCGCACACGTAACAGAACAGATCAGCCGAATTTCTACAACTTCTAGAAGCCATATTTTGCTCAGAATTATTTCAAAATACAGTAACTATTTGAAAAATCGCGTAACATATGTCATGCATCTTTTAGCAGTATAAAAAGTAGAATTATGTTGCTTTTTATTAATTTTTAATAAGTTATATAGTAAAAATGAAACGGAGCAAATAACGGTTTCCCAAAAATATATTTATTCACAAATATCTTAAGAACCCGACGTGATAGAGATAAACGGATTTCAGATTTGAAATCAGCGCAAGAAACTGACCTAAGAACACTTATTCTTATATAAGAAAGAAAAATGTTGTTTGTCAGTGTTATTTACAACCTGTTTTCCAGGCAACGGACGATTTTCCAGTCCAACATGGACAGTACTCATCTCTGTCAGTAATACAGGATGAGGAAACGAGTTTCTCGGATGTAAATTTACCTTTTCCAATGATTCCTCTTCACTCTAATGAATCATGGGAAGATGTTGCAATTTCTCCAGAATTATCTCCAGGAGAGCAGAAACAAGTTTCTACTATGTTAGAACAATTTCAGGATGTCCTTACTGACATTCCTGGTCAAACTGATGTCATTCAACATGACATTATTCTTACTGACCATAGTCCTATAAGAGTCAGACCGTATCCTATCCCGATACATTTTCAAGCACAGGTAGAGAAAGAGTTAGATGAGATGATAGAGTTAAAAATTATTGAACCATCCACATCAGCATATTCTTCGCCGATGGTTATAGTACGGAAAAAAGACAATAACATACGTCTTTGCGTGGATTATCGCAAATTGAATCAAGTGACTAAATTTGATGCGGAACCTATGCCTTTACTAGAAGAGCTACTTACGAGACTATCGAATTCTCACTTCTTTACTAAACTCGATTTGTCTAAGGGATATTGGCAAGTTCCACTATCCGAACACGCCAAACCGTTTACTGCTTTTTCGACGCCTAGGGGTCTATTCCAATGGAATTTCATGCCTTTTGGTCTTATGAATGCCCCTGCTACATTTGTACGCATGATGCGTCGAATCCTATCTCATCGCTCAGATGTCATTGCGTATCTTGATGACATCTGTCTTTTCAGTGATACTTGGAACGATCACTATAATGGTATAAATGAACTATTGTCTATCTTACGCGAGCATAACCTGACAGCGAAACCATCGAAAGCATGTATTGGTTTTAGCGAAATATCTTTCTTAGGACACCGTGTTGGTCATGGGTTCCTAAAAACAGAAGACCATAATACAAGTAAGATACTTAACATTTCTATTCCTAAGACTAAAAAGCAAGTACGAAGTCTCTTAGGTCTAATACAATTTTATGGACGATTCATCCCGAATCTGTCCTCCATTATGTCACCTCTTTCTTCCTTGCTAAAGAAAGGGTCTCCTAATGTAGTCCATTGGACTCAAGAATGTCAATCCTCTTTGGATAAGGTTAAAACTATGTTTTCTACTTCACCTATCCTAGTATTGCCTTCTAAGGATAAGACATTTATTCTTCGTAGTGACGCTTCATCCACCGGGATTGGAGCTGCACTAATGCAAGAGTACAGTAGAACTCCATTTATCCGAACCCCAATTATCCGAACATCCAATTATCCAAACACTTTTTCCAGGAAAAAAAAAATCAGATGCCACAGTCACGTTAGACTAAAATTATGAATCTTTTGATGCGGCAAACTTCAAATGTGTGCGAACAATTTGTAGAGAATGGGATGGCTAATGGTCGGTCGCTTACGTACAGGAAGTCAGTTAGATCATAAAGTCAGTTAATATCTGGTTTACCAATCCAGTGTACGTGTGCGTTCTAGGTAGAACACTGGCTAAACAGACAGTTCAACTTAAAATAATTGTGTCTGCTACTACAGCAGAATAATTTTGGTGTACAGTATTTCTCTGTGCGATATGGCATCTTCCAGTAGGCCTAAAGCATATAAAAGGAACCGCAATGTTTTGTCAATTGAAACGAAAACAGAAATTATCAAGAGACTAGGACAAGGTGAAACTGTGTCTTCACTTGCGAGGATTTTCAATGTTGGGAAAGCTACCGTCTCTGACATCAAAAGTAACAAGGATAAAATTATGAGTTTTGCATCGAAATTTGATAGTGAAAATGGGTCGAAGAAACGTAAAACCATGAAAAATGCGAAAGATGTGAAATTGGAAGAGGCTTTGTATATATGGTTTGTGCAAAGAAGAAGCAAAGGGGAACCTATCTCTGGTTCTCTGTTGTGTGAAAAGGCACTTCAGTTCAACAATCAACTTGACGGTCCTCCTGACTTTAAGGCTAGCCAGGGATGGTTAAGAAACTTTAAATCTCGTCATGGCATACGAGAATTGGAGATTCAAGGGGAATCTTTATCTAGCGATGCAACTGCCGCTAAAAATTTTAAAGAAACATTCTTGGCTTTTTTGGAAGAAGAAGGTTATTCACTCGATGATGTGTATAATGCCGATGAGACTGGCTTATACTGGAAATCATTGCCTCAAAAATCACTTGCATCTCAGCGCGAAGCAGCTGCCCCTGTGTTTAAAACGTGCAAAGAGAGAGTAACAATTTTGGTAGCCGCGAATGCCAGTGGAAGTCATCGTTTACCGGTGCTAATGATCGGCAAAGCCAAAAAACCACGTTGTTTAAAGAATGTGACATGTCTCCCATTGTGTTACAAAGCACAGAAGAGTGCTTGGATGAATAGTGAAATATTTCTTGATTGGTATACAAATCAGTTCATCCCAAATGTGAAGAGGTTGAGAGAACAAGAAAAGAAAACTGGAAAAGTAATTCTTCTACTGGACAATGCACCATCTCATCCAGAGACGGATACATTGAATGCAGTTGATGCAAATTTTAAAGTAATTTTTCTGCCTTCCAATGTAACAGCACTGATTCAACCAATGGATCAGGGTGTTATAGCAAAGCTTAGAAAGATGTACAAGAAGGAAGTCCTGCGTCGTTTATTGTTGGCTGAAGATGAAGAAAGTGTGGTGGCGTTTTCCAAAAAGCTCAATCTCAAAGACTGCTGCTATATGTTAGCTGATGCTTGGACCACCCTGTCACAAGATAATCTCAACAAGGCTTGGAGTAGATTGCTTGGGAAAAAAGGATGAAATGAAACTACTGCAGTGGACACAAATGATGATTGTATAAATGAAGTTGTGGAACTGTTTCAAGCAATGCCCGGATTTTCGGACTGTGACAAAGATGATGCACACATGTGGCTAGAAGATGATAATGATTCTGGTTTTCAATTTTTGAATGACGAAGAAATTTTGTCTTTTGTGCAAGAAGAAAACCAAATACATGTAGTGACCGATGATGAAGACTCCTCAGAAGTACATGATGTACTTGTAGATTATGAAGAAAAACCAAAACGTCGACCAAGTCCTGAAGAGGCCTTTATAGCACTAGAAACAGCGATGGCTTGGTACGAGCAAGAAGATGACAACTGTCCTACACAGCTTCTGCTGTTGAAGAGAATGCGGGACTTAGCAGCCAAAAGGAGACTATCCAGTTTGGTGCAAAAGAGGATTCCTCATTATTTTAAATAGTGGGCTACATCTGTGCAAGTACATATATACGTAAGTTGCGCCTGGTTTTAAATCGTTTGTAATGTTATTTTGAAAACATTTCTCTTTCTTAACAAAAATAATTAATACAAGTAGTACATGCACTGCAGTGTAATAAACGATTTTGGTGATACAGTGATCTAATACAGTGTGGGTATTATTATTACAGTACAAGTAAACATGTTTTATAGTGTATTTACCTTGTGATGGTTAATTATTTTTAGAAATATGTGTACATGTACTCAATACATTATGTAATCCAATTATCCGAACATTTGATTATCCGAACGATGCTCGGTCCCATGGGGTTCAGATAAATGGAGTTCTACTGTACTCTGGAACTCTGCATCCTGTGATGTATATTTCTCGGAAATTAAATGCCGCAGAGAAGAATTACTCGGTCCTAGACCGTGAATTATTGGCTATGGTTTGGTCAATCCTTAAACTGCAAAGATTTCTTCTGGGCGCGCATTTCATTGTGGAAACTGACCAGAAAGCTCTTACGGCTATTCAGAGTAAAAATCTGAAGAGCGCGAGATCAACGCGATACGCGATTGCTCTACTGCCATTTCATTTTTCGGTGCGAGCTATCCATGTGTCAGAAAATGTGATGGCAGATATTTTGTCTAGATGCCCACATGATTCATAACTGTTATACAACTTTGATACAGTTGTTTCTATGTTGAAATGTGTACACATATGTAATATATCATATATTGATTGTAACACTACTTAGCGGTTCATTGATATTTATTCACCGCTGATCTTTCAATGTTTTTCGTCTTTGATGATCATGATGTTAAGATATCTTAGATGAAATTTATGTATAAACTAATGTGGAAATTATGTCATTGCTAATATTGTAGTATGCGTTGGTGACACCTCTCTGGAAATATTTATACTTAGAGAAGTACTTTCTCTAAGGTCATAAAACTTATGCTTATCATCTGCGCATTGTATTGGTGCGTTGTGAGCCTATTGTATGTTGCTCCTAGATGTATTTCAAAAAAAAAATGTACCATTTTTTTTTTCCCGAGGGGTGTGGTAATCTGTTGCGTGCATATTTTGACGCACATATTACAAAAAATCGATATGGCTATTTAATATGGAAAAAATATAGACATTCATTCATTTGTGTATGAAAATGCTGTCTATGGGGAAAGCGAGATAATCCATGTTTGATTCACACTTTTGATTATAGGAGTAATCGTTCTTGATATTGATCCGGCGCACGGATATTGCTCTTATATTTGTACTTATTTTAGGGCCAGAAAATAGATTAATTTGCTTATTATGTTTATGGCCTGAATTCATATGTATTACATATTACACTAGTCAACAACCAAAATGTACCAGAAATGAAAATAGCTGATCTAAACTAATTTTGGTGTGCTGAAAACGAAAATGACATTAAAAAATGTTTATTGGCTCTAGTTTTCAAGATATATGCTACTAGTTTATTTAATTACGGTCAATTTATATATATGACGCAACTGTTGTGGGCTATTGCATAATTTTTTTTCTAATGACCAATAAAAATGTAACTAGAAGTTGATGATGCAATCCTACCTATGATTACATCACCTTTGTGTATAAATATCTTATCTCTGTTAAAATTTTGCCCGTATCAAAAGTATCGTAGTTAGAAATGCCTAGGACATGTGTGAACAGTGCTAATAATTTCTGTTATATATGTGGCGAGGTGACATTTCTATCACAAAAACGAAATATAACTATGTATAAATATAGCTATGCCTTTTGCAGTCCCAATGATTTGGAGAGAGCCCACTGATCATCTCAACAACTGTTACTTTTGCATGGTCCCTCCAATTGGGAAAGGCATATCAAAGAAGAAAAAATGGACTCTGGAATATCCGAACATCCCCTCTGCAATACGTCCGGTACCACATGGCGATGACCTACCAGTTCCCAAAGTGCCAGAATCATTTTCAGCTGCTTCCACTGATGAAGAAAAGGACATTAATGGTCCTGAACCATCAACCTCAAGCGACCCAGATTTTGAGCAAACTACATCCACTAAACCACACTTAATAACCCAAGGTGAACTGAATGATCTTGTAAGAGATCTGAATTTACCGAAGAACAAGGCGGAGCTTTTGGGTTCCAGATTGCAACAGTGGAATCTCCTGGCAGAAGATGTTACAATTTCTGTGTATAGGAACCGCCAGAAGCCGCTTATTACATTCTTTTTCAAAGAGGGTGACCTTTCTGCGTGCCACAACATTTCTGGTTTAAAGGCAACCCTCAAAATCAATTACATACCGGAAGAGTGGAGGCTTTTAATTGATTCATCCAAGACGAGTCTTAAAGCTGTTTTGTTGAATAATGGTAATGTGTTACCGTCAATTCCAGTTGGTCACGCAGTTCATATGAAAGAAACTTATTAAACAAAAAAGCAGCTTTTGAAGTGTATAAACTACGTTCATCATCATTGGTCATTTTGCGGTGACTTAAAAGTGGTCGCTCTTTTGCTTGGACTACAGGGTGGATACACCAAGTACTGTTGCTTTCTCTGTGAGTGGGATAGCCGTGCACGAAGTGACCATTACATCAGAAGACATTGGCCAATCAGGCAGTCATGCAGCCTGGCAGTAAGAAAGTTGAGAATCCAGCACTTGTCGACACCAGCAAGATTTTGTTGCCACCCTTGCACATTAAGCTGGGTCTCATGAAAAACTTTGTCAAGGCAATGGAGAAAACAAATGAGGCTTTCAAATACCTCATCAGAAAATTTCCAAGACTGAGTGAAGCTAAAATAAGAGAGGGGGTATTTGTTGGTCCGCAAATTCAAAACCTTCTTCATGATGACGAGTTTCTTTGCGTGTTGCATGGCAAGGAAAAAGCAGCATGGCTAGCATTTAAGTCAGTGGGGACAATTTTCTTGGAAACAACAGATCTGATAATTACAATGAAATTGTAGAAAATCTCCTTCTGAAGTATAAGAGTCTTGGCTGCAACATGTCTTTGAAAATTCATTTTCTGGATTCTCATCTGGATTTCTTTACGTCAAACTGTGGAGCGGTCAGTGATGAGCATGGGGAACGATTTACCAGGACAATGCTGCTATGGAGACAAGGTATTAAGGCAATTGGAGCCCTTCAATGCTTGCTGATTACTGTTGGACTGTGACAAGAGACACCTCATCGATTGACTACAAGAAGCAAGCAAAGAGAGCTCGAACAGCGACTGAATAATGACGGAATGGGTTCAAATGTGCCTTTTTAAAACATGATATGTGAACTTTAAATAATGTTTTTATTTTTTCTATCATTTTATGTTGAAATATCAATTAATTGAATATGTAACCACAATTTTTATAATGCTAAAGTAGAAAGACTAGCTGTTCACCCCAGAGAATTAAACAAGCATACATTATTTGTATTACTGTAATGTAAATTCATCATTTAAAAAAAAAACCAGAGCCAATTGGTGAATTTCATTATGATATTTGAAATCAGCATGTCAAAATCAATAAGAAATGGTATATTTAATTTCTGGTACAAAAAACTTTTGAAAATTTGTTGACTAGTGTTATTAGTACAAGTAGAATCAGTCCTATATTGTATATTTTGGATGGGTAGGCGGGACTAGATTCTTATTATTCCGCTCTAGCGGAAGTATGAGTTGTCTTGACAAGTCGTGATGAGTTCCGATGTACCGTGATAATGGCGGGTACGCACTTTCCAAAGGGCTGGTAGATTCTTAAGGAAATATGATTCATGAAGTGGTTTTCTTCTAAAGGAGATGGTATCTCTACTATAGTTTATGTTAGAGATTCTCCTAAGGTACGGTACAATGTATAATTCGGACTCCATGTATTGCCAGACCCTATTTTGATGATCTCATGTCGATTCGACCTAGATGGAACATTTTGCTTCGTATCGCTAGGGTCGTGTTTTGTATCGACGAAGATGACAGACTTTCCTACAGCGGTTATGGCTACGTGAATTAACCTGATCACCGTAGAGCTGTATGGAAACATTTATGAAATCATTTATATACCCATTATAAATTAACTCTGGCTTATATTCTCCTTCCTATGAATGAGTGAACGACAACTCAGGGAGGCGGCCATGTTAGATTTCGGTCATCATATGTTTTGATCACTGCCAAGAGAACAGATTATTTATCCTATTATCGGACAGTGACAGGGAGATCTCAGTCTTGCTAGAAACCCCCTTTCGTGGTTTCATAATATATACTACAAACTATGGACGTCAAGTAACTTTAGTTATTTACCGATCTGCCTTCACTGACGCGTTTAGTCAGATAGGGGGATGCGGCCATAATGTATCATGACATTGAACTTTTGATGTACTGCCCATTATTTCTGAATGTGTCATGACTTCAGATCTGCTATGTATACCTACAAATTGATATGTCAACATACCATGATGTACTCGTATGTCCCAGTGTGTACGTCTGAATAAATTGAGTAAACAAAGATTCCAGCAGTCTGCATTGGTGCCTTGTAGACACAAGTGTATGAGTGGTTATATTGGTCAGCACACGAACAGTACACCATTCGCGGTAATCACACTCTACACTTCTACTCCATACATACACCATCCTGCATCGGTTGAAGTGACCAAGTTTAGGGCCTGCTTCCCCTGGAGCCTTTGCCTTCCCTAACTCAGGACTAGGGTGAGTTACCCATTTACAGCTGGGTAGACTGGAGCATGCCTGATCTCAACAACACACCACTCTTCCTTACAGAGCATACAGACTGACACTTTACAGAGTGGAAAGAAGAAACAAACTTTACACAAGTCTAACACAAAAATTTGAATCTTAAAGTCAGATGGCAAGTCATACCTAATGTGCAGCTCTGAAGCGTGGAAAACAACAAAAACAATAACCAAGACATTACAAACATTCATAAATGGGTGCTTGTGTAGAATAGAAGACTTGAAATGGTAAGACAATAACATCGATGTGGAACTGATAAGAACCAGCCAGGTGCTGGTAAAACAGGAGATAAGACAGTGAGGGATAGGACACACATTGAGGAAAACTGTTGATAGCATTACAAAGTAGTCAGTTTTCTAGAATCCCCTGAAAAGAGAGAGAGACCAAAATCTTAAAAACACATGTAGAAGAGTGGAGCTAAATGAAAGGGTAAAGGAGGCATGGAAAACCTTTGAGCAGACAGCACACAGGAACAAAAATTTGTTAAAGTCCCATGCTCCTTGGTTAGATGTAGTATAAATGATGATGCTGATCTCCTACATTTGTCATATTCCTTGTACTTTTAACATGCAGCTAACAAGTTTTCCTCTCCATTGCATTAATTTTACTTCATATTCAACTAACTTGTTGATTTTTCAAATCATTTTTCTGTCAGCTTACAAATTTGTTTCTTTATAAATCCTGTTCCTTAAACTTTGAGGGTTTAAAAGTCCCTAACTTGCCTCCCTACGTCATATTTTTTTTTTTTATTTTCAGTATTCAGCAATCTAATTTGTCTTTCTGTATTTCACATTCTGAAGTTTCAAATAGTTACATGGTCCTATGTAAGAGCCATATCTTATGTTCTAGCTGGAAAATGAAATATAGATCAAATTACATTTGTGACTGTAACATATAGAAATGGTAAGAAATAATCAGTGCATGAGCTTAAACCCCCACTATAAAGGAATCATTGGGCTTAATAAATTAATAATATGTGTGAGGTTGAGTTTTCAGTGGTTTGATAGATGCTGTTGTCTCAAACTAAACTGTTTGTATTTTGAGCATGATTTGCAAACATGGGAACCAGCTAATGCCCACTGAAATTGCGCTATCACATGGCATGTTATGGCAGTGATTGACTGTATATTTTATGTGTCCTTTTTTTTTTGCTATTTCAGACATAATGGAAACATCCTGCTGGACTCCAAAGGTCATATAATTCACATTGACTTTGGCTTCATTCTTTCCATTTCACCTGGACAAAATTTGGGCTTCGAGATTTCACCTTTCAAACTGACTCATGAGTTTGTCGAGGTATGCTACAGGAAATAAACATTTACCTTTTAAAAGTTTAGGAATTGTTAGTAATTTAGTTCACTCCTTAGTGGCCATTTCACTCCTTATGAAGCATGGAACCATCATTGACTTCATTTTATTTGGTTTGTAGTGTATCTACCTAATTAACCTCTTTATCTACCTTTTTATTTTCTTCTAAGCTAAAATGTGAAGGTATCCAAGCCATTATAACTAAATATTCTCTGGTGTTCAAATATGCATTTGCAAAAAAAAAAAAAAAACACTCCGCTGCTGTATCTGATGTACTGAGTTCCCTTATGTGTCATAGAGCTTGAATTGCTGTGAGTGAGTCTATTACAATGGTCAGTTTCAGGGGAAGAAACAATTTCTAGTGCCTTTA
The DNA here is from genome assembly GCA_024509875.1 of Oreohelix idahoensis. NCBI lineage: Eukaryota > Metazoa > Mollusca > Gastropoda > Stylommatophora > Oreohelicidae > Oreohelix > Oreohelix idahoensis. The sequence goes on along the minus strand of JAMPIV010008607.1, from coordinate 386,311 downwards.
GTATTGCCATCATCTCTGCTGTGAAGTAAATGTGTTTTATGTAACACTATATCATTTGCTAATTTTCCATGCTGGAATATATATTCCTATTCCAAATTATCCATCTTTAGACTTGTCTGTTTATACTATACAGTTGTCCTTTGTTAGTAGCTGAATATAATTCCTGACTATGTTTTATTACTTTATGTGTGAGTTTTTTTTTTTTAATGAAGTTTTTCTGCCAGGTAGTAGTAAAATATTTGGTTTAATCAGTTTCCAGGGTGGAACAACTGATATACATTGTTGCTATTATTAATTGATTTGTCTATAGCTTGCTGGTATATTAGTTCCTCCGTACATTTCCACCATGCCAGGTATAAGTTTATGGAGGTCTGGGAGGAGATTAAGAAAGAATAGGACGGACGGCTTCTCCCTGAGGCATGCAGACAGAAATGACTAGTATGACGTACGTGATGTTGACAGCCTCATCGGGTTAAACAAATAGCGGCAGAAACCACTGCTATAAGAGCACATGAATGTTTCACTTCAGGCTTCCTCTGGGGGGGGGGGGGGGGGGCTCAGCTGCAATGGTAGGTCCATGCTTCCCCCTGGAGTGAACAAGGAAAATGATTGACTGACATTTCCACCCTATTAAGTATCTACCGTTATTAATTGGATATATACATTGGATAAACTGGAGAAGTCTTGGTCTAAAATATGGGACTGGGTAGTATCAATGAACACAATTTTACAATGTAGAATGTCCAATTTTATAAATGATTTCTTTTTGCTTTTCATTATAAAACTCTTCTACAAAATATTATTTTTTGCTGCTATTTTCTGTGGTGTATAAAAGGTTGTAGCATAACATTTGAATAGCTAGGACATCAGACAAGCAGTCTTCAGTGAAACAAAAGAAAGCTGTCAGCTATTCACCAAAAATGTGCATTATCATCCACTACTCATCAGTTGCCTGAGGAGCTTAGGCCTTCAACAAAATTCATGCCATGGCTTCCAGTCCTGTGCCATCTGTTCAAGGTTTTTACTGTGTGTTTAGTCATCATTCTTTGGACCATCATGAGAAGAGGAAAAATGTGAAAAACTTGATAATGACCAGTAAATTCACAAGAAGATGATGAAGAGAAAGATGGAGAAATACCTCTATAAACTGGCATGGGAAGGGAACCAACACATGACTAATTAAAAAAACATCAGAAATAAAAATTGAGAAATAGATTGCTAATACCAGTCACCACAGCACTTCATGATGTTAATTTTTGGTATATTTTCCATAGGCTACTTAAAGCAACAATTTCTTCCTTAGGTGATGGGAGGACTTGGAAGTGACATGTTTGAGTACTTCAAGATTCTCATGCTGCAGGGCTTTGTTGCCTCTCGTAAGCACATGGAAAAGATCCTACCTCTTGTTGAGATTATGCTGACAGGTAAGAATGTGTGATAGTTACCACCTTCACATATGAGCTATTGTAGGTATTTGAGTTTGTTAGTTATGTCTGCACATTTTTTATCACTTCAGTGAAGCATGGATAATGTTCTGCATGTCCTCCTAAACAGTTTGCCCCTGGTGTGACAGTCAGTCATTGTCTTTGGGCACCCATGTATGTTTGTGCATCTTTAAGTGCATCTTCTTCTTTGATCCTTAGCCACCGGCCCTCAAAGCAGTCAGTGGCCATCACGCCTGGTGGTGTCTTGTAGGGCAACAACAAATTGATTCCACTTTGCTCGGTCGGTGGCCATCCTACAGTGCCCCAACTCTGGTTCATTCTCTGCATCTCAGCCTCCACAGTCCTACGCCAAGTTGTTTTTGGTCGGCCTCTCTTTCGTTTTCCTTCAGGGGTCCATAGCATAGCTGTTCTTGTGATGGCATCGGGGTCTCTTCTGAGGACACGGTCAACCCAACTCCAGCATCTGCCAGCTATGATGGTGTGCATGTCCTCTTGCTTGCTCCGAGTAAGCAGATCTTGGTTGGTGATGGTATTCGGCCAAAAGATTCGGTGAATCTTTCTTAGGCATGTTGTGTGAAAAGAGGACAATTTCGACATTTCCTTCTCTGTAACTCTCCAGCATTCTGCACCATAGAGAAGCACAGAAAGCACACAGCTCTGATATAATCTTAATTTTGTGCTGTATTGAGAGGACTTCCAGATGTTGTTTAGGCTAAAAAAGGCTGTTCTTGCTTTGTTCATTCTGTTGTTGATTTCTTTGCTTGCTCCGCCGTTTAAGTGCATAGGTCACAGTTAAGTATTTCCATGTGTCATCCTTTATCTGGATTTATTTTCCACATATGTATGAATCCATATATTTTAGGTCCCTCCAATTTTCACATTTGGGTTTTCATTGCTGCAGCTTCTATATGGGTTTTGATTTCAGATTTTTTTGTTCATTTGAACTTTCATTCTGGGATCATTGTTCACCGTGTCAACATCTTTCCGCTCCCCAAGGAGCATTGACCTTCAGCAAACTTATGCCATGTTTTCCTGCCCCATCAGCCCAAGGATTTTCCATGTCTTCTTCATGCCCTTCACGTCTGTCTCCAGTTCTCTTCTCCATGTGTTCTTTGGTCTCCCTCTACATCTCTTACCCCGGGGATTTCAAAGCAGCAAGGACTGCCTGGTAATACTGTCAGTAATTTTCCTCATTGTGTGTCCTATCCATCTCCAGCATCTTCTTCTCATCACCCTGTGCCAGAATTACATTTTTAAGAATTTTAAACAGTGAAGTGTACAATTTTTTTTAGTCTAAATTTTTTTAGACTCATCTCTGTAAATGTGTACATAGTGTATATTATACTGAAGGGATTTAGATAAAGAATCATAATTTGCAATGTGTTTGTTAGAATTAATAGATATGCAATTGGCATAGTTAAAGATATGTTGCAGGCAACTTGAAAGACACCAAAAGTTAACAGTAGAATATAAACTTATCGAGTGCAACTTAATTGATTGTCATGAAATATTCTAATCCACATATATAAATTATTAGGTAAATATGAAGCCTAACAAATAAAATTAATAAAGAGAAGAGCAATGGTAAAATGACAGTGCTGTCACAAAGAATGTACTCGAAATCCCCCTTGCTTTCTGCTTCGTCTGCAAATTGTAACGCTTTCACGTTGATATAAAAGCTTACTGTATTATTACCCGCCTTCTTCAATGAAACGTGTGCTGCATTTCTAAGAAAAACATTGAGACGTACTGCGTAATGACCTAAATTAATCCTAACATTAATTATACTGCGTTACCAAAACGAACGAACAGATGGACAAAAGGATCGCGATACGCAAATGCTGCCATCACGCGTGTAAGTCTACAAGCACTAACTTTTTCAGACGGACAGTGATAAAATACACTACCCTTTCCCAGAGTTAGGTTTATAAATCATAACAGACTCTTATTAGAAAAGATAACATTAGATGGGTTTACGGTTGAAAACATAACAGTACCCAGACAGCACATCTTCCAAACAGGAGGTAGAAGAAATTGCATATTTTGAACGCAGCCACGTAGCTCCTTTAAATTAGTATTTTTGGGTTCCTTAGGGCTTGTTGACAAAGAATATGTAAAACGTTACGCAAATAGTCCAGGCATTAATAAATTATACCCAAAATAAAATATTGGGGATGCCTGACAACACCAAATCATTTCTGCTCATAAGATTTTTTTAAACGTGTTTGAAAAAGATTTACGTTACAGAAATAGCCTACCATGTAAACTCCAAATTGATTGGAGCGCAACAAATGAAAGCCTAACCACGATTGGTCGGGCTATAAATACTATCTTGGTTGTTAGGGGAGACGGGAAAAGATAACATTTTTTCAAACACTTGTCGAAACGTGGCTCATTGGCCAGTCTCGCTGATATACACACTTGGGAGCGTTAGTTCGAGACCACTTGTTTAACAAAGCTTGATAAAGCATCAGTGCGTTGAAGCCAGCTCATATTTGTGTAAAATAAAAGCCTGGAACATAAGCAGATGGAGATTTGTGCCAGTTTGTGCCAGAATTCATTGCTAATCAACGTATCTGTGTTATTCGTATGAATTGTGGTAAGCTTGAACCATTTAATATCTTTTAATGAAAATTGAATGTGAATTGTTGATTTATGCCTGTATATATATGTGTAGTTCAGTGGCAAACGTGAGGTAAAGCCTAAAATGCTCCAGCCTGAACAGAGGGTGTCGGAGAGAAGTAAAACGGCATGGAATGGCCAAACAGTACACTGACACCTGGATGATTGACTAGAAAGAAATAATGCTGGAAGTGCAGAGGCGTAGTAACCATTAAGAAGGGTAATACTGGAATAAAGTATTCAAATGAAGCTGACAGTTGGCCTAATGCTCTGAACTCAATGTTTGTGCTGTATTGTGATCAGTGTAAAAGAGAATATAAATTAGTTATGAAGTAGAAGGTACATCCTTCTTGATTTCAGGGACAGTGGTCTTGATGGTACTGAGCAGCATCTGGTCAGAGATTTGCTGAATCCAGTGTCGGACAGCATACTCCTTGGTCCTTTTAGCTATCAGTGAGGTGTCTCTTGAGCCCAGAGGAGAATTCGAGCAGAGGAGTCCTCTCCTGCCGCCATCACTCAAGATAAGCAGAGTTGGCCAGCTGAGCTCAACATTATGTCCCCTCATCTTGAAATAACTTTATAAAAATACCATTCAGAGGGGAATTTACTTGTCTTAAAATCAGGAACTGTGAACATCTCCAATAATAGTCCCTAAAGACAAACTATTGAAGTCATGATGACCAATACCAACAGAGCTTGAACAAAACAAAACCAGTATTACCTCATTTTACTACTACACAACTGACACACATAGAACATTTGTACTAATATATGTCACTACAATATTCATATTAAATACATTCTGTACATAACTTGTAATTTAAATTGATTGTGATTCCTGGTTCCCTTGTAGTTGAATCAGGACACATATTCATTCATGCTAGTAATGAATACATATTGTTATTTGAACCGTTACGAGTGACTTCTTTAAGCTATTCTCATAGAGTGTTATATGTATGTGAGTGTCACAGTGTTGTTAAGAGTAGTGGATTAAATTAAATTGTTTATCTGTCTGTTGTTGTGACTTACACTTCACCATACTCATACCCTAGACATATAACGTAGCATCACACTATTCCAGAATAATTCTGACTGAGATATATAGATATGTGGTAGCAAGTAAGGTTATCTATAATACACTACTCTTAATAGATATAGATACCTTCACAGCTGATCTCAGTCAGTACACTAAGTTTCCTATAAGTATTTATAACATCCCACTTCACCACATATATTGGGGTCTCGCTCTTGGGATTTTGAATCTTTCCCTATTAAAAATATTGGGGGTAATTCACTTCAGGGAATATAAGAATTAAAAGGTATCCTTGGGTGGAATTAAATAAGGTTGAGCTCACGGTGCCTGTGTTGTCCATTAGAGATTGAATTGTTGGTTAGACATTATATAAAGTACCTGATAGACAATGGCGGACCTGGCCAAATTTCGATCTGCTGCGGTTCAGACTGCAAAAGAGTTAGGATTAGATGGGCAAGTTATGGTTGCCTATGTTACTACGGAATGTGACAAATTTATTGAACGCGAAGAAAGAAGGTTTGAAGCCGAAAGAAAGTTAGAGGCTGACAAGGAAATTAAGAGGTTGCAGATTGAGGCTGAGGCTAAGAATTGGAGGCAGAAAGAGAAGACAAGAGATTAGCTGCAGAAAGAGAAGCCGAGGAAAGAAGACAGGCTGCAGAAAGAGAAGAGAAGAAATTAGCTGCAGAAAGAGAAGAAAGAAAATTAGCTGCAGAAAGGGAAGCAGAAGATAAAAGATTACAAAGGGAACATGAGTTACGACTAAGGGAGTTTGAGTTTCAAGGCCATGCTCCTGAAAATGGTGCCAGTCCCTTTGCCTCTGATGCTACGGTTACTCAAGGAGCCTCAATCTCAGCTATGAACTTTCATTTAGATCATTTTGTTGAGAAAGACGATGATATTGAGAGCTATATAAATAGGTACGAACTATTAGCTACCACGTATGGGTTAGAGAGAGAAAGGTGGAGCTTAAAGTTATCTCAGGGACTTCGTGGGGCAGCTTATGAAGTTTTTGCAAAAATGAGCAGAGGTGATCAGGAAAATTATGACATGCTAAAGCAGGCTCTTTTGTTAAGGTATGAAAAGAATGCAGAATTCTATAGAAAAAAATTTAGGAATGCTAAACTACTGTCAGGTGAAACCTATCACCAGTTCTCTGCACGAATAGAGACATACTTGGAGAAATGGACTTCTCTGGGGAAAACCCAAGATCTTAAGGAAATGGTCCTTATAGAGCAACTAAGAGAGTCCATGGCTCCAGACCTGAGAAAGTTTCTCATGGAACAAGGTGCAGAGAGGCTGGGTGAGTTGCTAAATGTTGCTGAAAGGTATCAAGCAGCTCAAGCAGAGGTAACAGGTAATAAAAAGAAACAGGTGGACAACTTTAGGGCACCACAGAACTTTAATAAATTTGATCCTAAGGATCAAAATAAAGGTAAGCACCAATTTGATAGGCCACGGTATGAAAATAAAAATAAATTCCCACAATTCGATGAAAGGAAATATGATGAAAGAAAATCTTTCAACCAAGGAAAAAGGTGGTGTAAAAATTGTAAGATGAACAATCATGACACTGACCATTGTAGAAGGAAACCTCCTCATTTTGCTGCTATGACATCGGGGAAAAAGGAAAAGAAGGGCAAACCTGAAGAATTACAGGAACCATACCACCCCCCAGTGTGTGAAGATGTCATCTGTAATGGTGTCACTATAAGATGTTTATATGATACCGGTTTAGATTACGATTCCGTTGTGAGTTCTCACCTGGTGCAGGCCGATCAATACACCACAGAAACAGTGGAGATTCAAACTGCAACCAAGGATGTAGCTACCATGACACTTCCCGTCGCCCGAATAAAAGTGAAAACGCGATATGTGGAAGGAATCATAAAAGCAGCAGTGATAAATGAGCCAATCTACCCTCTAATATTGGGGTGTAGATATGTCTTCTTGGGGAATCCCAAGAGACCTGTGATATTGGCAACAGTGCAGACCAGATCACAGACAAAGAAGGAGGAGGATAATCCAATAAATACTCACCCAGATGAGATGAGGAAGGCACAGGCTGAGGACAAAACACTCAAGCCATGTTTCAAGAAGTTGCCCAAATCTCATACACCTCCAGGCAAGGGAGAGTTTTATATGAAGAACAAATTGATATATAGGAAGGCTGGATCTGAATCCAATGGTCACGGACAGCTGGTCCTTCCCACTTCATATAGGACTAAAGTGTTGGAACTAGGGCATGCGATTCCCTTCAGTGGTCATATGGGAATCAGCGCAACAGGACAGCGAATAGCTTGTCACTATTTCTGGCCAGGAATAACTGAAGATATCAAACGATATGTAAAATCCTGTCCAGAGTGCCAACGAGTAGCACCTAAACATTGGACTGCACCAGCAACTCTGGGGGAAATGCCCATAGTGGGAACACCCTTTGAGAGAGTTGCCGTGGATCTTGTGGGACCTCTCACCCGAACCAAGAGAAGGAACAGCTACATTCTGACTCTGGTGGACACTTGTTCTATGTGGGGAGAGGCAGTAGCCCTGTCATCGATTGATTCAAAACATGTGGCAGAGGCATTGCTCACAATTTTCACAAGGTTAGGCTTTCCCAATCAAATCTTGACTGATAATGGCTCTCAGTTCAAGGGGAAACTAACTGAAGAAGTTTTCAGGATCTTCCAGGCCAAACACTTCCATTGTAGTGTGTATCATCCCCAAGGGAACGGCCAAGTGGAAAGATTTAACGGCACATTAATGTCGATCCTGAGAAAGTTGGCACACGAAAAACCAGATACATGGGACCAGTACCTGCACGCCGCCCTCTTTGCTTATCGGGAGGTACCCCATAGTTCAACCGGTATGGCCCCGGCAACATTATTGTTTGGAAGGCCAATAAAAGGTCCACTTGAAGCTTTGTTAAGAACGTGGACTGATGAAAAGGCAGAGGAAAACATTACATCTTCATACCAATATGTGAATGAGCTGACCACTCGGTTGAAAACTGGCTGGAAACTTGCCAATGAAAATTTGAAACAAGCCAGGAAGAAACATGCTGCCTATTATAACAGGAAGGCGAAAGACAGAGATTTGGCTGTGGGAGAGAAGGTACTGCTTCTTTTGCCCGGGAGTCAGAATAAGTTACAAATTGGATGGCAGGGTCCATATACAGTTCTAGAGAAGGTGTCTAGAACAAATTATAAGATAGATAAGAAGGGGAAAGAAAAAATCTATCATGTGAATCTCCTGAAGAAATATTTGGAAAGAGAACATCAGGAAGAGACACACTTGTTGACCTTGTCCATCGCCATGGAGATGAAAAAGGAACCACTTTCATCATTTGAATATCCATTACACCCCTGTGAGACAGCAGCACAGGTGAAAATCAGTACACATTTAACGAAAACTCAGAAAGAGAGAGTGCAACAGGTTCTAAATAATCATGCAGAGGTGTTAACAGACCGACCAGGGCATACAAACCTATTGGAATATGATATGAAACTCATAGACTCCACACCTGTCTGTATGAAACCATATTCGATTCCGTTTGCTAAGGAAAAAGCTTTGAAGGAAGAGATAGACTATCTATTGAAGGAAGGAATTATTTCGCACAGTGAGTCTTCGTATAGTTCCGGTGTTGTACTCTTAAGGAAGCCCTCTGGAGAACATAGACTCTGTATAGATTACAGGAGACTGAATGCTATTACAGAAGGACAGGTGGATCCATTACCGGATACAAATCAGCTGTTTGCCAGGCTAAATAAAGCTAAATATTTCTCAAAAGTGGATCTGAGTAAAGGATACTATCAGATTCCAGTAAAGCCTGAGGTTAGACCATACCTAGCTTTCAGTACCTCAGAAGGACACTATGAGTTTAATAGATTGCCATTTGGATTGAAGAATGCACCTAGTGTCTTCTCTAGAATGATGAGAAAATTATTGGATCCTCTGAATAATCCCTGTATAACAAATTTTATGGATGATATCCTTATAGCAACAGAAACATTTGAGGAACACATTGACTCTCTGAACATGCTGTTTGATCGACTTAGGGAGGCAAATTTAACAGCCCGACCAACCAAATGTTGCGTTGGATGTAAAGAATTGGAATTTTTGGGACACACAGTTTATCAGGGAAACATGACCCCTGACCCAAAGAATTTAGAAAAACTACAGAAAGCCCCGAGACCACAAACCAAGAAGGACGTGAGATCCTTTGTCTCATTATGTGGTTTCTACCAGAAGTATATCAAAAACTTTAATTCCATATGTGCACCTTTAACTGAATTGACACGTAAAGGACATCCAGATCGCATTACATGGACACCACAATGTGAAATGACTTACCAAGAATTGAAGGAAAAGCTCACAAGTAAACCCATTTTGAAATTACCTGACTTAAGTCAAGAATTCATAGTAAGGACGGATGCAAGTAATATTGGGCTAGGTGCAACTTTACTACAGAAATCAGATGCATTGGATGGGGAATTAAGCCCAGTGGCATATGCTAGCAGAAAGTTGAATAAAGCTGAAATCAACTACTCAACTAGCGAAAAAGAATGTCTTGCAGTAATATGGGCAATAAAGAAATTCAATATTTATCTATATGGGAAGGCATTTAAGTTGCAAACTGACCACAAACCTTTATCGTTTTTAGCACAGGCTAAGCATGAGAACTCTAGGTTACTCCGATGGTCTTTGCTTCTGGCTCCATATAATTTTAGCATTGAATATATATCTGGAAAAACCAATCTGGGAGCGGATTTTTTAAGCCGCCATCCGTGTGATGAGAATCACCGTAAACCCCAGAAATAATAATAAATTTCTCTATGTGTATATAGAATAAAGGACTGACATATAATGTCTGTTTTAAGAGGGGAGGTGTCATGAAATATTCTAATCCACATATATAAATTATTAGGTAAATATGAAGCCTAACAAATAAAATTAATAAAGAGAAGAGCAATGGTAAAATGACAGTGCTGTCACAAAGAATGTACTCGAAATCCCCCTTGCTTTCTGCTTCGTCTGCAAATTGTAACGCTTTCACGTTGATATAAAAGCTTACTGTATTATTACCCGCCTTCTTCAATGAAACGTGTGCTGCATTTCTAAGAAAAACATTGAGACGTACTGCGTAATGACCTAAATTAATCCTAACATTAATTATACTGCGTTACCAAAACGAACGAACAGATGGACAAAAGGATAAAAAGAGAAGGGAGAGGCAAAAAGCCGAACACTAAACACGCTTCGCGCGATACGCAAATGCTGCCATCACGCGTGTAAGTCTACAAGCACTAACTTTTTCAGACGGACAGTGATAAAATACACTACCCTTTCCCAGAGTTAGGTTTATAAATCATAACAGACTCTTATTAGAAAAGATAACATTAGATGGGTTTACGGTTGAAAACATAACAGTACCCAGACAGCACATCTTCCAAACAGGAGGTAGAAGAAATTGCATATTTTGAACGCAGCCACGTAGCTCCTTTAAATTAGTATTTTTGGGTTCCTTAGGGCTTGTTGACAAAGAATATGTAAAACGTTACGCAAATAGTCCAGGCATTAATAAATTATACCCAAAATAAAATATTGGGGATGCCTGACAACACCAAATCATTTCTGCTCATAAGATTTTTTTTTAACGTGTTTGAAAAAGATTTACGTTACAGAAATAGCCTACCATGTAAACTCCAAATTGATTGGAGCGCAACAAATGAAAGCCTAACCACGATTGGTCGGGCTATAAATACTATCTTGGTTGTTAGGGGAGACGGGAAAAGATAACATTTTTTTTCAAACACTTGTCGAAACGTGGCTCATTGGCCAGTCTCGCTGATATACACACTTGGGAGCGTTAGTTCGAGACCACTTGTTTAACAAAGCTTGATAAAGCATCAGTGCGTTGAAGCCAGCTCATATTTGTGTAAAATAAAAGCCTGGAACATAAGCAGATGGAGATTTGTGCCAGTTTGTGCCAGAATTCATTGCTAATCAACGTATCTGTGTTATTCGTATGAATTGTGGTAAGCTTGAACCATTTAATATCTTTTAATGAAAATTGAATGTGAATTGTTGATTTATGCCTGTATATATATGTGTAGTTCAGTGGCAAACGTGAGGTAAAGCCTAAAATGCTCCAGCCTGAACAGAGGGTGTCGGAGAGAAGTAAAACGGCATGGAATGGCCAAACAGTACACTGACACCTGGATGATTGACTAGAAAGAAATAATGCTGGAAGTGCAGAGGCGTAGTAACCATTAAGAAGGGTAATACTGGAATAAAGTATGTCAAATGAAGCTGACAGTTGGCCTAATGCTCTGAACTCAATGTTTGTGCTGTATTGTGATCAGTGTAAAAGAGAATATAAATTAGTTATGAAGTAGAAGGTACATCCTTCTTGATTTCAGGGACAGTGGTCTTGATGGTACTGAGCAGCATCTGGTCAGAGATTTGCTGAATCCAGTGTCGGACAGCATACTCCTTGGTCCTTTTAGCTATCAGTGAGGTGTCTCCAGAGCCCAGAAGAGAATTCGAGCAGAGGAGTCCTCTCCTGCCGCCATCACTCAAGATAAGCAGAGTTGGCCAGCTGAGCTCAACATTATGTCCCCTCATCTTGAAATAACTTTATAAAAATACCATTCAGAGGGGAATTTACTTGTCTTAAAATCAGGAACTGTGAACATCTCCAATAATAGTCCCTAAAGACAAACTATTGAAGTCATGATGACCAATACCAACAGAGCTTGAACAAAACAAAACCAGTATTACCTCATTTTACTACTACACAACTGACACACATAGAACATTTGTACTAATATATGTCACTACAATATTCATATTAAATACATTCTGTACATAACTTGTAATTTAAATTGATTGTGATTCCTGGTTCCCTTGTAGTTGAATCAGGACACATATTCATTCATGCTAGTAATGAATACATATTGTTATTTGAACCGTTACGAGTGACTTCTTTAAGCTATTCTCATAGAGTGTTATATGTATGTGAGTGTCACAGTGTTGTTAAGAGTAGTGGATTAAATTAAATTGTTTATCTGTCTGTTGTTGTGACTTACACTTCACCATACTCATACCCTAGACATATAACGTAGCATCACACTATTCCAGAATAATTCTGACTGAGATATATAGATATGTGGTAGCAAGTAAGGTTATCTATAATACACTACTCTTAATAGATATGTTGACGAAAACTGTCATTTGCTGCAGACGCATAGCATGATCACTACTAAAATTTAATGTGATTGGTTGATTATTTTTAGCTTTAATCCCAGTTTTCATGTGTGTTGTTGTTCATTCCCCATATACCGGCAGTCTGGCAGAGATTCATTTTGGGTATTCCGTATAATCCTGTAACATGGCCCGAAAGGGTTAATGTAGTCATTAAAACTTGCTTGTTAGACTTGGAAACCAAGATAATCCATTTGTAAAAAAATATAGCAATGAATGTAACCAAATGTATTAGATTTTGGGAATTCACACTATTTTAACTATGGCTACATAAAAGAAATCAAAAAATATATTCAGTATTGTGATTTTCCAACAAATAAACTAGAATAATATCAGATTTAAAACACAGTTTACGTAAAGTTATTTGAAGTATTAATAGTAACTCTAGCTCCATCTTCCTGTGAACAGTCTTATCATTTCTTTAAAAGCCTCAGGTTGTTTCCCCCTAGAGTCCTCTATAACAGAAATTATACGTTTGCATTCAGATAGAGAAAGTACTGATCACAAACATTTAAGTACAGTTTATTAAAATTTGTAGACATTTAATTGCAACCTAAGACAAACTCAAGTCTTTTTTATTCTTTAAACACAGGGAAGTATAAGAAACTCAACCATCTATTTTAAGTTCACATGCAAGCATAAATTATTTATAATGGGAAAGATGATGTTGCAGTTTTTGTGTTGAGAAATTGTCGTCAGGTCATCTTTTTTGTTTTATTCCATCCATGGCATGCTTCCATATGATAGTGTCAGCTCAGTCTCAGTGTATCATTTGAAAAACTCTTCTTGTTACTTCCACTAAAGGAGATTTGTTGTTGCATAGGAGGATGTTCATTTTCTGGGCAGCAGTTTTTGCCTGGCTGTTTTTTTTTAAAATTATTTGAGTCATCGCTTCAATGTGATATTACTAGTATTGACATCTATATACATCTTTCAAAATTGTCCTATTTACTGTTTCATTATTGATTATTTTTCTCATGGTGACATGACCAGTACTTCTGTCTTACTACAGTTCAGTCCAAATCTTTTGTGTTTCTTTCTGCTACTTCCATGTGTCATTTCCTTCGCTTTTCTAGCTAATAAGATAATACATGGGCATATTGCAGGTTGTTCATTTTGTGTTTTTTCTACTTAGTGCTGTTGTTTAATTAGGGTTGCTGAGCACATCATTTTTGCAGTCAATACCAAATTGAAGAATGTATGTGTGTTCTGTAGCTGCTGAGTGATGCTGTATAGTGTGAGATTGTTAGGAAGCTTGACAATAGCTTTGTTCTTTCTGTTGATGAGTCCTAGGCAAATGAGCAGCACATGAGGAACTCTCATATGGATTTGTTTCAAGTAGCCCCCTTCAGTCATAACTGACTATGGGAATTTGCCCCCGAGGTGATAGCTCTCCTCAGCTTTTTTTTTTTGCCTGATGTTCCTTTCGGTGTGCTCTTTTCTCTTCTGCTTGTTGTGAGAGCTTCTGTTTGCCCAATCTGAGGCGCCGCCATAGGGAACATTGCTTTCATGTCTCTCTTGCAGACATCTTTAAACCTCAGCTGCGATTCCCCAACTGTTCTTTTGCCATCTGCCAGTTGTCCGTAGAAAATATCTTTGAGGGTGGGACTATCTTCCCCGCGGCAGATATGGCCAAGCCAGCGTAGTCTGTGCTGTTTTAGCAGTGTGTACATGCTTTTAAAGGCCAGCACGTGACAGCACCTGCACATTTGTCAATTTCTCCTTCCACAAAATATCAAGGATGTGGTGAAGACACCATAGATGGAAGGAATTGATCCTTTCTTGCTTAGCTTAGGTTGTCCATGTCTCACTGCCATACAGAAGCGTGCTGGTGATGCCGTCATTATATACTGCAGCTTTGGTCTTTATTGTGAGTTTAGAGTTTCCCCAAACATGCGCTGTGATGCGGCTGCAGCTTTACCAATGCGGCTGTCAATTTATGTGTCCAGAGAGAGTTTGTCAATGGTAGACTCCAGGTATGTGAAGTGGTGCACCACTGCCAATTCATAGTTATCGATAGTAATAACTGGTGAAGCATGCACATCCTGACCCAGCACATATGTTTTCTTAAGACTTATTGTGAGGTAAAAGTCCTTGCTTGCTTGAGAGAAGCGATTCATCAAGCCCTGGAGCTATTGTTCACTCTTAAGTGATGATTGCAGCGTCATCTGTGAACAAGTCTCTTACATGGATGGGTAGAGTTACAGCAATTAGACATAAGGATTTTAATTTGTTTAAATGCTTGTTGAGTCTAGTGTGTTATGTTCTTAATTGGGAGATTATGCTCTGTCCCATAAGCCATAGGTTTCTGATGTTGTCAGTTTTGTTTGGATGGGTTATTTCTTTATACATGGCATGTCCAGTAGATCCTTTTACCCATAGGTTCAGCCATTCCACTTTGAAGTTGTTTTGGGGTATTAGTATTGCTGTGATGATGATGATTTGTCTGGTATGTTCTTTGAAAATTATATTACTATTTCACTGTTGACCACAAGGTGTGAAACTGTTTGTTCTATTAACAGGTTCTCAGTTACCTTGCTTTAGTAAAGGTGTTAGTGCAATCCGAGCCTTCAAAGACAGGTTCCATATGACATCTACAGAGGAGCAGCTGCAATTGATTGTGGATGGCTTGGTCGAGTCCAGTCTTCATTCCCTAACAACAAAACTCTATGATAGATTCCAGTACTTCACAAATGGAATTTTGTGAACACAGCCATCCACTGATGTCAATTAATATTTTGTGTTCAACATTTATTGCAGATGAGAAAAACAAATTGCTTACCAAATTCTGTATTTTTTTCACCGAGCAGAATTCTTCTGTATGGTTAAGGACATCTACAGGGAAGATAATTTAATTTCTATAAAGACCATATGACATTTGAATTTAGGCCATAATTAATACATGGTTACCAGGCAGTAGTCCTGTGTAGTTCTCAGAGGTCTCATGGGAGATGACAAAAATTATACAACTGCTGCTTCCTCAGGCATGTCGTCAGAGGTGTCCAATATGAGGTCGTGCTTGGGGCTGGCTACCTCACCGTGTAAAACAAACTGCTACACAAACTACTGCTGCTGTAAGGAGGCTACGTGCAGCAGTGGCTTCATGATGGGCAGATAGGACAATGGATGAATGATCATGCTGTAGATCAAGTTTGGGACAATGCATGCATACACGAATGTGAAATACCAATTGATGTATTGCTGGTGTGCAGTAAATGATGTTTTAAGACGTGTATACGGGAATTGGAGTACTTTGTGATGTACTATGTTTATGTGGTACATGAAATTTGGGACAGCAGCTACTCCCACTGTATTTTTGTTTAAATACCCCATCATCTATGCTGCGGTAAACCAGATCTGAGTTCTGGTATTTTGTCTTTTGAGTGAAATGGAACACGTTCCCTGATGCAAATGATACAGATTCTGCCCTTCTGTACAGTCTAATGTATTGTCCTATGGGCAAATCATGCATTATTTGTGCTCAACTTCAGTGTGATGTTTACTCATCAGAAGTGCTATAAAAATAATGTCAGAAGTACTGTTGAAGCATGGTCTAAACCTGTGTGTATCTGATGATTACCATTTCAATCCTTTTGTTCCATGCAAACACCCATTTATGAATGTGTGTAGCTTCTTGGTTTTTGTTTTCTGTGAGTTGTGCTTTGTGATCAAGTCTTTCTGTACATAAAGTTCAGTGCTGCTTTAGACAGACATGCAGATGAGTGCTGTAACAGAGCTCCAGTATTGACAAAGCTTTAGACAGACATACATATGAATGCTGTAACAGAGCTCCAGTATTGACAAAGCTTTAGACAGACATGCAGATGAATGCTGTAACACAGCTCCAGTATTGACAAAGCTTTAGACAGACATGCAGATGAATGCTGTAACAGAGCTCCAGTATTGACAAAGCTTTAGACAGACATGCAGATGAGTGCTGTAACAGAGCTCCAGTATTGAGACAGCTTTAGACAGAAGCATTTTAATTTGAAGATGATGGATGTATTTGTGAATTCATTTGATGAGTAAAAAAAAAACAACATAATGCAAGACTAGTTGAGAATAGAATTATGAGGATGTTCACAAGACATGAGTTCAGAATAGAATATCTAGTCCAGGCAACAGACTTTGGTTTCCTCTGTTACTGCTGAAATGCAGTTTTATAAAGTTTGCTTGTATAACATTATTGATTGATTTATTTAGTTTGATAAAACTTTTTATCTATTTGAAATGTCAACCATAGTTTCCCCATACTACATGCTGAAAGTAGTCACTGTAATCTGAGTTTTTGACACATAAAAGGCTGAGTTTAGATTATTTCAAATTAACCATTGTTGCCTTTGACAAAATCTCTTAATTGTGCTAGCAGGATTCATTTTTAAGCCACAGCCAAACACTGTCTAATTCAGAATTCGCTAAACAAACAAGCAATAAAAACAATATGATTAAGTTATACGTAAACCAGGCTGAGAGTCCTTACTAGAGCTTTAATAAACCCCAATAAAAGAAGCGGACAAGCATGACAGAACAATAATCTGTGAATGACAAAACTGACAACAAAGTACTTAAACAGATAGACACATTATAAAGGCTCGCAAATTACCCATTGAGGGACAAACAAAGGACATATCAAGGGTAGACTTCAGGGAAGCTGCTTTCCATAAAAAGCAGAACTCACTCCAATTGTACCTGATCTAGCAGAGAAAAAGGTTGAACCCCTAACAATAAACTGCACATTTCAACCAGCTGAGAATAAGATTCCCAGACAAAATTGATTGACAAAATAGCAGAAGTAATGAAAAAAGGCAGCCAGAAGGATGTAGCAAAGAAGCATGTAGCTGTGGATTGCTTTGACAGGATGTGCACAACCAGAGTCCCATATAAATAGATAAGGAAATAAATATATATATACTTACACTCACAGATAGATCGCTAACAAAAGTTGGAAGAGATCACATATACAGGAAACTAAAGAAGGGACAGAAAATCCCTGTCTTAGTGGTCAACTGCTTAATTTTCAAACAACTTCAAAGCTGGGGCAGGAGACTTAAAAACACTCCATAACTATTGTGAAAAACATGTATAATATTAAAGTCTAATATGTTCCTCACAACAGCCCTGAGGCATATGGCAGTAACAAATTAGACAGACTCTCAGAAGCATTAGTTGAACCAGCCATAAATTTCACAAAGTGAAAGAACAATAGATTCTAGCTGACTGCACAATTTGTAGAAATGTGAAGGCAGACAAGACTTGCCAAAGAAATGAAAATCTAAACCGAGGATGGCCAGCATGTGAAGAGATAAAAACAATAATAAAAATAGTTTCAAAGAAAAAAGTCATAAAGACCACTCAGATAAAAAATAATTCTACTCCTTGCCTAGAAATAGTGATACTTTTCACACTGAGAACTGACCATAGTAGACTAGTACCTTCTGTTCAGCAAGTTAACAGTCAGATTGACAGACAATCCATATGGGGAAGACAAACAGTAGAATATATCCTCCAAGAATATTGGCTCCATGTGTGGAGCAGGTTGGTAGTAAGTCCTCACCATAACCTTTGAGGGATAAACTGTATTGTTGAGAGAGAAGCCTGAAACAGACCACCAAAATTATGAGAGAAATAGATATGAGCAAACTGACGAAGTATTTAAAAACACATCATAATGTGAAGTAACAAAACAAAGCCATTTGGCAATCATAAAGCAAAACACTACAGCTAGACTTAACAAGAGTTTGGAAGTCAAAACTGGAGAAAGACGGTCAAAAACTAAAGGAGAGATGAAGTTTATCTAATGACATTGTTCATCCAGGTTGTAAAGACAATCAAATTGTCACATAGTGAACAGTCATATTTATTTTACAGATGCCTGAAGTTGTAATTTTAGTTATTTGTGCAACTTATAATGGCTTGTTAATAAAGTTATACATGATGGTGCTTGCAATAAATTATTGTTATAATATCATAAGACGTTTGGCTCTTCTGTCCCATAACCATAATCAGATGCAAGACAAAATAAAAATACTTGATGAGAGGTCACAGCAAGTGAGTCTGAAAATACACAGGGAAAAGACAAAGATAATGAGGAGACCTGTAGATAGCATTACAAGGCAGTCCTTGTTCTGGAATCTCCAAGGGCAGAGGTAGACCAAAAAACACATTGAGAACTGGATACAGAAGTGAAAATGATGAAAACATGGAAAGAACTTGAGCTGATGCCACGTGACAGGAAGACTTGGCATGTGTTTGTTGAAGGCCTATGCTCCTTGGGAGCTAAAGGGTATTGATTGATTGATCATACGATCTTCCCCCATAATTAATTCTTTACAGTTAAGTGACATCTTAAATGTGAAAGTTATACTTCAGTGTTGAGCAAAGCTACACAATAAATAGAGCAATAAGAGAGCTCCAAATGCTTGTTAAACAATGTTTGTGAATGTATGCTTGAAACTGTGCAACAAAGTCAGAGCCTAGAACTCTTGAGGATAGTCCAAGAGTAGATAAAAGATGGAGTAACAGTAACTGGAAGAAAGAGGAGATAGTCTGGACAATCTGAGAAAGTGTTATCAAGATTTCTCCATTAACATGGAACCCATAGAGAATGTGTAAATAATAAAAAGAGCTGCTGTAATATAAAACTAGAAAGTAACTTAAAAAAAATATATGTAAATTGGTATGGAGTCAGTTGTACAAATGAACCATTCACTAGAAACACTTCTTTGATCCTTAACCACCGACTGTCAAAGCAGTCAGTGGCCATCATGCCTGGTGGCGTCTTGTAGAGCAGCAACAAACTGCTTCCACTTTGCTCGGTCGGTGGCCATGCTTCGTACAATGCCCCAGCTCTGGCTCATTTTTACTAGAAACACAGAACTTTATTTGTGTTGCATTAACTCACGGAGAAGATAAGGAAAACTACATGGACATTAAACCTGGAGGCTTGTAGCAGGAAAGTGAAATGACCTAGAGGGAAGTAGAAAGATGTGATAAATTCAGGACTTGCGAGAGTTACAGTTGCTAATAGTGGGTGGGTTTGAAAAAAAAATCGAAAAAAGGTGATTCGTCTTACGAGGACAAAAGACAAAGAAAGTAGTCTACGTTACAGCCACAAGGCCTTCGTCAGGAAAAGAAAGAAAGTGAAGGCTAGATAGGAGACATAAGAACTTAAAGAAATATAAATAAAAATAAAATCTAGGTACTTCCCTGAAGGCGAAGCATGGCTGAAAAGGAAGTGACTTCTAACCCCGGAAGTACACAATACATACTAAGAAACTAAAAAACGAAACTGAACAAAAAACTACCCAAATATAATAAAAGTGGGGACTGGAAATAGAAGAGGACAGAATAAGTAGGAGATAAATGAATATGAAATAAAAAATCAAGACAAATTAGAAAACGTGTACATCCATACATATTATGGAGGATGGCATAAAAAATAGAAGAATAGGATAAGAGTGGAAAGAGTCCAAATAGAGCAAGAGAGGAAAGGGTGACCTCAGACAAAGGTGTGGAAAGTGTTGAGACCGGCTGGTTTTAGACACCCCATGCGGTGGATAAGACGGTTCTCAAGCTGTTCTCGGCTGGCAGTATCAGAGGAGCAGGATCGGATCGCAGTGACCTGAATGTCGATGGGACCCTGGTGGTCAGGACTATTGAAGTGTGTGGCAACTGGTGTGGACTTTTGCTGAGAGATGTCATTTAAGTGCTGGCTGAATCTGTCCCCAAGTCGTTTGCCTGTTTGGCCAATATAGGTTTTGCAGCAACGTTTACATATGATCGTATAAATGACATTACGCGATTCACACGTGAAGCTACTAGTGATGGTGTACGTAGCCTTAGGAAAGGACACCTTCTGGGTTGAGATGACATACTTGCACGTGTCTTGCTGAACTGGTCCTTCAACTGAATTCCTTTGAATTCAATGGTCAGTTTTTTGACCAAATTAGTGGTGTTGCCATGGGAACGAAGATGGGTCCTAGCTATGCCTGCCTGTTCATGGGCCATATGGAGCATCAGATATGGCAACAATACTCCGGTCCTTTCCCCGGGTTTTACCGCAGATATATCGATGATGGCATAGGTCTCACAGATATGTCTGAGACTGATTTATATCGCTTCATCGACTTTGTCAACCACTTTCACCCCACCATCAAGTTCACCTCCCTCGTCTCCACAGTATCTGTCAACTTCCTTGACATTACTATTTCTATCACGCCCTCCGGCCTTAATACCTCAGTATACTACAAGCCGACAGATGCCCACAGCTACCTCCTGTATACCTCTTCTCATCCTCGGGCCTGTCGTGACTCCCTTCCTTTTTCACAACTTCTCCGCCTCCGCCGTTTGTGCCAAGACGACGATGACTTCCACTTCCGAGCAAATGAGATGTTGGATTTCTTCCGTAGCAGACTTTATCCGGAACATGTTCTCACCTCTGCTTTCCAACGTGTGCTCCCCATCTCTCGTCAGGAGGCCCTCATACCTCACTATAAATCCACTTCAGATAGAGTCAAATTAATCTTGACCCATCACCCTCACAGCACTGCTGTCAAACGGATCCTTTTCCGCCACCTCCCTATCCTCCAAGCAGAGCCTGCGACCCAAGCAGTATTCGGTGAAGCACCTTTGGTGGCATATAGACGCGACAAGAACTTGAAGGATCTTCTTGTTCACAGCCGTCTCCCAAAGGAGAATGCAACTCACTCTGGCACACTACCCTGTGGTCGGACACGATGCAACACGTGCAAGTATGTCATCTCAACCCAGAAGGTGTCCTTTCCTAAGGCTATGTACACCATCACTAGTAGCTTCACGTGTGAATCGTGTAATGTCATTTATACGATCATATGTAAACGTTGCTGCAAAACCTATATTGGCCAAACAGGCAAACAACTTGGGGACAGATTCAGCCAGCACTTAAATGACATCTCTCAGCAAAAGTCCACACCAGTTGCCACACACTTCAATAGTCCTGACCACCAGGGTCCCATCGACATTCAGGTCACTGCGATCCGATCCTGCTCCTCTGATACTGCCAGCCGAGAACAGCTTGAGAACCGTCTTATCCACCGCATGGGGTGTCTAAAACCAGCCGGTCTCAACACTTTCCACACCTTTGTCTGAGGTCACCCTTTCCTCTCTTGCTCTATTTGGACTCTTTCCACTCTTATCCTATTCTTCTATTTTTATGCCATCCTCCATAATATGTATGGATGTACTTACTTACTTACTTAGTCGTTCCCCTTCTACCGTGAGGTGTAGAGGTTTGGAAGAGAGAGCGCCAGACCATTCTATCAGCTGTCTTCTTCCTGGCCTGGTTCCATTCTAGTCCTCGGTCCTTCAAAGATTGTCTAATGTTGTCCTCCCAGCGAACTCTGGGTCGTCCTGGAGGTCTGGATCCCTGGCTCTTTGTTTCCCATGCTTGTCGTGGTAGCCGATCTTCTCCCATTCTGCAGACATGGCCAAACCATCTTAGTTGGGACTGTTCTATTTGGGTCTGCAGCGGATGGGATTTCAGGCCTTGACGTATCGTCTGGTTGCGGACCATGTCTCTTCTTGTTACTTCAACCACTTTCCTCAGATACCTCATTTCTGAGGTTTGGATCTGGCTTTTGTGGGTTGTAGTCATTGCCCACGACTCGCATCCATATGTCAAAACTGGGACATAGGTGGAGCGGTATACAGCCATCTTCGTTTTCTTACCAACCTCTTTCTTGCTGAGGAATCCACGATTTATGGCCTGAAAAAGTCTCCCAGCCGCTGCTTTTCGAGTGGCCAACTCTTCTTTGATGCCTCCCTTTCGGTCTATAATAGCTCCGAGATATTTAAAGTGGTCGACCTGCTCCAGGACCTGCTCTCCCAACTTAATCTGATGTTTTCTTTCTTCTCGTGATATCACCATGGATTTTGTTTTAGAGCTGCTTATGACCATCCCTCTCTTCTCCAGCTCTTCCTTCCAGACTTGCAGGTTGGATTGGAGAGGTGCCTCTGATTTAGCAATCAGGGCAACATCATCAGCAAATGCCAGCTCCGAAATATAGACCTGTCTCATCTTCCAGTACCCCACTGAATACTTTCTTGTTTTCTCCTTACATGACTTGATGACATCGTCCATGAGGAGTATGAAAAGGTAAGGTGATAGGATATCACCTTGTCTTACACCAGTGGTGGTCCTGAACTCTTCTGATTTGCTGTCCTCACATAATTTCTGCAAGACTTGTAGAAGCTCTGTATAGCATGAATCAGAGGTGCTGGAATATTCTTCCTTGCCAAACAGTCCCAAAGTTTGCTCCAGGGGACTCTGTCAAACGCCTTTTCCAGATCTATGAAACAAAGATGGATCTCACTCTTATACTCAAGGGCCTTTTCACTCAGCTGTCTGAGTGTGAAGATTAGGTGTATGGATGTACACGTTTTCTAATTTGTCTTGATTTTTTATTTCATATTCATTTATCTCCTACTTATTCTGTCCTCTTCTATTTCCAGTCCCCACTTTTATTATATTTGGGTAGTTTTTTGTTCAGTTTCGTTTTTTAGTTTTTAGCTTCTTAGTATGTATTGTGTACTTCCGGGGTCAGAAGTCACTTCCTTTTCAGCCATGCTTCGCCTTCAGGGAAGTACCTAGATTTTATTTTTATTTATATTTCTTTAAGTTCTTATGTCTCCTATCTAGCCTTCACTTTCTTTCTTTTCCTGACGAAGGCCTTGTGGCCGTAACGTAGACTACTTTCTTTGTCTTTTGTCCTCGTAAGACGAATCACCTTTTTTCGATTTTTTTTTCAAACCCACCCATTGTACTCCACGTCTTACCGCAGTTCCCCTCAACTTCCTCGAAAGACATTTAAAGAACTTAAGCTGATGGCATGTGTTTGTTGACGACCTGTGCACCTTGGGAAGCTAGAGGGCATTGGTTTATTGATTGACATCTCTATCCTTCATTTGTATTTTGTAAATTACAGCGTGTGCAACAGAAATTGATATATGTATATATATTTAGACAAGCGCGCAAGTGAAACATTAACAATAAATGGGTGCTTGCTGTCACGTAGCGTTTAAAGGATAAGAGAATTATTTAGAGGAAATAATAGATCTGATGTGGAAGATTTGGCTCAAGGAATCCCTGCTGGGTTTTCCCACTTCCGAAGGGTGACGAAGAGGGTAAATTCTCCTAACTCGACAGGTCTGGAAAAGATTGTAAGGAGATATTTGGTCTCTCGCTACCGTCGTCCCCTTCTCAGTTATCTATTATTATTATTCTTTAATTTATATTATATTTTACGAGCCCCCCCTCCCTTATAAAGGAAGATAAACATAGACAATATTCAACATCTAATGGAAGGAACAAAGCGTGGGGTACAGTATATACACCCAATTGGTTTATTGCAATAAAATGAATAGATGGTGAATGATAGTATTGTCGATGGAATTAGTGTCTGCTGTATGTATTATGTGTCTCACAATTCAAGTGTTTTTCATCATGGATGACTAAACTATGCATTGATGTAGTGAGTTCCCTTTTTCGTGGACTTAGCTTTTCAGCCCCCGGCTGATAGTGAAGTGAGGTTAGTTCTCCGGTCTCCTGACGTTGCCCCAGGTAGGTCTTGAATGGTTCGGATTTGCCTTCTCTGTGCTCGACTCCGTATTCTGCGCCGAGATTGGACTGTCGTGCAAGGCTCCACCATAGACTACTCAAAGATGGACGCTAACCCGCAATTAGACACGTGGCTTCAGTGCTTTTAATGCGAGAATTCGCCGATCTGGCTTAGATCTAGCTTTCTTGGTTACCTGGGACGTAAGTGAAAAAATGGCCGTGTTGGCGCACTTTTAGCGGGACATTTCCGCTTGGACACGTGATCCATAGCGGGCATCATGTGACCGTAGCCTCGTTTAGACGCTCCAATCAATAATGTTAAAAGTCACGTGATGTTTTCCTAAGTGGCCTAAACTGGTTCTCCCAAGTTCAAGCAGTTCTAAATTAAAACGGATTTCTCGCTACCGAGGTCATTGGTCAACAATGACGTCGTATCTAAAAATAGCGAGGAGAAAATACCGAACGCTAGGAGATTTTCCGCAAGTGACAATTCCCGGGACTTTGCGATCATGCATTGAGGATGAGAAAAAACGATGTCACGTAAATAATAATAAAAATGAAGAGAAGATTGGGCAAGTTGTCACACAAGCCCCTCCTCAAGTTTGACGTTCCGTCCAACTCCTCTGGTCCTGTCTTCCTCTTCTTTTTCAGTTTCTCATATCTCCTAGGTTGCGTCCGGATGTCGGCTCAAAAATCTGCCCCTACGTTGTTCTTCCCAGGTAAGTATTCTGGTTTTCTTCCTGGTTTTCTTTGGATGCCTACGTCTGCAGCAATGCTTCCCTAGGTCCTGTAACTGGTTTACCCTATGTGTTGAGGTTACCTGGTTACACTCTGAACAGGACTTCACATATCGAGCTATGTCTTCTGTGATGCCGGGCCAATAATAACGGGTGGCTATCCTTGGATTTGTGGCACCATTACCCAGGTGTTCACTCAAAGTAGCACCGTGCCCCCATTCCATAACTTTATTTCTATATATGGATGGCACCACAATCTGTCTATGACTTTTTAGCCCTCTGCCAGCTTTCCTGTGCAAGAGTCCATGTTCCATATAAAAGTCACCCTTCCTCCGAGGGTTATGTGAGTCTCTCAATTTGCCAAAGCAAGGCCCCAATGTGCTATCAGCTGCTTGAGCCCTTTTCATCTTATTCGGATGAATTTCTAACTTAGAGTCCCTCTCTATGCGTTTGGAGTCAGACCTGGTCTGGACGGCAGCCATAACCACAGGCTTTACTGGTTCTCCTAAAAAGACATATCTACGCCCTAACATCAGGGGGGTAGAAAGGATCCTCTAAAACTGCAGCATTGATCTCCCCTTCCACATAGCGACAACTGACTTGAATCTTCGCTATGGGCAAATTTAAGGGTAATGCTCCCTTGAGTGGCCCCTGGATATCCACTGTTTCTGTGGTGAGTTGTTCGGGGTGCACCAGAGATGAAGAAACGACCGCGTCATAAGACAAACCTGTGTCATACATCCCGATGACTTGGTTGCCATTCACGGTCACTGTCTCCTGTATAGGTGGGTGATGGAGGCTATTCTGACTCACTGTCAGTTCCTTCCTGTCAACAGCCCTCACCTGCAAACATGCAACATGATGTGGAGGGTTTTTCCTTCTGCACTCGGCAGTATTGTGGTTGCTCATTTTGCACGTCTTACACCACTTTTCTCCCCGCCTCTGAGGCTGGAAAGCTGATCTCTGAGTAGTCTTGTAGTCTGGCTTGTCATGCTTTTTGAAGTGGTGGTAAGGTAGATTCATTTGGGGGTCCAAGTGGGCCTGAGGTGTTGGCCTCGATAATTCTTCCGGTTGGTTCCACCGGGATGGGTCATTCTCTGTTAGCGCTGCCTGATAACGTTCCGCCAACTGGACGATGGATTCTAAAGTGCTGGCCCCATTCTCTGTCAGGAATCTTCTCATGTCGGAAGTCATGGTGTCCTTCAGTTGTTCGATCATGACCATTTCCTTCAGGCCTTCCCAATCATGAGTAAAATTCCCTAGGGCACCCGACTTCACGTACGAATCCAGTCTAGCAGCAAATTGAGCAAAGTTCTCTCCGACTTCCCAACTAGAGTTACGGAACCTCTTCCTATAGGCGTCAGCATGTAGCTCATAACGTATCAGGAGTGCCTTTTTCAGAGAGTCATAGTCATCCTGTAAACCTGGAGGAAGCTTGCTATACACGTCATAAGCGGTTCCTCTAAGCCCTTGCGACAGTTTCAGGTTCCACTTGCTCTTCTCCAAACCAAACGTGGTGGCAAACTTCTCAAATTTGTCCAGATACCTATCGATCGAGTCGGCTTGTTCCGAGAAAGCTTCAAATGGAAACGTCAAGGGTCCCAAAGTTGACATGTGTGAGGATGGCAAAGGTCCTATGCTCCCCATTTGCAAGGAGGGCATATTACACTGACTAACAAAAAAAAACTTTTTTTTTCTTTCTCTAACATTTCTATGTTTTTCTGGTCAATTTTAATGCGCTGTTTTTAAATCTGCAAACCGTTTTTCTCTATCAGGTCGGGATCTCTAGAAATACGCAATTGAAGTTTTTTAACAACGCATACAGTATTACAACATCATTCGTACAAGAAGTATAACAGTTATGTAGGCTTGAATTTCTTTGCAGTCGACTTTCGTCGGTGAATGGCATGTGGTACATCGCGATGAAGCATCCAACAATAATCGGCAAGCATGG
This sequence comes from Oreohelix idahoensis, assembly GCA_024509875.1. NCBI lineage: Eukaryota > Metazoa > Mollusca > Gastropoda > Stylommatophora > Oreohelicidae > Oreohelix > Oreohelix idahoensis. The sequence continues at coordinate 359,667 of JAMPIV010008607.1, read as the reverse complement.
TCACACTCCACCGTCCTTGATAACGTGACTCCATTACGGCGATATCTTGATGGAATCATTCTCCATGTTCATCGGTGACTTCGCCAAGGTTGTCAGGGAAAAAGTCAAGATGCGAATCGAGCAAATGGATTTTGAGGGACATGTTACAGCCCATAATTATGTATGCATCTATGCACTGCTTAACAATATGCAACATAGTTGACAGATTTGTGATTTTCCAGAAAGTTATCGACGATCGATTTGAATGCCATCCATGCGCGAAGTTCCCTACCATGTAACAAGTTCTCGAATTGTTTGTCTGCAATAACTTTCCTAATATGAGGTCCTACAAAGATACCTTCCTTTATCTTTGCATCGCTAACTTGCGGAAACTTTTCTCGAAGATAAGTGAAAGCTTTGCTCGTTTTATCTAACGCTTTTACAAAATTCTTCATGAGCCCCAACTTTATATGTAACAGTGGTAAAATGAAGGTGTCTTTGTTAATTAATGGCTCGCGTATTACATTTTTATGCCCGAGCTGCATACGATCCCGGATAGGCCACACCTTTCTTGCATAATGTTCCTGTCTGTTGCAGCTGTCCCATTCACATCGGAAGCAACAAAATTTAGTATACCCAGTCTGCATGCCCGTGAGAATTGCAATGACCTTTAGGTCTCCACAAATCCGCCATTGGTAGTCATTGTACTTTATTTTTTCCAAACATATAGCCATATTGTCATAAGTTTCTTTCATATGAACAGAGTAGGCGACTGGAATTGTTGAAAAAAAAATTTATGTTATGCAATAACACGGTTTTTAGACTAATCTTGGAAGAATCGATGAAAAATCGCCATTCGTTGACTATGTGCTCATGACCGTTTACATCTTTGCAATAGCAAATGTCATCATCCATCTCAAAGTATTGAACAAGTTCTCTGTGTCTATGACGAAATTTAGATATCGGAGTATTGGGCGCTAAAAGATTTCATTCTTTGAGTCGCGAACCGAGTAATTCCGCTTGTCCTTTGGTAAGAGCGAGATCACGTATTAGATCTGAAAGTTCTGAATGGTTAATTAAGTAAACACCATCATTCACCGGTATGTAATCTGAGTCAGAATTAGTTTCTAAAGCAGGTAAACTATCACTTTCTGATGGTTCATTTACGTCCAACGGATTATGTTCTGGTGGTACTTGGATCGGACACGTGATTGGATCATGAGGCACTGGTTTCGAAACCGATTCAATATTTGGATAAACCACAGACTTTCTAGTTTTAAAAGTGAAACCATGGATATTTGTCAAGCAGAAGTAACAATCAGTAGTGTGATTTGTATGTTCACGCCATATTACTGGCACTCCAAAAGGCATCGACTTATGCTTCGGCGATTTTCGTAACCAACCTGCCAATGTATCAAAACAAACTGCATTTGGCTTCCAAGATTTATTTGCATCATCAACTTTCGAATCGAAATAAAGTTCATATGCTTTCTTTAGTAATGGTGTAAAGTTTTTCTGGTCAACACGATCGGTAAAATATCAGCACACGTAACAGAACAGATCAGCCGAATTTCTACAACTTCTAGAAGCCATATTTTGCTCAGAATTATTTCAAAATACAGTAACTATTTGAAAAATCGCGTAACATATGTCATGCATCTTTTAGCAGTATAAAAAGTAGAATTATGTTGCTTTTTATTAATTTTTAATAAGTTATATAGTAAAAATGAAATGGAGCAAATAACGGTTTCCCAAAAATATATTTATTCACAAATATCTTAAGAACCCGACGTGATAGAGATAAACGGATTTCAGATTTGAAATCAGCGCAAGAAACTGACCTAAGAACACTTATTCTTATATAAGAAAGAAAAATGTTGTTTGTCAGTGTTATCTGACCGTGGCGATAGGTTGCCTGAGGAGGTAGATGCTGTCGCACCGGCTACCGGTTCAACTCTTTGAGCTTGTCCCTGCATCTCTAACTGCTTCATCTTCAATGCATGCTCGCGTTCATCTCTCTCGCTTCTTTCTCTAGCGTCTACAGCTTTTATCCTCTCATCTATTTCTGCTAACTTTATTCGCTCTTCTCTTTCAGCTTTCGCTGTTTCTCGAGCGTAATACTTATCAGTCTCAACACTGACATAATTTGCAAGGTCCACCCCACTATAACCTAGATCTCGACCGGCCTCCCCTAGTGCTGCCTTAAGCTTAACTATTTCAGCCATCTTTTGCTGTTATAGTCCACAATGAGTAAGCTAGTGCTACCTTCCAATAGTATTTCTAACAACAAGTAAATACTAATTATTTATCAGACTGCTGTAGAATGAAATTACTACAGTTATGGAGACTTAAGGTCTGTAATTCAATGAAATACAAATCATGAACTAACTTAATTAAACACAACATATATAAAGGGATTCACCAATCAATGCCTGAAATTCTAGAAAAAAATGTTTTCTGTCTTTCTAGAGCTCACTGTGTGAAAATACATGTGTTTAAAGGATAAGAGAATTATTTAGAGGAAATAATAGATCTGATGTGGAAGATTTGGCTCAAGGAATCCCTGCTGGGTTTTCCCACTTCCGAAGGGTGACGAAGAGGGTAAATTCTCCTAACTCGACAGGTCTGGAAAAGATTGTAAGGAGATATTTGGTCTCTCGCTACCGTCGTCCCCTTCTCAGTTATCTATTATTATTATTCTTTAATTTATATTATATTTTACGAGCCCCCCCTCCCTTATAAAGGAAGATAAACATAGACAATATTCAACATCTAATGAAAGGAACAAAGCGTGGGGTACAGTATATACACCCAATTGGTTTATTGCAATAAAATGAATAGATGGTGAATGATAGTATTGTCGATGGAATTAGTGTCTGCTGTATGTAGTATGTGTCTCACAATTCAAGTGTTTTTCATCATGGATGACTAAACTATGCATTGATGTAGTGAGTTCCCTTTTTCGTGGACTTAGCTTTTCAGCCCCCGGCTGATAGTGAAGTGAGGTTAGTTCTCCGGTCTCCTGACGTTGCCCCAGGTAGGTCTTGAATGGTTCGGATTTGCCTTCTCTGTGCTCGACTCCGTATTCTGCGCTGAGATTGGACTGTCGTGCAAGGCTCCACCATAGACTACTCAAAGATGGACGCTAACCCGCAATTAGACACGTGGCTTCAGTGCTTTTAATGCGAGAATTCGCCGATCTGGCTTAGATCTAGCTTTCTTGGTTACCTGGGACGTAAGTGAAAAAATGGCCGTGTTGGCGCACTTTTAGCGGGACATTTCCGCTTGGACACGTGATCCATAGCGGGCATCATGTGACCGTAGCCTCGTTTAGACGCTCCAATCAATAATGTTAAAAGTCACGTGATGTTTTCCTAAGTGGCCTAAACTGGTTCTCCCAAGTTCAAGCAGTTCTAAATTAAAACGGATTTCTCGCTACCGAGGTCATTGGTCAACAATGACGTCGTATCTAAAAATAGCGAGGAGAAAATACCGAACGCTAGGAGATTTTCCGCAAGTGACAATTCCCGGGACTTTGCGATCATGCATTGAGGATGAGAAAAAACGATGTCACGTAAATAATAATAAAAATGAAGAGAAGATTGGGCAAGTTGTCACACTTGCGTTGAATAGAAGGATTAGTATGACAAGATCTTTAATGTTGAGCTGATGATAAGAACCAGACAAGTGCCAGTGGAACAAGAGATGAGAAAAAGTCACTGGAGATGGATAGGACACGCTTTGAGAAAACCTGCTGACAGCATCAGACAATCCTTGTTCTCAAATCCCCCGGGTAAAAGAAGTACAGGACAACCATAGAACTATGGAAAAGAGAACTGAGAACAGACTTGAAGGGGATGAAGACCTTGAGCTGATGGCACGGTACAGGAAGACTTGGCATAAGTTTGTTGAAGGCCTATGCTCCCTTAGGATTCGAAAGGTAAAGAAGAATAGAAATACACCCTTCTTTCTAAACAGGTGCAATGTAAGTGTATCCTGCGGGCTGGTTTTAATTTTGACTATCTGATATTTTTATCTTGTGCTGGGGGAGTCTGATTTTCTCTGTTTGCCACAGAATTCTTGATCTGACTATATATTATATAGCACTTGATAGATTATTGAAGCACCAATAACTATCACAGTAAAGGACTTAACAAATTTTCAGTGACGTGTAGCATCCTATAAAACAAAACAACTTTGATTTCTACCAAGTAAGTTTTCAACTGATTATTCCATTCATTCATTAAACTTCAGTTCCTTAAGGATCCCGTTACATGCCCTATTGAGAATATGGTGTTAGGCCCATATTTTCTTGACGTCGGCACACTAGGGGTGATGTGGTCAGCATCACGCCGGCCGCCTTAACCTTCCCAGAAGTTGCTCTGGTACCCATTTGGGACTGGGTTGACCCAGGAGCCGTTTGCGGCCTAAAAAAATCCCACCATCTGGGGATCGAACCATAGACCACTGAGCTAGGAAGCCAGTGCACTAACCACTATGCTACCGCGGCTCCCTTAACTCTTTAAGTCCCAATTGACTTTATAATGGCTCATGGTTTAGACACATTTGACCCAGGAGCCATTTAAGTGGCTTCCGTATCTTTTGCTCCTATCCATTTTAGTATTTTTACCTTGGATAACTAATAATTTTTCAATGAAAGCTTTAATACTTGTAGCACAAGAGTAAAGTACATCCATTTACCTTCAGTTTCATATACAACAACAAAGTTGTTTATGCATATGAACATTTTAAAAAATTATTTCCAAACAAAAAAACGTTTGTTTGGGCCAAACCCACTTTTCTGCTTGGGACTGAAAGAGTTGAGGAACATAAGCCTTCATCTAATTCATGCCAAGCCCTCCTGTCCTGTGCCATCTGCTCAAGTTCTTTCTATGTCTTCTTTATCCCGCTCATGTCCTCCATTTCTCTTCTTCATGTGGTTTTTTTTTTGGTTTTCCCCTAATCTCTTACCATAGGGATTCCAGCACAACCTTACTATCGGTTTACCTCCTCTCCAGTTTCCGATATCTTTATCTTAACGTCCAAGGCAAGGGGAGCAACTCCATTTTCTAACAGAGTGATCGTCTAGTGGTTTTTTGGTATCTCCCTACCTCTCTTACCATGAGGATTCCAGCACAACCTTGCTACATTATTGTCATCTTTACTCAGTGTATTATCAGTGTGATCCCTCAGTTAATTCAATTTTCCTTTCATCTTGTTATGATTATGGGACAGAAGAGCCAAGGTCATCGGCAAAATCTAGATGTTAAGCTGTTTTGTCACAGTCCATATGTCTGTTGACTGATGTTTTTATAGCCCAGTGTATAGCCAGTAAGAAGAGAAATGGTGACGAGGCATCCATACTATACCCCAGCTTGTATCTCAGGTGGTTCTGTAAGTTAATGCTATGATTGATAGGAAACTCTTTACAGAGCGATACAACAGGAAGCAATCTGTAGTGAGTAGTTAGATTGGCCTGAACTGACTGATGTCTGTGGAATTTTGTTCCTTCGGGATGTAGACTCTGTTCGCCTTTCTCCATTCCTTGCTTACAAGCTGGGTTTTCCACGCATTCTTCAGTAAATGGAGCAGTCGTTTGAGCACCTCAGGGCATCTTATACACCACATATGGAACACCATTAGGACCTGGAACTGACTTGCACCGAGCTTTCTGGACAATGCTTTCTACCTCTTGCACCATTGGGGGCTTGGTGTTAAATTCAGCTCCTGGCTTACTCGGCCATTTAAGGCCTGCCATGCTGTAGAGTGGCTCATCTCTGCGACCATCTGAATATGTCATTCTAAGGTGTTCTTCTAGGTCTTCTTTCCTGATGTTTAGCGTACCTGACCGTGGCTGCTCAAACAGTTCTTTGGCAAACTTGAAGGGCTCCCTAAAGAATCTTTCCCTATCCCTTCGAGTCTTCCTGCACAACCTTTCTGTTTTACAAAGTGCATTATGTTGGCCTTTTAGTTGCTCCCAAACTTGTCGTAGCCCTTCCTTCTCTGTGGCAACTGCGTTCTTGAACAGTTTTCGGGCATGCTTCTTCTGTTTCCTGATTTCTTCTATTTTAATTTTTCTACTTTTTCATGGTGGGTTACTTTCCCTTGCCTCCCTCACTCCGAACACTTTGCAACAGTGCAGATATATTATGTCGCCGAAGATTTCCAGCTTCTTTTCCAAAGTTAGCTGCTTCAGGTTGTTATCCAACTCTTCGTCCAGCTGTTCCCAAAGCCCTTTTGCACTGGCAGGTGGAAACTTGATTGCATCTCTCTTCCCGTCCAAGAAGTGTGTGAGATCATCATCTGACAGATCAACTTGAATGTACTCAGCACTGTGGATTGACTCCTGGCTGCGTTCTTCTAACGTCTTATCCGTCGAGACAGAGCGCTGTTGATCTCCCCCTGATGACCTCCCACACCCCTTTTTCGTTCTGTGGATTTTCATTCCTCTCTGGTCGATTCCAATGAGGCGCCTGTGGATTCATCATCCTTCCCCCCTTTTCGGTGAATCCTGGGGGCATCTATCATTTTTGGGTCCTGTAGCAATTGAATACAGTTTTCGGGGTGCTAACCTGGTCAGCTGGTTTCTAGTCTTTCCCAGTGTCATCTGTCTTTCCAGAAGTCAATCGGTCTTTTCCCGATCGTCACTGGTTTGACCATGCAACTATGATAGGAAACTCTTTACAGAGCGATACAACAGGAAGCAATCTGATCGTCAGAAGAAGTCCCCCCGTCCGACAAGTCTTTCGGCCCGATTACTCCTTTACACTCTAAAGGGGGGGGCGGGCCCACTTGGGTCATGACTCCCAAGCGTCTCAACCTGTTGTCTTGTATCGAAAATGAACCCATTTCACTTATGGTATCAACTTTAAAATCCACAACTCCGCCAGCCGTGGAGGCAATTGTGAAAGTAACAAAGAGAAGACAAATTATTCCATTCGTTCCGTTGCACATCACAACTAAGGACGCACACTGAGACACCAGCGCGAAGCCGACGAGTCTAGCCACTGTGCGCAAACCACTGAAATTCTGTGCCTAACACCTCTTATAATATACGCCACCTGTTGCCCCTGAGTCACAGCCCACTCGGCCCTTTCACTAGTACACCAAAAAACTCAGCATTTGTGGACTTAGAAAAATTTTGGTGTTTTCTGTACCGCAGCATTTATTGTCACGATTTCCATTGCCCATTGCGGTTGTTCCACAGCCAGCCTGATGCCTTTTCAGCAGTTTCACTAAGCCTCTTCAGTGCCCTTGTTCTCGACTGTCCCCTCAGCCCCAACAGTTTCAATAAATCATACACTAATGCAGCCACAAGCCCTCTTCCGCCCACGACCCTTACAGTGAACCCATCGTGTCTCAGATCTGCGGCCAGATCACTATACTTGGCCGCTTTGAACGAATGCTGCTCGTCTAATCTGGATTCAAATGGCACGGTCAGTTCAATCAGTATGACCTGAAGCGTTGCTGAAGAATGAAGCACTATATCCGGCCGTCTAAGTACAGGTCTGTAATCTATTATCCGAACTCTTGAAAACCGAAAGTTCATTCATCCAATGAATGTTGTCTTGCACGTGTAGAGGCAGCACCCTTGCTGTCCTTTAGTCATATCTCAAGCGCTACAACCCACCAATTTGTTTTTCTTCTTCTTCGTACAACCTTGGTCAGCTACTTGAATGTTTTCAAATAAAGCAGTAGTCAGTTTGAGGCCATTTGCATCTCCGAAGAGCTTTTTCACGAATGGTACTGGTGTCGGCCATATGCACTTTCCCCGTTCCACATATGTTGGGCATTTTTGAAGTAGATGTTCAGCAGTCATTTTGTCAGTGCCACAGTTACACTCATCAGTAGTTCCTACCTTTAGCTTGTTGAATAGATGGTATCCCAATCTGTTGTGGCCCGTGCGGAGTCTGAAGATTACAACTTGTTCTCTTCTGTTGAGCTGGGAGAATGCACCATTTTGTGTGTGACCTGGATGCTGTACATCCCATTTGTTTCTGTATCTGATTTGCCTCCTTGAAAGTTATGCTTGCATCAGGCTGAGGTAGCTGTCCACCTTCCTTTGCCAATATGTCAGCCTCTTCATTGCCAGTGATGTTACAATGAGATGGGATCGTTGACATAGTTTGTGGAGCACTGTTCTTAGGTCATCCAGGTGTGCATTATTTTGGCTTTTCAATGTTGCAATTACTGACAGTGCATCAGGAAAGAAAGCAACTTGTCTCTCTGTGCTTTCCTCTGCCATTATAACCTGTGCTGCAGTTTGCAAAACCTCTGCTCCGAAGTTAATTGAGAATTGTCCTGTTGCTACTGACAGCTTCTTTTGTGCACCAGTGATTACGGTCAGAAAGACACCACCTTCATTGTCTGTTGCAGATCCATTTGTATAATGGGTCAGGTGTTGTGTGGGTAAGGTTTCTCTATGTATTTTGTCGCTGTGGATTTTCTCTTTGTAGCAGCCTGGTTCTTCTTTCTTTTAATTCCAGGAATGTTTTCTATCATTTCAGAGAAACGATGTTTCGAAACTGGAAGCTTGTGTGCAGTGTAGATGGGTTTAATAGTTGATATTGCATTTATGGAAACTGCTCTCATCTGTGTTTTGGTTGATTCTACAAAGCTGCTTCGCTAAAGTCTTTGCCTTCTAATAGCATTAACTGCATTTAATCTATCCTTGAATAAAGTGTACAGAAGTTCTCAAGACAAGTGTCTGGGCCTTTTCATGGAACCCATCTAGTTGCAGCACCTCCTAGCCATCATGCATATGCCTATTTAACTTGTGCCTTGTTCAGCCACTCAGTGCAATTCAGAATGTGTACACTACAGCAGCCAATAAAATACATCTTAGTACACCACCATTGGCTTTAGCTTTCCATCTATTCAAACGTATCATTGTTAACTCATAAAAACACACCACCTTCTAATCTATACATGAACCAGAGTTGGGGCACAGCACAAAGGATGGCCATTGACCAAGCAAAATGGGGACAGTTTGTTGCTGCCCTACAAGACGCCACTAGGTGTGATGGCCACTGACTGCTTTGCCAGTCAGGGGCTAAGGATCCAAGAAGCAGTCCTCCTTACTTTTTTTAATGACTTGTTTGGTATGGGTTACTTGGGTATCTGGAAGTGGCTTAATTTGGAGGGTTGCAGGATCTGGAAGTGAGGACGTGAGGATTCCTTGGGAGAGCCCAGAACCAGAGCACAGCATTGTGCAAGCTCTGCATAGTTGGAGAGCCCCCTGGATGACAGGGAATGCACAGTGTGCTACCCCACCTATCCCCAACTGCTAACTTAGAACCAGAAGTGGGGTCCTCTGTATGCGTGCCAGGCCAGGATAAAATGCCTGGGAAAGAGACTGGAGCTCAGAACTCCCTAACTCAAAGTTGCAGGATGGCAGAAAAGCCATGGGAAAGACAGGGCTATTTTGAAGATAACGCAACCATATTTTCACCATAGGAGCTCGGACGCCGCCTCGGTAAACAAGGTCCGCGCAGAGCAGTGACACCCCCAGGCTGCTTGCGAATAGTCTACTACTGGGAACATAAACAGATTAGGGATGAGCCCACTCTCCCGTTGAACAGGTGCTAAAGTCATAGATACTGGGCCAGAAGGCGCACCGGAAACCACAGTATCACGCAACTCGCTTTTTTTTTTTTTCTATGGAGAGTACACCGTCAAATAAATCTCGTACTGGTGCTCGCCCTGTGGAGCTCCACCATGCAGGTGCAGTGCCGGGCTCTGAGCCTCGACAGAGCCCACCCTCAGCTACTGGAGGACCCTCTAGACCGTCTTGTGGAGTCAGCAGACGGCGGAGGAGAACTACTGACCAAAACAAAACAGAAAAAGAGAAACCCAGAGTGCCACTTGTCATGATGCACTGGAATGCAGAGGGAGTGAACAGCAAGCAGGCTGGATACAGCAAAAAGACAGAGCTGGAAAACATCTTGTATGAGAAGCAAGTCAGTGTTTGCTGTATCCAAGAGACTCACTTGAAAGCAGATCAAACCTTTAAAATAAGGGGATATCAATGCTTCAGATCCGACAGAAAAGATAGACGAAAAGGAGGAGTACTTACTCTTGTAAGGAATAACATTCCTGCACACGAAAGGAAAACCTTCATGGATGGAGCAGAATATCAGCTGTTGCAGATAAAGGTAGACAAGATGGAAATAGAACTCCTGAACTATTACTGTCCGAACAACAAACCTCTGAGTCTCAGCTCTATACAGGTACCAGCCACCAACTTTATAGCAGTTGGAGACTTTAATAGCCACTCCCAGAGCTGGGGCTATAACCATCTGGATCACAGAGGTGAAGAGGTTGAAACTTGGCAAGATGATCACTCCCTAATCCTAGTCAATAATGCCACAGATACTCCTACCTTCTACTCCAGAGGATGGCACACAACTTCAACACCAGATCTTGCCTTCTCCACACCAGATATAGCTGGATCTATTAGTAGAGAAGTAGGAGACCAACTAGGGGGAAGCGACCATCGCCCAATCTTTCTTACTGTCCAGAGTGCAACTCTCAGTACAGGCCCAGCCATTACAAGATGGAACTACAAAAAAGCCAACTGGGGTTTATTCAGGCATCAGGTGAACACGCTGCTGTCTACCCGCAAGGTACAGAACAGAGACATTAATGAAGTGGTAAAAGACTTCAACAGATGCATACTACAAGCTGCAAAAGAAACCATTCCCAAAGGATGCCGGCGTAACTACATACCATACTGGTCCAGCACACTCCAAGAACGTCAGGAAGCTATGGACAGGGCTAGAAAGGACGCAGAGTCTCAGCCTTCACTTGAAACTCACAACAAATGGAAAAAGGCTGTAGCAGAGTTTCAGAGAACAAAGCTAGAAGAAAAACGGAAAAGCTGGAGAACTAAAACGGCATCGCTGAACCTTGAGAAAGACGGCAGGAAACTTTGGAGATTAGTCAAGTCTCTAAATGAAGAGCATTCCTCACCTAGGCAGACTATCACATTGGATGAAGGTGGCAAACTTTTCAGAGGAAAACAAGCTGCAGACTTGTTTGCTAGAAGATACAGTTCAGAAAGCAACTTACCCATTAACATAGATCAGTGGTTCCCAAAGTGGGCGGTACCGCCCCCCTGGGGGCTTTGGAAGGGTCCAAGGGGGCAATACGGAAAAAATTGGCCAAAGGGGGGCGTTCAGTAGTAAACAGTGGGCGTTTAGTAGTAAGAGGGGTTCAGGATTTGACAAGCTAAATTCAGTACGTGCGGGAGAGAAAGGAATTGTGGATTTGAGAGACAACATCAGTGAAGCGGGGACGATGTGGATGGTTGTATTACTAGGATCATTAAGCAGGGCATAGCTTCGTCTATGTGTGTCGTTCTGAGCTCAGGTAACCATCGCTGACCATAAACGGTAATCGGGAACTGTTAGTAAAGTGGTTAACCAAACACCTATTGTCCATTCGGTCACTCCTGAAGGAAGAGAAATGACCCGTGCCGATGGCATGCACAAAATTAGATACCTGCCGGTGATTCAGAAAGTACCGTACCAACTTTGCTTTGTTGCGGAATTTATTGTCTCGGTATTTGCGGGGGCTAGTGGTAACTAGATATTCCCAGATTGGTAATAAATAAGAGAAAAGGTTCAAGGGAGAAAGATTTTAACGGTACTTGGCATTATAAATCAGTCTTTGATCCTCTGAACCGGCTTTCCTACCTTACATTCAGACTTTCATCAATCGACTACGCGGTGTACGTTTCCCGTCTATTTCAACTTTGCGCTGGCTATGAGCAAAACCAACAAACTTTCTCAGCTTTTCTTGTGAACAGTGGTTTCAAATAAGCGTGTACCGGGTATCAAACAATTTCAACCTGTCGATAAGGTACGTTTTCTTACTTATATATATATTTTTTTTTTTGCACAGAGCTAGCATCAGTTTTACTAACATTAATTATTAATTAAGCAGATAAATTTTGATACTGATTTGCCGTATATTGAATATTTCTATTCAATCTATTATATTACATCCGTTTAATTTGTTACCGGGAACTCCACTCTTTGTAGTTAGGCTACTGTCTCTCAATTTTTAAATCTGAAGACCTATCAATATAGTGCGTTATTTTATATTTTGTTCATATTAAATAACTATTATTATACTTTATGAAATGATTATTGCGTTACTTCAGTGTTGGTGTGGCTGTTGCTATTTGTGTTTTTTTTTCCCCTTCTGATTGTTGTATTTTTGCTAATTTATTTATGGCTGTGAAACTTTATAAAATTGAAGAGTAAACTGGTAAGAACATCTGTGTCAACATTTTTGTAAAGCCACTTTTAAATCAGCTTGTGTTGTTTTACTCGACGAATATTTTTCTATCTGCAAAATTGTAAAATCAATTCTTTGTTCCAGAATTCAGAACAAATATGGCAAAAGCAGAACAAACCAAAAAGAAGTGCAGACAATACAGCGTGGAATATCTGAAATATGGATTTATTCCAGCACTAAATAACCAACAACTGCCAATGTGTCTATTATGTGAGAGGGCCTTTTCAAATGAGGCGATGAAACCTTCCAGACTACTTGAACATTTGAAAAAAATTCACCCAGATAAAACAGATAAAAGTTTGACATATTTTCAGTCACTTCGTGAAAACTTTCAGAAACGTAAAACAGTCCGTGACATGTTTGTCAACACTTCACAACAAAGCTGTGATGGTTTGCGAGCTTCATACAAAATTTCATTGCTGATAGCTAAATCTGGAAAGTCTCATACAATCGCAGAACATTTGATTTTGCCAGCTATAAGGGAGTTTGTGAGTACAGTTATGCATAAGTCACCTGAACAAATAATTAAAGAATTTCCGCTCAGCAATACCTCTGTTCAAAGAAGAATAGATGAAATGGCTGAGAATGTTGAAAATACATTGTGCAACATACTTAGGACAACAGAATTTGCATTGCAGTTGGATCAGTAAACTTTGCCTAGCAACGAATCTTTGCTTCTTGCCTATGTTCGCTTCGTAAAAGATGGAAGCTTGGTTCAAGAGTTGGTATTTGCTAAGCTACTAGTAACTGATACAAAAGGAGAGTCAATATTTCGTGTAGTAGAGAAATTTTTTCAAAGAGAAGGACATTCCGCTTACTAATATTCTTGCTTGTGCAACAGATGGGGCACCATCAATGATAGGTTGTTACCGCGGGTTTATCGCTTTCTTAAAAGAAGCTGTACCTGGTATATTTACAATACACTGTGTAATTCACAGACAACATTTTGTCGCAAAAAATCTAAGTGATCGGCTTCACAAATCATTAAATACTGGTATCACAGCGATTAACAAAATTAAGTCCCATGCTCTCAATTCTCGACTATTTCGAGAGCTTTGTACTGAGAATGATGAACAGTTTGAACGTTTGCTGATGCACACAGAAGTTAGGTGGCTCTCAAAAGGAAATTGTCTGAGACGCTTTTATGCTCTTTTTGAAACTGTGGTAGAATTCTTCAAAGACTCGCATGCTTCGCTCAGTACAGAACTAACGAATATCAGGCATGACATTGCATATTTGTCAGATTTATTCACAAAGTTTAACGAAATAAATCTACAACTGCAAGGAAATGATATTAATCTTATAAAAGTCAAATCTGTCGTCTCCACGTTTCTGGCCAAATTAACGCTATTCAAACGTAATATTGGCCGTCGCGAGTTAATCCAATTTCCCAGCCTCTTAGAGTTGGAAGAGAAAGACAAAATACCAGAGGATAATCTTCAAGTATATTGTGCACATCTAGATATGCTGCATAAAGACATGTCTCAGAGGTTTCAGGATCTTCTTTTGATCACGATTCCAGACTGGATAATAAATCCATTCCTAGACGCGTGCAGTGATGAACTAGGAAGGGTGGAAGAGGAACTGATATCGCTACAAAATGACGCTGAGCTTAAGCCAATGTTCAAGAAATCATATCAAGACTTTTGGTTGCAGAAAGAAATCTCTGAACGCTACCCTGCAGTGTGGGGAAAGGTTAAGATGTTCTGTATTGCCTTTCCAACATCGTATTTAGTAGAGCGTGGTTTCAGCGCGGTTGTCCAACTTCTTTCGAAGCAGAGAAACAGACTGCAGATTACTGAACGTGGGGATCTGAGACTCCTTCTAAGTAACTTTCAGCCTGATATTGAGAAGCTGATATCACTACACCAGGCACATCCATCTCACTGAAGTTAAAAATGAAGTAAGTTTGTTACTAATTTACTTTCGCATACTGCTGTTTGTTTTACAGCATTAAGTAATTAAGTTTTTCTTTTAATATTAAATTAATAAATAAGCGTATCTGTAGCTTTATATTAGAATGTGATAAATTGAGCAATTAGTTGTTACTGTATTAACAGTTGCTCTTATTTTTCACTCTTTACATTTTTTTATGTACTGTGGGGAAATGCAGGGGGGCGCTGGGGATATGCCGTGGGAGCCAAGGGGGCGGTGACCCAAAAAAGTTTGGGAAACACTGACATAGATCATCAGAGAGAGATAAGAAAAGAAATACTGGCAACCATGGGACAGACAGATACTCCTGCCCCAATGAGGGAACCCATCACACTAGGAGAACTACAGAAGGCTATTTCCAAGCTTAAGTTTCAAAAGTCACCCGGCCCAGACAAAATCAGCAACGAAATGCTAGTAAATCTGAGCTCAGCAGCAAAGACAAAACTGCTTGAGATATTCAACCACAGCTGGTTGAAAGGAACGGTACCCCAAGTATGGAGAGAAGCCATCACAATACCCATACTAAAGAAAGGGAAATGTAAGACCGAGGCTGCAAGTTACCGGCCAATCAGTCTCACAAGCTGTGTTGGGAAGACTATGGAGCGAATAGTCAACCACAGATTGAAATGGTATTTAGAGTCTGAGCAGATCCTGGTGCCGGAACAAGCTGGATTTAGAGAATGCTACAGTATAGAAGACCAAGTTACTTACTTGTCTCAAGCAATAGAAGATGCCTTCCAGGAGAAGAAAAAGGTCCTAACGATCTGGGTCGACTTCAAGCAGGCCTTTGACAAGGTGTGGAAAGATGGCCTCATTGCAAAACTTAGGAGAAGTGGAATCCAAGGCAACATGATGAAATGGATCCAGTCATACTTGCATAACAGGAGAACTAGAGTCACTCTTGACGGTCTGCAGAGCAGAAAAGTGTTGCTCCATCAGGGGGTACCTCAAGGAGGAGTAATTTCCCCAACACTCTTCCTTGTTTACATCAATGACCTGGTGAAAGATCTCCCTGCAGGAGTTAAAGCTGCCTTATATGCAGATGACCTAGTACTCTGGTGCGCTGATGAAAATGTCACCACAGCAAATTATAGAATGCAGCGGGCAGCAGACATGCTAGTGTCATGGGCAGAGAAATGGCTTATCACAATAAACACAGACAAAAACCTCCACAACACTGTTCTCCCTCGCCCCCAAGGACAAATCAGCTAACATACACCTAGGGACAACCGTGATCAAGGAAGAAAGCTACCCCACCTATCTTGGGGTGACATTTGACCAAAGGCTCACATGGAATAAGCATATTGAAAATGCAGAAGGAAAGACCCGAAGACGACTAGGCATACTCAGAAAATTAGCAGGTACCAACTGGGGAGCAAATGAACGAAATCTAAAGAAGATTTATAATGGAGTAATAAGACCACACTTAGAGTTTAGCTCAGCAGCATGGTCATCAGCTGCTAACTCACATCTGCAGTCTTTGGACAAGGTGCAAAATCAAGCTCTCAGGCTCATTACAGGAGCCATGAAAACTACACCAATAACAGAGATGCAGAAGGTTGCTGGATTACAGACATTGTCCCATAGAAGAGACACAAAAACCATGATCCAGATGGAAAAGTACAACAGTATGCCAATGCACCCAATGAAGGCAAGACTAGATGATCTGGCATTGGGACGTCTAAAGCGTAGCAGCTTTGTGCATCGGGGGAAAAGACTTATAAGACAGCATCAAGAAGACCTATCCATGAAGACAACACCACTGAAGCCCACCCTATACCCTGTACCATGGGAGCAGGCCAGCAGTGCCCTCCAAATTAATACATCAGTCAGTGGTCTCACAAGTGGATGTGAGTATAATGATCTGCAAAAACAAACTGCTACATTGAGAATGATCCAAGAAAGCTATCCCGATCAATCATGGATACATGCCTATATAGATGGATCAGCAACTAATGCTGTTAGGAATGGAGGTGCCGGTATCTTTATCTCATATCCTGACAACCACTATGAGACTAGGCACATTCCCACTGGTAAATTCTGTTCCAACTATACAGCTGAGGTTCAAGCTCTAGAGCAAGCTGCAAATATGATTTATAACACCAACTCTGACTGCCACCAGGTAGTCATCCTCACAGATGCACTGTCTGTCCTGCAAGCTCTCAAGGGTGGTAAACTCCCGCATCTGAGAAATGAACTAAACAAGGTAGCTGCCAAAAAGAGAACCATACTTCAGTGGGTACCATCTCATTGTGGTGTACCCGGAAATGAAAAGGCAGATAAACTTGCAAAAAAGGGAGGAGAATGTGAACAAGAAGATAATGAAAGTCACATACTTTGAGAAAAAGAGAGCTATCCAGACTATCAGAAGAGAACAGAACCAACCCAAAGACGACTATCACACTCTCGACCGGCAGGACAGATAACTATTTTTCGACTCAGGACAGGGCATAACAAACTGAATAAACACATGCACAAGCTACGATTGTCTGCTTCACCACTGTGCACATGTGGATTAAACGAACAAACTGCTGAGCATGTTCTACAGGACTGTCCTCTATATGACCAGTTAAGAAAGATATACTGGCCCAATGACTCAACACTAAACTCAAAGCTATATGGAATTAAAGAGGAACTTCAAACAACAGTCGAATTCATCATGAGAACTCGTCTGACGGTGTAATCATCAAAGATGCGATCGCAAGAAGAAGAAGAATAATATTTTATATACGCTTCTCAAAGCGTGTCTATTTTGTTGATTATATCCACATATTTATTCTTAGTTAAATTATGGAGCAATTTTTATGCTACCGTTTCTTTTTTTCCTGAAAACTGGACCATGACTTTGAATTGTACTGCCCTAATTTCACTGTTGTGGACTAGACTCTTAAGAACATTGTTTTCAACAACTATTTCACAATCATTTGCACCTACAAGAAAAATTAAAATGAAAGTTATAAAAAATAATTTGTTACGAATAATTCTTCTTCTTCCTCGTTCGCCCTGAAAAGGACGGTGGTTGCGTTGTGTCCGTTTACGGCTAAGCTGTGATATCTGCACCTTTCGGTCGACACATCCGACTTCAGCACGGCATTTTTTAGGGACCGGGTTTGCCTTCCCATTGCGATCCGCACTCGCTCAGCCAGACTGCACTGCTGCAGACTGTTTCCAGGACCACCACGTGGAGGTGGAGTGCGGTCTTGACCAGCTCTGGTCCTGATGCAAGCAGTACAGCTATGGGTCACTGACTGCATTCACTATTGCTGCATCTTGGGGTCCCAAAGGTCAGAATACAGAAATGTTGCTTTCTAATTATATGTATGCTACACTCCTGATTCTCATCAGTGTACACACATGGCATCCAAGTCAAAAATCTGCTTACTGCAAGAAGTTAAATAAACCAGGCAGCTCACAGTTGCCACTTTACTGGCTTATTTTATATACAAAAGTTTCCACAAGTCTTCATATGTAAAAAATGCAATGAACTGAAACTTTGCAACACTGATCGTAGTCGCAAACATCTATTTTTGTTCTTCTACCTGCATGTTTTGAAAGATTTCAGAATTTATATGAATGTCTGCTATCTGGACATTCTTTGCCTGACCGATATTGTGAACTTTAAAATAGTTTATAGCCTTTTTGACATTGTGTGTCTAGATATAGTGAACCTTACAGAAAGACTGGAAGCGCTTAATTTTCAAACATTCAATGATCACTCATGTTAATAAAGTCATTTATGAAATTATTTGATGTTTAATACTGTATTTTTTTTTTTTTTAAAGTATTTTTAATCTGTTGATTTTTATATTTTAGCCAGCTGTTCTTCGGACCAGAAATATCTTCCAGATTTGATTTTTTTTTAAACGGAACAAGCATTTCTGATACAATAACAGAGCTTATAATTATAATGAGCAACCACACATTAAATATGTTTAGCCCCTATTATGTTATCGAATGTCAGACTAATTTTATAGTTCTTATCAGCCCAGCTTTGATTAATCTTGCACACAAAGCTATATCTGTCACTGGCTGAAAGTCCAGAGAATAAAAGGCAACAATGTCAAAAGTCACGTCTTGCCATCACTTCCACAGGAAGTTTTGGAACATCCCAAGCAACAACACCATATTATGTTAGTGAGAGCTCATTTTAATATTGATTTTTTTGCAAACAGAAATGCTTTAGCGTGCCTGCTGGTAAAAGTATGACACACCAATATACCGTGTTAACTCAAAACTGACAATACAAAGCACTGGTCAGAACATGGGACTTAACAGAAAGTTAGACACAGATACGTCCTGCATTGTGGGTCTGTAGACCAGAACAGAATACTTATAGGACTGAAAAGGGTTAAGACATCCAGGGTAGTTAAAAAATACGTCAGATCTCCTTTAGCACACACAATGAAATAAAAGCTTTCAAATGCATATCTGTCCAACTCACAAACTTCAGTTTTAATATCTTTAATGCACTACTGCCAGGAATGTCATAAGATGCAACATATGGAGGTGGCAACAGCATGCACAACAAATTACTAGAGAAACCACTGCTGCATGAGCACATGAACACTTTGGTGCAGAGACCAGCTGTAGTGATGGCTTATAAGAATGGAGATGTGCAAAGTGGGATGGCTTAAACTTATTGTTTAGGTTGGACAGATTACAGTAGACATTCAAAAATCCGGCAACCTCCGGACCTGAGGAGTGCCGGATTTTGGAAAATGCCTGATTTTTTATGGTTATATATTCTGTATATATTTAACAGAAAATGACTACCTGTACACTTTATCTGCGATTGACAATGCACGATGTTTACGTTTTACACCACTTCTTTTATTTGCTGAATCCATAATGGGGCTAAACAGCAGCAAATAAATGATAAAATGAGAAGGAATGAGCAGGAATGCCTGTTAACACGTGCAAGCAAGACCCAACAGCTGCATCAAAACATAAACTGCTCCAGAAAACAGTGGCGCGCCAATGCGGTAAATTTAAAAATGCGCTCCGAAATCCATGCCGGAAATCTGAAGGAACCGGATTATCGATGGCCGGATTTTTGAATGTCAACTGTATGTGGACAGGCAACACAAACAAAAGCTACTTCCAGTGGTAGCTGACTGAAACTTCCCACTGCTATTTAGTTTTATTGTGATGCTGTTCGCATTTATTTTGTTGGGATAACAAGGAAGAGAGTGAACCACAGAATGTAACAGGCTGGATGCTGCAAACAATCATGATCTCCTATGCCATTTGGCACATCTACAGCCAAATGTTTTGAATGGCAATATCCTTTACAAATCCTGTGAAATTTTCCAACACATCACATTAGTTATTTTATTGGCACTCTTAGTTTGGCTAAAGAAGAAAAAAAAATTTCATGACGCACTAGTTGGGAATCCTGTTCCATGTCAAGTTTTTTTGTTTGTTGTTGCTGCAATCTTATACATACAGTGCCACACACCACCTTACAGTAGCTAAATCTCAGACCCCGAATGTAGTTACTTGCGTTACGATCGACATTGCCAACTTATCCGGATTTGTAACAAGTTTTATAAGCTTCACAAAACTTGTATTCATCTTTAGTAAAATTACGCTTGAGGGGTCCAAAACCTCTAAATATTTTGGTTTGCAGACTTCTTTACAGAAAGAATGACACACAGAAGATTATTTATCCAAACAAAACAAGAGTTAACAGGTTCTGGTTTCACTATATTCCAAATGTCTAACCGTGCACACACAAAAATTAAAACCACATGTAATATTCATGAAATAATACACAAGCCTTACATAAATGAGTGTAATTTACAGTTTTATTACAAAGAACTCTGTCTTGTCTGTGCACGAAGATCAGTCAAACAGTCCTGGGGAGTGGAAACAAAGGAAGTCTGCATTACAAGTACATTAAATGTTGCATTGTCACTATGTAATGGAAGACATAAAAGAAAAGAAGAGAGAAACTTATGAATGAAAAGTTCCCATTATGTGTAGGCAGGTAAAAAAAAAATACTGTTCAATGTCTTTTTAAATACAGTTTTAAAACAAAATAGTTGTACACTGAAACAGGACTTAAAGGTGATGAATGATATGAATTGAAAGTGCAGAAGAGAATAGTTATTTTAAAATAATATTAACAATGTATAGTTAAAAAAAACTTGTTTGAAATAATTTAAAGACTGTTGTGTATTCATTACAACAATCAATTCCCCATTTGACATATAATGGAGCTGTCCCTTCAGCCTACTACATGGGACTTTTCAACACAATAAGCTGAAGATAGCAATGAATCATAGACATAACCAGTTACTCCAATCTGTGGAATACTAGTTTCCTCAAAACCATTAGAAAAGAAAAAAAAGATGAAGAAAGAAAAAAAAACAAAAGGAGACAAAAAAGAAAATTCTTAATGCACCAATGAAGGCATATTATGATATCCACAAAGAAGAAAAAAAAAAAATAAGGCAAACTATCAAGACAACAACAGTGGTATAAATAGGCAAAAAACAACAGCCAATTTTCAATTGGATCAGATCTAAATTATTTTGGGAAATAATTGGAGAATGGTCAGGTGGGAACACAAGACTTAGCTATCTAAACACACAATGCAGACAGGCATACTAGCTCTATCAATCTAAACATGTAGCGCATTACTATAAAATTAGGTACGTCAATTAAGTACGACTCTGATTCCTCACCCCTGATTAAAAGGTGTTTCTGAAAAATCATCACTTTTTAATTCATTAAATACACGAAACAACAGCATGAAAAATATGGTTGAAAGCTTTAATAGAGCAATACTTCAAGCAGCTATTGAGACTATTCCGAGAGGGGCAAGAAAAAACTATAAACCATACTGGAATGAAGATCTGCAAAAAACTTGAAGATGAGGTAGCACAAGCCAGAGACAAGGCAGAAACAGAACAAACAACTGAGGCAAACATCTTGCTCAAAGCAACCACTGCAAAGTACAGAAGAACATTAAACCAAACAACACGAGACTGCTGGAAGCAAACAACAGAAAATCTCAACCTAGATAAAGAAGGGAACAAGCTGTGGAAACTAGTTAGAGCTTTGAACAACGAAGAACCTTACAAAAATCACATCACAATCAAACAAGGTGAAAATATGCTCTCGGGAAAAAAAGCTGCAAATGCACTCATGGAACACTATGCTGGTGCAAACCACATTGATGTCCCTATAGACAGAAGAAAGGCCATCATTGATGAACAAAGGAATCATGATAACAAAAAGCTTGCACCAGAAGAACACATGATGGCAAAGTTAACAATGCAAGAATTAGAAGAGGCAATGAGGGCGCTAAAGAAAAAGAAGTCACCCGGAAAAGATGGGATAACCAATGAAATGCTAACAGGCCTAGGAACAAAGGCAAAAAAGAAGCTTCTGGCCATCCTAAACTGCAGCTGGAAAAGAGGAATAGTACCACAGGCATGGAAAGATGCCATACTGATTCCAATACCTAAGAAAGACAAAGTTCAGACAGAACCAAATGGCTACAGACCTATCAGTCTACTTAGTTGTGTTGGAAAATTGATGGAGCGCATAATAAATACTCAACTTATGTGGCATCTAGAAGAAAAACATCTCTTAGCCCCACAGCGAGCAGGATTCAGGAAACACAGATCCACTGAAGACCAGATCACTTATATAACTCAGAAAATTGAGGATGCTTTCCAAGAAAAAAAGCACACACTGGTGGTTTGGGTGGACCTAGAAAAAGCATTTGACAAAGTGTGGAAAGATGGACTGAAAGTCAAGCTGCAAAGAAGTGAAGTGTGTGGGAGAATGTTCAAATGGATCAGCCACTATCTTGAAAATAGAACGGCCAGAGTCCAACTACAAGGACAGACCAGTAGGAAGATGGTATTGGAGCAGGGTGTTCCCCAAGGGGGAGTCCTGTCACCCACATTGTTCCTCACATATATAAATGACATATCAGAGAATATTCCAAGAAGAACCCACAATGCCTCCTTTGCAGACGACTTAGCCCTGTGGATCTCAGAGGAATATATCTCTACGGCAAGCATTCGGATGCAGCAAGCCCTAACATCACTGGAGGAGTGGGCCAAGGCATGGCTAGTAAAGATAAATGAGGAGAAAACATCATTCACAGTGTTTTCTCTCTCTAACAAACCACAGATCTCCAAATTGGTGCTAAATGGGAAAAATCTACATCTGGATGAAAACCCAAACTACCTAGGCATTACCTTTGATCGCCGCTTGACTTGGAAAACCCAGATTGAAAAAAAACAGGACAAGAGCAAGGCAGAGAATGGCAATCATGAAAAAACTTGCTGGCACGGTTTGGGGAGCAGACGAGAGAGTACTAAAGAATCTATATACTGGGCGAGTAAGACCAGTCTTAGAATATGGCATTGCAGCATGGTCAACAGCCGCTAAGTCGAACTTTGACAAAATAAACAGAACCCAAAACCAAGCAATGAGAATCATAACTGGGGGCATGAAATCAACACCAATAAAAGAGTTGGAAAAGATTACTCACCTCCAGCCTATGGAGGATAGAAGAGATAGCAGAGCCCAGCAACAAGCCGAGAAATTCAGGAGGCTGATAACACCCAATGCATCAGAGGATAAATGGACTTGGAAGGGGAAGACTGAAGCGAAGCAACTTTGTAGAGACAGTAAAAACAAAGATGAGAGCAGACCCCATAAATGCAATATCAACAGCTACGCCAATATGTACTGCACACAAGCTACCAATTTGGAAACAACAGTGCTTCCCTGAAATGATAGAAAATGTTCCTGGTATTGAGAGAAAGAACAGTCAAACTGAAACAGAAAGGAGAGTCCTAACCACAAAATATATAGAGAAACATTACCCAAGCAACACCTGGATCCATGCGTACACAGATGGATCAGCAACTAATGCAACAGAAGATGGGGGTGGAGGAGTCTTCCTGAGCTTAAGCAATGGCACACAAAAAAAAGATAGCAGTCGCAACAGGGAAATTTTCAACTAACTTCAGAGCAGAGGCAGAGGCCATAAAAACTGCATCAGAAATTCTAATGACAGAAAAAAGCTCAGAGAGACCAGTAGTTATCTTCTCAGATGCGCTGTCAGTGATTACAACACTGAAAAGTCAAATAAATGCTGAACTGGATGACCTAAGAGTAACACTTCACAGACTATGTCAGCAATACAAAAGAGTTGCGATACAGTCGATCCCTTCTCACTGCAACATCCCTGGAAATGAAGAGGCTGACAGATTGGCAAAGGAAGGGGGAAAACTTCCTCAGCTGGACATAAATATACCTATGAGGAGTCCAAGAGTTTTATCAAGCGCAGATACAGGCACAAGTGGGAAGAAGAGCATCCAGGCCACACAAAAAATGATCCGTATTAACAGCTCAGCAGAAGTGAACAAGTGGTAATCTTCAGACTTCGCACTGGTCATAACAGATTGAGATACCATCTGTTCAACAAATTAAAGATAGGAACTACGGATGAGTGTGACTGTGGCACTGGTAAAATGACTGCCGAACACCTGCTTCAGAGGTGCCCAACATATGAGGAGCGGAGAAGACGCATATGGCCATCACCTGTACCATTCCTGGAGAAGATCTACGGAGATATCAACAGCCTCAGGCTGACCACTGCTTTCTTTGAACTTATTCAAGTTGACATCTGAGGGTGAACGAAGAAGAAGAATTCATTAAATATTCCTGCACTTGTGACCTGTATTTCTGTATAGCAACCTGTATCGCTTTACAGTTACGCTTTTTATGGCCAAATCAATGTTTTTTCCAAAGGCAGACTTGCCACAAAGTCACAAGATGAAACTAAACTACAATATATAAAGCATATTAAAAAAGGCAGGAATGCCATGTGAATTGCAATGCAACCAGAACAAAATCACCAAACATACTGACACAACAACAACCAGTGTCTTTGTTAAGAATTATCAGAAAACAGGCAGGTCTTTTAAAAGCCAGACTATGCCAAATAAGGACACTTCTCATAGCCTGACTGACAGGAGAAAGTCAAAGAGCCAGAGAAGCAGTAACAATCTTTTACAAAATAAGCAGATTCGATCAGGAAGTTTCTGTTTCACATTACCAGCAGGCCAAACTTGAGATGCTTCAGTGTTGTTGTTTAACTAGGGCTGCTGAGCTTCTCACTCTTTTTTGCAGCCAATACCAAGTTGAAGACTCCTTGGTATTATCTACATAACATTGTAGATTTAGGCGTTTGTCATTCCAAAACATGTCCCAGTTTCTCCAGCTAGGCTTGCATTTAAAAGATCATCCCATCTGGTCCCAAGCTAGGAGGAAGAAGTGCGTAGCATACTGTGCATTCCCCGCCATCCAAGGGGGCTCTCCAACTATGCAGAGCTACAATACTGTGCTCTCCCAAGGAATTGTCACGTCCTACACAGAGCCACTTCTCAGCTCCCCCTACCTATCACTGGGTCTATAGTGAGATCCTTCTGCATGCAGTCAACCAGGTCAAAGCCACAGTTATGTCTGGGGCTCAAGTGACTACTCCAAGCTTAATGAGCAATGCTGAGTTTTCAACAAGTGTCACCACAGGGGGAATCCATGGAAGTGTGTGGATTATTTCAGGAGTCAATGAGGGTGTAATCAGCCTCACAGACGGAGGTTCACTTCCACATATGTATATTATAGCATTGTGTATAACTGGTGGTCTTATAACAATGACTACAGATATGCCTCCATGCTTGGCTTCAGTGTAAATCATGTTCCATAAGCTGCAAAACAACTATGAAGTTCATTTTAAACATGAGCAATACAAGATGTTTGACATCTTGGTAAGCAAGAGCTAAGTAGAAAACAAGAATATAATAATTATTTAAAAAACATAAAAGAATATAAACCCTAAAGAAATTCTTACCAAAGCCCATGTCCTCATCAGATTCCTCAGATTCTTCCTTCTTTTTGTCCTCTTTCTTTGCCTCAGCTGGAAAACAAAAATAATCTTAGATAATATTATAAAAATAAAATAATTCCTGTAAATATCTGGTTTTTTTTTGGTAGGGAGTAGAAACTAAAAGAATTGAAAAATATTTTCTCAGAGAAGCTGACAAATGTAAGATAAAAAGTAAACAAACATAAGCATCAACAATTACTCTGTCACCCCTGGATTGGCAACGGCAACAATTCTATCTAACCAGGCTATGTCTCCTCCTGCCTTGTCCTTCAGCCCAACAAGCAATTATGATTCTGAGGTTTTGCTGCCCTTTTGGTACAAACCATCATGGACGCCTGAGCTCGTCTTCCTCTAGGTCACATGAGGTTTAGGTATATTAAGCTCATTTCTGAAGCAAGTAGATTTTACAATGTCATCATCATCTCCATATTCTCTCCTACCACTGCAGGAGGCCCCCTTGTCTACATAAAAACATGCACTTGCAGTGGTGGTTCTTGTATCCATCTGATTTTACATGAGATTACTAATCCCATGCACAACTTTGCATTTGTCCCCATTTATGACATGTCTAAGGGAACAGTAGCCCTCCTCAGAGACCCCAGGGAACTACCCACAGCGAGGTAGAGATACCAGCTTTACTAATAACCATTCTCACAATTACCGATATAATAAATGTCATGAAAATGACATGCATGTCAAGAAACAGTATGTACACTTAAAATATCTGAGAACCCCATGAGATACACAAGACACACTAATACAATCTGTCACGTATTTGTCGCCATCGTTCAGGCATTTTAAAAATGAAAGACTTTTAACATACGCTAGCAGAGATTCACTAACTAATACTTCTTTTACTTCCCCAAGGAGCACAGGCTTTCAACAATCTTATGCAAAGTCTTCCTGTCCCATGCCATCACCTCAAGGTCTTTCCGTGTCTCCTTCATGCCTTGCTCCAGTTCTCTTTTCCACATGTTCTTTGGCCTTCCTCTACCTCTCTTACTCTGGGGATTCCAGAATAAGGACTGTCAGGTAATGCTATCAACAGGTTTCTCAATGTGTGTCCTATCAACAGGTTTCTCAATGTGTGTCCTATCTGTCTTCAGTGACTTCTCATTTCTTGTTCTACCAGTGCTTATCTAGTTCTTGTCATCAGTTCCACATTAGTGATCTTGACATACTACTTAAATCCTTCTATTCTATGCAAGCATCCATTTATGAAAGTCTGTAGTTTTTTGTTGTTGTTCATATTTCAGAGCCATACAATAGGACCGACTTGACATTTGTATTGAAAATTCAGATTTTTGTATTGGACTTGAATTCTTTAGTTCATACATTTCCCGATGCAATGAAAGCTCATCTAGTCTTTTGTATTCTTGTTTTATCTGTCCCTCCAACTGTGTCTATATTGCTGCTAAGGTATATGTATGATTCTACATAATGTAGCAGTGTTTCCTGCATTTATTCTCATTATCTTTGTTTACTCCGTGTATTTTCAAACCCACTTACTGTGATCTCTCATCAAGTATTTTAATTCTGTCTTACATCTGATTATGGTTATGGGACAGAAGTGACAGGTCATCGGCAAAACCTAGATCATCAAGCTGTTTAGTCAGCGTTCACTGCATTCCATTTCTGTTGGTTGAGGTTGATGTTTTTCATAACAACAATCTATAGCCAATAGGAAGAGCAATGGTGACAAGAGGCAACGCTGTTGCACACTCCTCTTCTTATCTCAAACGGGTAGCACTAACTAATGGTTACATGTATTTGTGACAGCGATAGCATACACAAGGGAAACAAAGCTTTACCTTCAGCTGGTTTCCCAGCAGCAGGGGCAGCAGCAGCAGGCGTACTACCAGCAACAGCAACAGATGCAGCACCAGCAGAACTTCCTACATTGGTGATCAACTCTTTCACATTCAAGCCATCCAAGGCCTTGGCAAAAAGACCTTGAGAATAAAAGAAATGTACAGTATTTTTTGCACATAACCCTATATGTCTTACAATATGTGTTATACACAATGAGGAAAAAGACCCCACAATTTTAACCTTAAGCACGCTGCGGTCGACATATGTCGACCGAGGTATAGCACGCTATTGTCGACATGTCGACCCCAGCGTGCTATGTATTTTAGCATTAGAATGTGTGTACACGTGATCTCACCCCCGGATGTTAAGTTTTAAACTTATCTTAGAGAGAGTTAGCTTCCGTTTCCGATCTTTTTTTTAGTAATGGGTGCATTAGCGTTTATT
This sequence comes from Oreohelix idahoensis, assembly GCA_024509875.1. Classification (NCBI taxonomy): domain Eukaryota; kingdom Metazoa; phylum Mollusca; class Gastropoda; order Stylommatophora; family Oreohelicidae; genus Oreohelix; species Oreohelix idahoensis. Next base: position 332,273 of record JAMPIV010008607.1, on the reverse strand, counting down.
TTCTGTGACATTTTTAAATCGAAATGAATCAGCTCGAACACGCGGCCATTTTCGCTCTAATTTTATTGGATTCTGACGCCATGCGGTGGGGATGAGATTTTTGTCATTATAAGCGCTAATATCAGTTCTCAGAATATGGTTGATGACAGAGATGGAAACGAAAGTAGAATGTCATTGCTAGTATGTAAAAGTTTAGGGGTTAGGATTAGATTTAACGGAAAGATTTAGGGTTACGGCCGAATGTCACTGCTGACATGGGCGTTTGTTGCTTTGCTACCGATGATGGGTGTAACGAAAAGATCGTCGTTTGATTTGTATTGGTCAAATGACTTTCACTGAGATGCAAGAGATAATTTAGATATGGACACTTCGTTTGTTGGTTATTTTATTTGTTTATTTTTTAATTTTAAAATAATAAAAAAAAAATTTTATTTTTTAAATTTTTTTATCGTTTTTTTCATCTTTCCTTTCCTCTCTTCCTATCACATCTAACATGTACACAAACAAATTTTATATCATCAGATTCACCATTCATTTATTTATATAAATTCCAAAAATTATAGCAACTGACCAAGAAACACAAAAACTATAGACATTACAAGTCACCCACAATAAAAACGGGGCATTGTGAAAAAGAATGCAGCTGCAGGGGAAGTTTTCTGGAAGAGAATGCAGCGTGCTAAAGGTTAAGCAAATCAAGCTAAACAATGTGTGGACAGTGCTTATTGTTTTATTAATTACAGTAACCCCCAGCTCAAATGTCAAGTCAGTCAAGCTGAATGGCTCTGAAACACGAAAAACATCAACCAGGATGTTTTATAAATTGGTGCTTGCGTAGAATTGGACTTAAATGGTCTGACAAGGTTACCAATGTGGAGAACCAGAAAGTGCCAGTGGAACAAGAGATAAGATGATGATTGAAAGGACACACAACTGAGGAAACTGCTGATAACATTTTCAGGTAGTACTTGTTCTGGAATCCAAAGGGCAAAAAAAAAAACCGAGGTAGAACGAAAAACACAGGGAGAAAGGAACTGGAGACAGAAATTAAAATGATCAGGAAGGACCCCGAGCTGGGGGCACGTCACATGACCTGGCATATGATTGTTGAAGGCCTATACTCGAAGTGTATTGAATGAATGACACTAATTAGCTATTCTGTGAAAGTGGTTGACACGAGTAATAAAAAAAAACAATAGAAAGCTTGCGGATGCCAAATAGAAATGGGTCTATATACAGTGAATGTTTAAAATTGATAATCCCTCCACAGCTCTGCTGTTAAAGGAATCCTTCAGAAAAAGAAATGAAAGTTATAATGAAAAACTGAGAAATGCTACAGAAATGCAGATTAAAGAATTAAAGGCCTGCAAGTAACTAGGCTGGCTTGGACAAGACTTGTTTTACAGGGGGAAAACTTAACGCCATAAATGGCCAAAGGAGTACTGGAGGAAAGACTAGAGGCAACAAACAACCTGGCAACCATGAGTATATGTAATAATCAAGATTAGTTAAACACATTTACATTCATGAAGATCAGGTGTTCAATGCTCCCAATGTTCATAAGTCATTATTCTTATAACTATCATTAGGGCCTAACCATAAACAAATCAATCAGTTACAAAAATAAGTGTTACAAATGTATTTTTCAACAACCTACCTGGCCAGTAAGGCTCAACAGAAACATTAGCTGCCTTGAGAATTGCTGCAATTTTATCACCCTGTGAAAACAGATACAAAACAGGTTAAAAATCTTACACAATATTTAGGCCCTACCATCACTTAAAAAAAGTCTTGTACATTGCATCATGCAGCAGAAACAAAACACTGTCAATGTTTGTTCTCTCCTCAGGTAACAGCTAGAGAACATTGCATATAAAATGCTATTTCATCAACTTGAAAATTTGACCTTTTTTGTTTTTAAAATAAAAACGAGTGCCTTATAATGGTGTACAAATAAGATGTAGGCCTACACCATTATAAAGAACTCTGTAAGCCCTAATCTTACTGGCTACAGACTGGGTTATAAAGACCATCAACATCAGCCAACAGAAATGGCATTTAGTGGACTCTAGCTAACAGTTTTAACAATCTAGATTGTGGTGGCAACCTGGCTTATAACCATAACCAGATGCAAGACAAAATAAAGAGAGGTTACAACAAGTAGGTCTGAAAATATAAAGGGGAAAAATGATAGGCCTAGGCCTAATGAAGGCAAGAAAATAGTAGCTTGCACTTGAAGAAATACTCCTACAAGATGTAGAAATATATAAACATACCTGGAGACAGGCAGCAATATCAAATTTAGGATAGGCAAGGCAAGAGGAGCTTTCCTTGCATTAATAAAAAGATAGAAATCGTAAAAAAATCAAGCCCCCCACAAAAAACTCACAAATATCAAGTCAGTCCTGTATGGCTCTCAAACACGAAGGACAAGAAAAATAAAAAAGCTAGAGATGTTCACAAAAAGGTGCCTGCACATAATAGAAGGATTTACTTGGTATGACAAGATCACTAATGTGGAACTACGCTAATGGACACAGGCAGACAAGCACCATGGCAAAAATGATGTTTGACAAGATGTTGGTTTTGGATAGGTCACACTAAAAAAAAAAATTAGCTGATAGCATTACAAGGTAGTCTCTGTTCTTGAATTCCCCAAGGTAAATGAAAAACAGACATGAAAGGCATAAAGATGACAAGGAAAGACGATGAGAGGATGGCACAGGATGAGAACACGTGGCATGTTTTAATCAAGGACCTGAAACTTACTGATGATTACATGTAGGCTAGGCCTAATTACTTTTATGCAGTGTTTACACTCTAATATCTAAAAATTATAATTTGTTTTCACTGTGTCTCTAAAAAATTGTCAGACACACTTGACTTATCAGGCCTTACATAACTAACCCATTGTGCTGGAGCTGACTAAATAGGCCTGTGTATGAGAATCTCTAAGTGAAAAGTTAATGTTTACTGTGGTCCCACAAATTATGTGACAAAAATTATAATAATTAGGCTACAAATGTAGTTGTATTAAACAGCGCTGCTTGTAAACATCAGAAGATAAAAAGCGCTTAATCTAATATCGTGCGTGATAGTGTGCGCGAGATGGGCCTACACACTTAGCTCACCAGTACAATTTTTTGTGTGCGACGATGACTTTTATACGTACAGTAGAGTCTAAACAAAATGTATGTTCTCAAAATTGTGTCGGATCTGTTTGAAGTTACACAAATGAACTCTGGAGCTATAAGGAAAATATTCGCATTCATAATCCTGAATTATCAGTGACGGAATTTTGAAAGAAATGAACGTTTTACTTACAGTGATTGCCACTTGATCATCCGATAAAATAAGGGCAGCAAAAACACATGCAAGCTCATCTGAGTCAGACATTGTGTTTTAAATTACAAATTTACAAGATTGATATAAAATGATAGTGTACACCGCCGGATTGGCCTTAGCTCGTTTGAGAGTAATACACTTTGTCAACAGTGTTGAAATGAAAGGAAATAGAAAGGTTAATGTCTCCCCGGGTTTCCACATCCGGGTTAGTAAGATCAGTGTTCGTCTTGTCTTAGTTTCGAAATAAAATGGCGGAGTAATGGTGCCTTTATCAAATTACAAAACAATTATGCCACCAGCCTACTGATATGGAAACACCTGTTAAAGATAAATTAGGGAATTCAATACCAACAGGAAAAGAACAAATGAAGAGAAGGGCTGAGCACTTCATGGAGGTGCTTAACAGACCACCGCCAATAGTAACACCTGATTTTAATAATGAAACACTCACAACCACCTTGCCAATAACTTGCGATGAATTCACGCTAGACGAGATTAAACAAGCCGTTAAAAGATTAAAAAATTTTAAAGCTGCTGGAGTTGACGAAATTGCAGGCGAAATGATTAAAGCAGTTAATGACAACAACCTCTTGAGAATTTTAGATATTATAAATGAAGTATGGAGAGAAGAACAACCACCACAACAATGGAAAGACAGTATTATTGTAAAGTTACCGAAGAAAGGTGATCTATCAGACTGTAATAACTGGCGTGGTATATCTCTATTATCAGTACCTGGAAAATTATTATGTTGCATGATGTTAGAAAGACTGAAATTGCATGTAGACGAAAAGATCAGAGAAGAACAAGCAGGTTTCAGGCCGAAACGATCATGTATTGATCAAATATTCACACTAAGAACAATTATAGAAGAATCAGTTGAAATGCAATCACCACTTATTATCACCTTCGTCGATTTTCAAAAAGCCTTTGATAGTCTACACCGCCCATCATTGTGGAAGTTACTTACAATCTATGGTTTTCCAACAAAATATGTGAATGTAATCAAAGCGCTATATGACAATGCAAGATGTTGTGTTAGAACAAATAAAGGGAATACAGAATGGTTTACAGTAGACACAGGGGTGAAACAAGGCTGTATTATGTCACCACTACTTTTTGGAATAGCTATTGATTGGGTTATGAAAAACTATACCCACAACGAACAATTAGGTATAAAATGGACAGATGGAAAGTCCCTGGAAGACCTCGATTTTGCAGATGATTTAGCATTCTTAAGTCCAACACCCAGACAGGCCCAAGAAGCAGTAAATAATCTGTGTCATTTCTCGGTTAAAATAGGTCTCCAAATAAATGCCTCTAAAACTAAAGTTATGAACTTTTCTAATGAGACCTTCGATATCATCCTGAACGGGGAAAAACTACAGAAAGTTGAAAGTTTCAATTATTTAGGCAGTAAAATGACTCAGGATGGTGACACAACAAGAGAAATTCATACTAGAATTGCTTTGGCAGCTAGCGCCTTCAATAGATTATCTAACATTTGGAAATTACGATCACTGAATATACATACCAAGCTTCGTCTGTTTAATTCGAATGTTATCTCAGTGTTAACATACGGCTGTGAAAGTTGGAAAATAACAAAATCATTGGAGAACAAGCTGAATACATTCGAGAACAAATGTCTTAGAAAACTCATGAACATCAGTTGGAAAGAATTCAAGACTAATCGACAAATAAGAGAAGACTCTAGGCAGAAATATGTCTCCAACTATATAAGGAATAGACGATGGTCATATATCGGTCATGTCCTACGAATGCAAAACAACAGAATACCACTACAGGCGCTCACTTGGGTTCCTGAGGGTAAGAGGAAAAAAGGAAGACCAAAAGAAACACTTAGAAGAACAATAACAAGAGAAGGAAGAACGTTGGGCCTAAATAATGTGCAAGAGTTAAGAGGAGTGGCGTCACAACGAACAACCTGGAGAGCAATGGTTTCTGCCTTATGCGCCGTGTTTGGTGCTTAAAGAATTTATTATTATATTATTATTAATGGTCATTCGTTCTAGAAGGAACGGTTTGCGAACCCAGTGCTCCGATGCACTACGTCAACAGGAGTCTTATGCTCCAGTGGACTCAGCAAGCAGAATAAATAATCTAGTTACTAGAGGTCTCTGAGGAGACGAAGCAAGAATAAGGCTACTACTTCCTCTGGTACGTCGCAAGAGGTGACGGTGAACTCTCCATAGAAAAAAAAAAAAAGCGAGTTGCATGATACTATCTTTAGCACCATGTTCAACGTGGGCTCATCCCTAATGTCCTATTCGCAACGAATTACCGAGGCGGCGTCCGAGCTCGTATGGTGAAAATATTGAATAAAATAGCCCCTGTCTTTCCCGTGCTGCATTTCTGCCCATCCTGCCAACTTTGAAGTAGGGAGTTCTGAGCTCGTCTCTTTCTGCCCAGGCATTTTATCCTGGCCTGGCACGCATACAGAGGACCCCACTTCTGGTTGCAGTTATGGGGAATAGGTGGGGTTCTGTGAGGGCTTGCACAATGCTGTGCTCTGGTTCTGGGCTCTCCCAAGGAATCCTCACGGCCTGCACAGAGCCACTTCCCGATACCCACCACCTGCCAACCCTCCATTGTAGAAATCTCCTGCATGCGGCCATCCAGTCAAGAGCCAGTATTAAGTCTGGTGCCCAAGTGATCCCCCCAAGCTCAGTGTTCCAATGCTGGGCGTTTCTCATCATATGATGCTGCAACACTGGAGGGATTGTGGATGCCAAAAGTAATCATCACACAGCTCAATGTACACTTTTTCCTCAAGAAGAAAACTTTAATCAAGGAGAAGGAAGAACTACGCATACAGCCTGGGCCTGAAACTAATGTGCAACTTTCCATTTGAGTTAAGAGGAGCCCTGTCATGGGCGTCACAACGAACAACCCATCCTTTTCTATGCTAATATGAGTGGGAGTTCTAGAGCAGTGAACATCGAAGAAAACTGGCTCCCGGCATTTTATCCTGAGGAACGCATGGTGGTTCTAAAGTTAGCAGGTTGGATGAGAATGGATGATGGCGGTATTAGCTGCCTTATGCGTCATCCGTTGCCTTTGGTGCTTAAAGAATTTAATTATTATATATATTAATATTTGTAATGGGTTTTTCACCATATCGTTCATTTATAAATAAAAGGGTGTACAAAAAGGAACGGAGGGACAACGGTCGCTGGGGCGTGATAGAACAATTTAGTGCTCAAGATGCACTACCAAAAGGAGGATAAGACCAGAGCATGTACATCTCGCCGGTGGGTTCTGCTCCATACACAGCCTGCAAATAAATTTAGTCTTTAAAGGACCTGTCCGGCTTGGGTGACCCTGCCAGGAGTAAAACTCCCGCCGGCATAGCTCCCGGGATCATTGAGGCGCTCAAGCTCTCCAACCACGGCAAGGTAGGCTTACATGTGGAGAGCAAGAGGTGACGAATGTAGGCTAATGTTTAGTGGACTTGCAACTTCATGAGGTAAAACAAATTGCTAGAGCAAGTACTTATGCAACATCACATGAATGCTTATGTACCTACTGCATTGATCGTTCCGAGATTTATATCAAGCGAAAACGAAAATGGATAATATTTTAATAGTCGGGTTACCATATCGTTCAATGCAAAAAGGAGGACAATTCTCAATTTTTAGTCATGAAAAGGAGGATAAGGCTGGACATTATAGTGACATTTCTTCAAATTGGAGAACTGATCAAAACACTTAGTATCATCAATTTGTACACCTTTTTCCATCAAAAATGTTATACTTATTTCTACATCTTCACAGGAAATATCTTCAAGAGCTAGCCACTTAAACCCAGAAAATTCATGAAAAGGCTGCATCCACATCTTTAAATAATCAAAACATTCTTCATACAGTGCTTCTACATTGCACTGAAACTGTTGCACTTCAGATTTGTAGCCATCACTTTCCATTTGCTTTAGCATGTCCTTCACTTTGAGTGGCATGAAATTGATATCCTTTCTTTCTTAAAGGAGGTCTTGCAAGGATGAAAGGATTTTCATTACACCAATAAGTGAGTTATCTTCCTTTTCTAATTTGCTAATATGAGCATGAAGAAGAAAAATATAGACATCCTACACGACCTGAACATCGAAGAAAACTGGCTCATAAACAATATCATGTCCCGGAAACTGAAATATTTGGCCACATTAAACGTCATAGTGGCTTAGAAAGAGCAGTGATGGAGGGTATGGTACCTGGAAGGCGAGGCAGGGGCCGACCAAGACGACGGTGGACACAGGACATTGAAGACACCTTGAACATGACAATGGAGGAGGCAGGAGGGCTGGCTAGAGATCGAGAGTCTTTCAGGCGGGCTGTGATGAGAGCGACGTTCTGCAAAGGACATGCTACATGATGATGAGCATGAAATACACCAATTAGGGACTGAACAAGCCATAAATAGATTTCACTTAATGGATCCACAAAAAACTGTTTCAGTACAGCTGGTGGTTTGTTCTGTGATAGAAAGAATGACTTGAGAGCTGGAAACATTTGTAGAAGTCTTTGAACAGCTGGAAATAAAGACAGCCACCGTGTTTTGCTGTGGTTAAGGAATTGATGGTACTCTACATCAACAAACTCACAGAACTCTTGTAGGGACTCAACATGGATAGTGTAAATTGAAAAGTAATTATAAATCTTTACCAAAAATTTGTGGGGTACCGCCAGAGTGAAGAAAAAACGTACAATCACTGGAAATACGGACAAAACGGAATTCACAAAAATGTGTGCGGACAGTAATTTTTACCCCTAAAATGAGAACATGTTACATAAATGAGAACGTATGGTAACCCTATTTAATAGTCACTTCATTGATTAAACGTGTATAATAAGTAAAAGGAACTATTTACTTTTGTTTCTCTTTGATATTATATAAAAGTCACCTGCCATCTTGCTGGGTCTTACAAACCTTTCAACAGTCCCCTGCTGCTTCTTCTTCTTAGATCCTTATCTGCTGGCTGGCAAAGCAATATGTGAACATCATGCCCAGTGGCGTCTTGTATGGCGTCATATGGCATTACATAGTATTGGTACGGGGACAGGAAATCTGACAGGTGTTAAAAAGATAGTTCAGAAATTGGTATGACACTGGGCTAGGCGTCATACCTCACATAAAAACGACAATTGGCGCAGGCTTCTTTGCAAGGGGACAAGTTACAGGAGTGGGTTCCAAGCTTCGTAAGGGGCACACAGGATAATGATGACGATTATTATTATTTCCATGTGATTATGACGTTTAATATTACTTACTTACTTAGTCGTTCCTCTTCTACCGTGAGGTGTAGAGATTTGGAAGAGAGAGCGCCATACTATCCTATCGACTTCCTTCCTCCCGGCCTGGTTCCAGTCTAGTCCTCGGCCCTTCAGAGATTGTCTATTGTTATCCTCCCAGCGGACTCTGGGTCGTCCTGGAGGTTTGGGTCCCTGGCTCTTAGTTTCCCATACTTGTCGTGGTAGCCGATCTTCTCCCATTCTGCAGACATGGCCAAACCATCTTAGTTGAGACTGTTTCTTAACATTACCTGTTTTAATTCCGTGCCGTAAATCAAGAATAATTTATTTCAAACATGTTATATGGTCGCCAAAGCTGAACTTTGCCAGGTTCGCCAGCAACCCTGGAACCGGCCCTGGTCTTGCTGTGTGGATCTGAAGCATGCCGGAGAACAAAAAGTAACAACCTCGTAGTTCCGTAAATGTATGCTTGCACAGATTGAGAGGAATAAAAATGGTACGAAAAAATGGAACCTATTGAAAGAACCAGACAAATACCGGTGGCACAAGGAATATGGGGGGGGGGGGGGGGGGGGGGGGGGGGTTGGTATGAATATAGGACACAACATGAGGGTAGGAATTCCTGATAGTTGGCATTGATGAGACAGTCCTCGTTCCGGAATCCCCAGGGAAAGAGAGGCAGAGGTAGAAACCCCCCCCCCCCCCCCCCCCCAAAAAAAAAAAAAAAACTCAAGGAGAAGAGAACTGGATAGACGTGAAAATGATGAGAAAGACATGGAAAGAAATTGACCTGATGGCACTTGACAGGAGGACTTGAGGCTAAAGGGTATTGATTAATAAAAACATGAAGAAGAAAGCTGGAGAAAGATATGAAATGACTTATGCCATGTCTTCCTGTCCCGTGCTATCAGCTCAGATTCTTTCCATGTCTTCTTCTGTCTCCAGATCTTTTCTCCATGTGTTCTTTGATCTTCCTCTACCTCTCTTACCTTGTGGGTTCCAGAACAAGGACTGCCTTGTATTGCTATCAACGAGTTTCCTCAATGTGTGTCCTATCCATCTCCAGCGTCTTCCTCATGTCTTGTTCCACTGGCACTTGTCTCGTTCTTGCAATCAATTCCACATTAGTAATCTGACGATCTAGATTTGTGTAACAGCTTCTTATTTCGAGGCACTTTATCTGCCGCTAGTTTCTTCCCTCACCGTCTCACTGGTGCCGCCAAAGTGATTTAGAACATACAACTTCTGTCTTTGATGAAAGCTGCCGGTGCACCAGATTCCTGAGATCCATTCTTTGTCCTCATCTCCACTGGGGGATCTTTGGGAATCGGAGTGGCTAAGAGGTATGGCGTCCGCCTCGAGTTCTGGAGGTACTGGGTTCGATTCCCAGTTGAGGGAAAATAATTTATGGAAACATTTTTTTTTCAGAACCAGTTGTCCTAATGATGTCATACTCCCCCCTGGTCTCATGGGTAGTGAGATCGGATGTCTAGCCTTCTCGGATAAGGGCGAAAAAATAGGAGGTCCTGTGTACAAGTTGCGCACGTTAAAAATCCCACAGCAGTTGAAAATCGTAAAGAGTAGGCCTATCAGGTCGCTGCCCTGGCAAAATTTAAAAATTAGAAACCTACCCACAACAAAATTATTTATAGAATGTGTGATTTCTATGCACACACATTGGGATTCTCGCCGGTGCTATGGAGTTTGTGCACTGTGCTGAGATACTCCCTGTTTGATCTAAGGGAGGTGATCGGAGCAGTCCGTGTGCAATGAAGATAATCCTTAATCTAAACCGTCTCCACTGTCTCCATATGAATAAGCTACAGATTTGATTTATTTTTAGCATGCCATAGTGAATCTGCCCCCTATAGGTCCGGGGATCTCCGATAAGACAAAAATAGAATTAGACTACTTTACCCTCAGGCATGTCGTACAAGGCGACGAATATGAGGTTGTACCAGGGGATAGCAACCTCATCATGTAAAACAAATTGCCACAGAAAACACTGCTGAGACTACACGTGACTACTTGTCGCGTGCATCCACCATAGGGACCAGCTACAATAATGGCCCTATACTCGCTAAGGAGCGCTAAGAACAATGGTGATGATGATGATAGTGAATCTATAGCCTACCGTAAAACTGTAACTTTCTTATATGTAAATAAACATGGCCTAGTGATAATGATGATGATGATAGAGGATTTATACCGTAAAATTGAAACTTTCTTATCGTCACAATACATAATTGCCGCCGTATGTACTTGGTCGGTCGGTCAGTCACATTTTTGCACACCGTCATTTGCGCACTTTTTTATAGTACGGTTCAGCATTAATGTACTCTGAATAATCCTTCTGCCATTTTTCTCTATAGTTATTTCTGATTATTGCTTTTATCTCTTCATATGTAGCCCTGTCTTCTGTTTGGGTTTCTCAGCTATATTTACCTTGTTGTATTGCTACTACTGAGACGTAAGTCTTTAAATTTAAATAAATAAGAAGAGTATTGTTGATCATACACAAGTTTACTGTATTAATATTTAGTATGTATTATCGATACATTATGAAACGAACATAGACGTTTCAACTAAAAAGAAACCTATATAAGAACGATATTTTAAAATTTATATTTATTTATTCCACGATATCTCCCTGAGGGTAAATTGCGGAACCTTGTGGTTCCGCTAAACACTTGTTGAGATACACTGGACTAAGCATTAATTTAAGAAGGCACCCCAACCCCCACCACCCAACCCCTTTTTACGAATTACGTAACTTTTGTAACATAATGTTGGCGCGTTCTCTTTGTTGACTGATTGGTAATCATCCAATACCATAATTCCCGTCGTAAGGTACTTTGTCACACTTTGCACACCGTCATTTGCGCACTTTTTTCTATTTTCGAGAGAGTGCATTAACTTTCGACCACAGCTAAGGGGGTGCAACTGTGGTTGAAAGTTAGACAATAACATTGTAATGTTTCCCCTTATATGTACTCTCGCGAAAATAGAAAAGTGTGACGGAATCACACTAGACCGCCGAATGACATGAAAATCACAGATTAACAAAATACAGCTAAGGGCAAAACTTCGCATGGCCATCATGAAAAAGTTAGCAGGTACCACATGGGGTGCTGATGAGAATATCCTCAAAAAGCTGTACACAGGCTGTGATAAATTTAACCGTGATACAACGTTAAAATATCTCCAAAGATAAAATGTAGGGATAAAAATAATGCGTAAGCTACTAGAAGACATGATCGCCCATGCCGCGGTTCACTACCCGCCATGGAAACTAACTTGTTAGACGTACAGACAAAACGTTTACCCTTGGAGACAGGAGGGAACGGAGATCAAAAAGAAAAAATATGACTGAACACGTGCTTGAAACTAGCAAGGCTAAAAAGACGCAATTGGTGGGGAAAGGAAAAAAATTCACGTCCACAAGTTGACACAATGTAAAGAAATGGACAAAAGGGACCTTAGCTATTATACGCAACAGTCATTTCTTGGACGCTTTTACGATACTTAGTCCTTTTATTTGAATTCAGCGGCAAACGCATTACAGAAGATGCTCGAACATACTTCAAAAAAAAAAAAAAACTAACCTTGAAAAAGTAACTTTTTCTTAATAATAATGTTAGGAATATAAAACCTAGCTAATCTGATAGCCCATCTTGAGCAGAGAAATAATATGCTTTCATTTATACAGACGGATAGATAATAATGAAGATATTGACAAAAGACTGTGTTGTTCATAACAGACGAGCGACTGCACTGTAAAAAAAAAAAATGTCACTAATTTTCAAAAATTGCGGCCTTGAGACTCAAGTGCTAAAATCTAGTTGGAATGAAAGAGAGGGGGGGAAATAGTGGAAAATTGTGGCTAAAAATAACTCTAGAGACCGATTCGTGTAGAAAGGCATGTAGAACCAAGCGTGTTTTTTATGAAAAAGCAAGTAGAGACAGACGGACCAACAGACAATAATACATACTTGACTGAGGTATGACTGAATTGACTTTTGGTTGGAGGTTTGAAATTTGAAAGGGGGAAAGTCGGTGATTGGCCACAGATAATCATATTAAATCGGCGCACAGACGTGCATTTTTGCCATTCAACATAAATTGTCCATTAGTAGACACAGTAATTCTTCAGTGGTGTGATTCCCAGAAGCTAATTGCAATATTTAGAGGGACGCCATACTAGAGCCAGCAGCTCAGCTGAGTTTTGCTAGAATATAACTGTGTTCTCTATTCATAATTCTGGTAAGAATGAAAGTAATTTCTTTGTATATTTTTAATATTGTTTAAATGTTTTCGAGTGATTTGATACTGCCATATCAAAATCTATCCCTTACAACAAGTAAGGATTCGCTCTAGATCCCCAGCCCAAGTTCAGGGTCTAGAGACAAACAAAATACATAAACGCCAGCAAGGATTATGAAGGGCGGATCAAGTGTTGAGATCAGTGGAACATATCACCTATCTTATTCAATAGCAGGAAGCTAATGAACGTATTTCAGAATATGTAGTCTTGGGGAACTAGTACTATGTGAAACCAACTTGGTAAGATGTGCTGTATGGTCAGAGAGATCTGACCCCGTCTATGTGGTGTTGTTGTGTAGTGTTGTGTGCAGAAGTGGCTCAGGAGGTAGAGTTCTGACACATGACCCAATACTTTTGTTGCAGAAGTGTGAGTTTCTGTTTGGCACCAAAGTGGTGTCAAATGCTGTGTTGATATATACAAGTGTGGACCAGTGCAGTCTAGTATTTTGTCAGAGCAGCCTTATATTGCCCCCAAGCACGGAGAGGTGGGGGCCACCAGATTCTAGCACCAGAACTACTCAGTCAAGATACGTGAGCGTCTGGCCTGCTGGACCTTCACCAACTTATTTACTAAATAACACACCAGCTATATTACCATCAACTAGAACCTACCATTTTTTGGGAAATAAAACTTGTATTTCTCCCATCAGTGAAGGGACAATGTTGGGTAGTCATAGACAGGGAGTGATGATACCACCCCAACAGCATATCTAGAAATAAGTTCTCCTGGGACTATCTTAAGATAATTACTATTAACCAGTCATTTGAAATACATATGTACACATTTTCTATTTTATTATGACATATATTCATGCATTTCATTCATAATTTCAAAACCTTTCATATGTTCTGACCAAAATAAAACCTTGGTTCAGAACAAATAAACTTAAAGAAAATTTAATATCAAAATTTAAACAGCTTGAGTTAGTTCAGTGTATTATAAATTTTATTAATATTATTAGACTTATTAAATATCTGTGTGTGTGTGTATGTAATCTACCACAACACATTACATATCAGTACCCTAGATTTTTAACGTAGCCACATTCATTAGTAAAAAAAGATATGTGTGAGGTCGTAAGTGGTAGCAAGAAGGGCCTTCTGTAAATTCACAGCTACATTTATCTCAGGAGCCTTCACAGCTGACCTCATACATCACACTAGGTAACATCAACCATACAATACCATCAAACCCACTACATATATTGGGGTGTTGTCCAGGGATAATTAGCTTATCAGTAATATTAGGATCTCCTGGTGGGAGAATTAAATTAGGGGGACAAATTGTAAAAATTAAAAGTGTCCCTTAAAATAAATGTTGGTGAATCTTCACAGCCAGTGGTAGTTAATTGATTAATTAATTAATTAGAATTACTTTAGTTATTAATTGGTTAGAGATTTATCTTGCTTATTGCTAAATTGTCTAAAAAGTATGGCGGAGCTGGCAAAGTTCAGATCAGCTGCTGTGCTAACGGCGAAGGATATGGGAATGTATGGTCAGGGTTTAATTCAATACGTAACTGCAGAATGTGATAAGTATATTGAAAGGGAAGATAGGAGGTTAGCTGAAGAGAAGAGGTTACAATTTGAGGCTGAGAAAGAACTTAAGAGGTTGCAGATTGAGGCTGACAAGGAGGCAAAAGCATTGGAGGCAGATAGGGAGAGTAAAAGGCTCCAATTAGAGGCAGATGAAAAACGACAGCAAAGGGAAGCAGAAGATAAAAAGGCCGAAAGGGAGGCAGAACAAAAAAGGTTGACTGCCGAAAGGGAGGCAGAAGATAGAAGGTTGCAAAGGGAGCACGAATTACGACTAAGGGAGCTGGAATTACAAGGCCATGCTCCTGAAAATGGTGCCAGCCCTTTTGCCTCAGATGCTACGCCTAGTCAGGGAGCCTCAACATCAGCTATGGGGTTTCATTTAGACCATTTTGTTGAGAAAGACGATGACATAGAGGGGTACCTCAGTCGTTTGAGATTATTAGCTACTACATATGGGTTAGAGAGAGAGAGGTGGAGTTTAAAGTTATCACAGGGACTGAGAGGTACTTCTTATGAAGTCTTCGCAAAAATGAACAGAGAAGACCAAGACAATTATGACATGTTAAAGCAGGCTTTTTGNTTATGATACGAAAAAAAAATGGTGAATTTTTATCGTAAGAAATTTAGAAATGCCAAACTGTTGTCTGGGGAGACATACCACCAATTCTCTGCCAGACTGGAAACCTATTTGGAGAAATGGACTGCTCTGGGGAAGACCCAAGATCTTAAAGAGATGATCATGATAGAGCAATTGAGAGAGTCCATGGCTCCAGACTTGAGAAAATTTCTCATGGAACAAGGTGCAGAGAATTGGGGGATGTTTTAAATGTCGCTGAGAGGTATCAGGCAGCCCAGGCAGAGGTAAGTGGTGCTAAAAAGAAGCACATAGACAATTTTAAAGCTCCACAGCAATTTAATAAATTTGATAATAGAGAACAGGGTAATAAAGGTAGGACAAACCTTGAACGGCCAAGAAATGACTATCGTGACAGAAACTCACAGTTCAATGACCAAAAATACAATGAAAGAAAACCGTTGAACCAAGGAAAAAGATGGTGCAAATGGTGCAAGAAAGATAACCATAACACCGAATTTTGTAGAAGGAAACCTTCAAACATTGCTGCAATGAAGTCGGGGACTCAAAGATTAAAGGTTAATCCTAATGGACAGCAGGAACCTTATCACCCCCCAGTTTGTGAGGATGTTATTTGTAATGGGGTCACCATAAGGTGCCTTTATGATACAGGTTTGGATTATGATTCAGTTGTGAAGTCTAGCCTAGTGGACCCAAGTCAGTACACCACAGAAACAGTGGAAATACAAGGGGCGACTAAGGACATACCACTCATGACACTTCCCATCGCAAGGATAACGGTGAAAACTCGCTATGTGGAAGGAGAAATCAGAGCAGCAGTGATAGATGAACCAATCTACCCTCTGATATTGGGGTGTAGATACGTCTTCTTGGGGAATCCCGAGAGACCTGTGATCATGGCGACAGTGCAGACCAGGTCACAGAAAAAGGAGGAAGAAGGTGAACCTATAAATGCTCATCCAGAGGAGATGAGGAAGGCGCAGGCTGAGGATAAGACCCTTAAGCCATGTTTCAAAAAATTGCCCAAATGCCACACACCTCCAAGCAAGGGAGAATATTTTATGAAGAACAAACTATTATATAGGAAGGCCGGAACTGGAACAAATGGTCACAACCAGCTGGTTCTTCCCACTTCATATAGGGATAAAGTGATGGAACTCGGGCATGCGATTCCCTTCAGTGGTCACATGGGGGATCAGCGCCACAGGACAGCGTATAGCTTGTCATTACTTCTGGCCAGGGATAACGGAGGATATAAAAAGATATGTCAAATCCTGCCCAGAATGTCAAAGGGTAGCTCCAAAGCACTGGACTGCTCCTGCAACTCTAGGGGAAATGCCCATAGTGGGAACACCTTTTGAGAGGGTTGCAGTGGATATTGTGGGACCTCTCACTCGGACCAAGAGGAGGAACAGTTACATCCTTACTCTGGTGGACACTTGTTCTATGTGGGGAGAGGCGGTAGCCCTGCCATCAATTGATTCAAAACATGTAGCAGAGGCACTACTTACAATATTTACCCGATTAGGATTCCCGCATCAAATCTTGACGGATAATGGTTCACAGTTCAAGGGGAAACTAACGGAAGAAGTTTTTAAGCTATTTCAAGCCAGACACTTTCATTGTAGTCCGTACCATCCACAAGGGAACGGCCAGGTAGAGAGAGGTTCAATGGGACTCTCATTTCTATCCTGAGAAAGCTGGCACACGAAAAACCGGATCTGTGGGATCAATTCCTGCCCGCCGCATTGTTTGCGTACCGGGAGGTACCACATAGTTCAACCGGGATGGCTCCCGCAACTCTGCTATTTGGGAGGCCAATAAAAGGTCCATTAGAAGCTTTATTAAGGACCTGGACAGATGAGAAGGCGGAAGAGACTGTTACCTCATCTTATCAATACGTGAACGAACTGATCACTCGTTTGAAAGCTGGATGGAAACTGGCAAATGATAATTTGAAACAAGCCAGGAAGAAACATGCAGCATATTTTAATAGGAAGGCAAAGGACAGAGAACTAGCTGTGGGAGAGAAGGTGCTGCTTCTACTACCCGGCAGCCAGAATAAATTACAAATTGGATGGCAAGGTCCATATACGGTTCTAGAGAAGGTGTCTAGAACAAACTATAAAATTGACAAAAAGGGGAAGGAGAAAGTTTATCATGTAAACCTGTTAAAGAAGTATCTGGACAGACCACTCCAGGAAAGCACCCCCTACTGACCTTGGCTATCGCAACTCAAATGCAAAAGGAACCACTCACCTCACATGAATAACCATTACATCCTTGTGAAACAGCAGCACAGGTAAAAGTCAGTAAGCACCTGACTAAAACTCAGAGGGAGAGAGTTCAACAGGTTCTGGAGGAACATACAGATGTATTAACAGATAAACCAGGACATACAAATTTGCTACAGTATGACATGAAACTGGTAGACTCAAACCCAATCTGTATGAGAGCCTATTCTATTCCGTTCGCGAAGGAGAAGGCATTGAAGGAAGAAATAGATTATTTGTTGAAGAAGGGGATTATTTCACACAGTGAATCATCTTTTAGCTCCAGTGTAGTGTTGTTGAGAAAACCGTCTGGGGAACACAGACTGTGCATAGATTACAGGAAACTGAATGCTGTCACAGAAGGACAAGTGGATCCATTACCAGACACAAAACAGTTATTTTGCCAGATTAAACAAGGCAAAATACTTTTCAAAGGTGGATCTTAGTAAAGGCTATTACCAGATTCCAGTGAAGCCTGAAGTGAGACCTTATTTGGCTTTTAGCACTTCGGATGGACATTATGAATTCAACATGCTACCATTCGGACTGAAAAATGCTCCGAGTGTATTTTCAAGGATGATGCGCAAATTGTTGGATCCCCTGAATAACCCATGTATCACGAATTTCATGGATGATATTCTCGTCGCCACAGAGACATTTGAAGAACACATTGACTCCCTAAAAATGTTATTTGATAGGCTTAGGGAGGCGAACTTAACTGCTAGGCCAACAAAATGTTGTATTGGATGCAAAGAGTTGGAATTCTTGGGACACACTGTATATCAGGGCAACATGACCCCTGACCCCAAGAACTTGGAAAAACTGCAGAGAGCACCTAGACCACAAACAAAAAAGGACGTGCGATCATTCGTGTCGTTATGTGGATTTTACCAAAAATATATCAAAAATTTTAACTCAATATGTGCTCCTCTGACTGATTTGACTCGCAAGGGACATCCAGATAAAATAACTTGGACTGCGCAATGTGAATTAGCGTTCCAAGAGTTAAAGGAAAAACTCACTAGCAAGCCTATTCTCAAACTGCCTGATTTGACACAGGACTTTGTCGTAAGAACAGATGCAAGTAATGTAGGACTCGGGGCGGCTTTGTTGCAAAGATCATCTTCACCTGATGGGGAACTGAACCCAGTCGCTTATGCAAGCCGCAAATTGAATAAGGCGGAGCAAGGATATTCCACAAGCGAAAAAGAATGTTTAGCGTTAATCTGGGCAATAAAGAAGTTTCAAATCTATCTGTATGGTAGGACTTTTGTGGTCCAGACGGATCATCAGCCCCTGGTATTCTTATCTCAGGCTAAGCATGAAAACGCAAGATTGTTGAGGTGGTCTTTATTACTGCAACCTTATCAGTTTAGTATTGAGTACATCCCAGGGTCATTGAATGTCGGTGCAGATTTCCTCAGTCTGTGATCAAAATTAGAGTAGTGGTAGGCGTGAGGAGTAATTTTATCTATGGGTATCACTGGTTTTGGAACTTGCCGTAGGCATGTTTTCAAGTGGGGAGATGTGTGATAAATTTAACCGTGATACAACGTTAAAATATCTCCAAAGATAAAATGTAAGGATAAAAATAATGCGTAAGCTACTAGAAGACATGATCGCCCATGCCGCGGTTCACTACCCGCCATGGAAACTAACTTGTTAGATGTACAGACAAAACGTTTACCCTTGGAGACGGGAGGGAACGGAGATCAAAAAAAAAATATGACTGAACACGTGCTTGAAACTAGCAAGGCTAAAAAGACGCAATTGGTGGGGAAAGGAAAAAAATTCACGTCCACAAGTTGACACAATGTAAAGAAATGGACAAAAGGGACCTTAGCTATTATACGCAACAGTCATTTCTTGGACGCTTTTACGATACTTAGTCCTTTTATTTGAATTCAGCGGCAAACGCATTACAGAAGATGCTCGAACATATTTCAAAAAAAAAAAAAAAACTAACCTTGAAAAAGTAGCTTTTTCTTAATAATAATGTTAGGAATATAAAACCTAGCTAGTCTGATAGCCCATCTTGAGCAGAGAAATAATATGCTTTCATTTATACAGACGGATAGATAATAATGAAGATATTGACAAAAGACTGTGTTGTTCATAACAGACGAGCGACTGCACTGTAAAAAAGCAAGTAGAGACAGACGGACCAATAGACAATAATACATACTTGACTGAGGTATGACTGAATTGACTTTTGGTTGGAGGTTTGAAATTTGAAAGGGGGAAAGTCGGTGATTGGCCACAGATAATCATATTATCGGCGCACAGACGCGCATTTTTGCCATTCAACATAAATTGTCCATTAGTAGACACAGTAATTCTTCAGTGGTGTAGTTCCCAGAAGCTAATTGCAATATTTAGAGGGACGCCATACTAGAGCCAGCAGCTCAGCTGAGTTTTGCTAGAATATGACTGTGTTCTCTATTCATAATTCTGGTAAGAATGAAAGTATTTCTTTGTATATTTTAATATTGTTTAATGTTTCGAGTGATTTGATACTGCCATATCAAAATCTATCCCTTACAACAAGTAAGGATTCGCTCTAGATCCCCAGCCCAAGTTCAGGGTCTAGAGACAAACAAAATACATAAACGCCAGCAAGGATTATGAAGGGCGGATCAAGTGTTGAGATCAGTGGAACATATCACCTATCTTATTCAATAGCAGGAAGCTAATGAACATATTTCAGAATATGTAGTCTTGGGGAACTAGTACTATGTGAAACCAACTTGGTAAGATGTGCTGTATGGTCAGAGAGATCTGACCCCGTCTATGTGGTGTTGTTGTGTAGTGTTGTGTGCAGAAGTGGCTCAGGAGGTAGAGTTCTGACACATGACCCAATACTTTTGTTGCAGAAGTGTGAGTTTCTGTTTGGCACCAAAGTGGTGTCAAATGCTGTGTTGATATATACAAGTGTGGACCAGTGCAGTCTAGTATTTTGTCAGAGCAGCCTTATATTGCCCCCAAGCACGGAGAGGTGGGGCCACCAGATTCCAGCACCAGAACTACTCAGTCAAGATACGTGAGCGTCTGGCCTGCTGGACCTTCACCAACTTATTTACTAAATAACACACCAACTATATTACCATCAACTAGAACCTACCATTTTTTGGGAAATAAAACTTGTATTACTCCCATCAGTGAAGGGACAATGTTGGGTAGTCATAGACAGGGAGTGATGATACCACCCCAACAGCATATCTAGAAATAAGTTCTCCTGGGACTATCTTAAGATAATTACTATTAACCAGTCATTTGAAATACATATGTACACATTTTCTATTTTATTATGACATATATTCATGCATTTCATTCATAATTTCAAAACCTTTCATATGTTCTGACCAAAATAAAACCTTGGTTCAGAACAAATAAACTTAAAGAAAATTTAATATCAAAATTTAAACAGCTTGAGTTAGTTCAGTGTATTATAAATTTTATTAATATTATTAGACTTATTAAATATCTGTGTGTGTGTGTGTATGTAATCTACCACAACACATTACATATCAGTACCCTAGATTTTTAACGTAGCCACATTCATTAGTAAAACAGATATGTGTGAGGTCGTAAGTGGTAGCAAGAAGGGCCTTCTGTAAATTCACAGCTACATTTATCTCAGGAGCCTTCACAGCTGACCTCATACATCACACTAGGTAACATCAACCATACAATACCATCAAATCCACTACACAGGCAGAGTCAGACCTGCTATGGAATATGGCATCACAGCTTGGTCGACGGCAGCAAAGTCAAATTTTGACAGAGTAAACAGACTTCAAAACCAAGCAGCACGTATTATAACAGGGGCCCTAAAGTCTACACAAATCAACCATATGGAAAACATCACAGGGCTACAGTCAATGGAGGATAGACGTGACAGCAGAGTCTTAAAACAAGCTAAAAAATTTAAGAGGCTCGAAGGACACCCCATGTACCAAAGAATGAATAGGCTAGGAAGAGGCAGGCTCAAGCGAACTAACTTTGTCGCCCAAGCAAAAGAAAAAATTAACAATAATACCATACTAGCAAGCTCAGTTGCAAAGAAAATCCCAACAAGCTCAACTATCCCACTGTGGAAAATAAGATGCTTTCCTAAGTTAAAATCTGATATTCCAGGCATTGAAGGTAAGGGAACACAGACAGAAACACAAAGAAAGTGTATAGCAACCAAGTATATTGACCAAACATTTCCAGCAAAGCTTTGGACACATGCATATACTGATGGTTCGGCAACAAATGCAGTTGAAAATGGGGGTGCCGGCATCCTCATAAAATTAAAGAATAGAATTCACTCTATGGCAATTGCCACTGGAAAATACTGCAATAACTTCTGTGCTGAAGCAGAAGCCCTGAAACAGGCAGCTGAAACTCTTATTGAATGCAAAGCACAGGCAGAAAAACAGATAGTAATCTTTTCAGATGCCCTCTCAATAATGTCAGCGCTGAAGAGCCACCAAACTAAAGGATTGAAAGATCTGATAATCTCCCTTGAAAGACTAGCCGAATGCTTCAAGAAGTGCACTATCCAGTGGATACCAGCCCATTGCAACATACCAGGAAATGAGGAGGCAGATAGACTTGCTAAGGAAGGAGGTGCCTTACAACAAAATGATATAGAGACAACTTACGCAACGGCAAAGACTACTATAAAGGCTACATTCAAGTCCAAATGGGAAAGAGAGCACCCGGGACATTTGAAAAATGATGCATATCATCAACTATCCAGAAAAGAACAGGTCATCATTTTTCGGCTACGCACTGGTCACAACAGATTGAGATACCATCTGTACCACAAATACAAAATTGGTGCAACAGATCTCTGCACCTGCGGTATCAGCCCAATGACAGTCGAACACCTGTTGCAATACTGCCCAACCTACAGTAATGAACGGAGTAGCATATGGCAACAACCCACTTCTGTCAACGAAAAACTGTTTGGAGATGTTGGGAGCCTTGGGTTGACTACTGCCTTTATTAGAGTCATAAATGTGGAAGTCTAAAGGCGAACGAGGAAGAAGAAGAAGAATTCGGGAAACAGATTTAACTCATCCTTTTTCTTAAAAATAACCTTAAAATGTAAGTTTCTGATTGTTTCTTCAAGACAAAATATTAATTTAAAGTATTGCAGACTTATTATTATGGATCAAAATGATAAGATGGCTAAAAGGAAGCGACGATCGCGTCATTCACAGCGAGCAAGCGAGAATATAGAAGAAGCAGCAATGTAATACGTGTAACAGAAACAACACACTATAATTAAAAACCTGCCAATTTTGGTGGGTTGATGCTAGTTATTTAATATCACACACAACGCAAGGAAAGAAGTGTAATCGGTGTCGGAAACTATTCTAGTGAGAACGCAATCTTGTGTTGAACCGGCAACGTAGCCTCCATGTAATGTGGCGTCTTGAAACAGCTCTCCAAACCGGTTTTTAAAATAATAATAAAAAAAAAGAAAAAAAAAAACCCGACATTAGTGTTTAAACGTTGCAAAAAAAAAAAACATCAAATACGGCCACAATATTGAAACCAGATTACTCAAGCATAGTGCCTATGATTTTTATCTGTTTTAAATAAAATATTTAATTGGTAGACTGTTACGAAATGCCGTCGTCTCAATTTGAGTGTGTTCTACCTGTCTTTTTCTGTATCATGTGCCTTCCATTCATTTCTTCCTTACCCGTATTTTCTCTCATATTGGTACGCAATGACTCAGGTTTCGTGTTGTTATTTTGCCCGATCTACTATGGGCAGAGATAACATTAACAACCCAGATGGGACAACAGATAACACGGCCTTTACCTATGTTGAAAAAACAAACACAAGCGTGAGGCTATCGCTCACACCAAGCTTGGCCTCACACTTCTTCTATTGGTAATCGGAAGATGGACTGCGATTGTACTTTGAGTGTGGCAGGAATGTTATGTTATGCAACACTACCGATGGTGGACTCATGTTTGTTAGCACTGCTGATTGTGGTGAACTTCTAAATACAATATCTAAATTAGAATATAACAGTATAGTGCATAAAGTCAAAGATAGGATAGTACTACAACTTTTCGGCGAGAATCTTAGTCGTCGCCTACGCCTTCAGCTTATTATTTGATAACACATTAGCCGAACAAAAAGGGTACCCAATTTTTCAAATTCGTCCTTGAGACAAACGTAACACTTTCCTAGGTCAACTAAGTATTTGCCTAAATACATTGTAGAAGGGAGGGGCACGGATAGATAACCAACGCAAATCACGTCTCACAATTGTTTCTAAAAATAAAACTAACTTGCTAGTATTGCCCTTAGGCGGTTCCAAATACGATGTAACGTTAGAAAAAGTGGACACTATGGTCATGAAAACACGCTTAGCTCTTATTGCGAATGACATAAACTCTCGTAATTAGCTTGAAAGTACATGAGAAAAGAATTGAACAGGAGCTAGTTTAAAAATCAACAACTAACATGGAAAAAAAAATATGGAATATTGAACAAAGCCACGTAGCCCCATAAAAATCATATATTCGTGTACCTGTGGCCTTGCTGACTAAGAATATGTTATCAATTACATAAATAGTCCATTAGATAATCAAATATTGGGGATAATACATAGAGAATCGGAGATACTGTCAGGTCAAGTCATGTCTGCTTAGATTGGATAGCATATTTTTTGGGGAAAAAATTAGGTGAGAGAAAGGCTAAGATAGTACAATGATAGGGATTGGATGGAATTTGAAAGAAGCCGTAATATTATTGGCTGACCTAAATATACAAATCTAGTTGGTAATAGTAACGCATAGGGTTTGAGATATTTTTTTTTTTTTTAAAGAATTCATTCAAAAAAAGAGATGCTTGGTCTCATTGGCCAAAGTTTTTTACATGATAGGAATAGTAGGATGCTCGCTGCCATTTTTTCAAAATATTCAGAGGAGCAAGAAGCGATGAGCAGACTTGTGCTTTTTTAAATAATACTACCATCAGAAAGCAGTCTGAACAGAGGCAGTGATGAAAGTGTGCTATATTCTATTGCCTAATTCATCGTTACTTGTTTATATTTCCTTGATATGTGGTAAGATTGATTTTATTGACTTTTTAATTAACAAATGGTTGTGTGTAAGAAAAGGCCATGAAAAAAGATTGTAATTAAATGGTTCCATAACAGACTTAGGCATGGCCTAGATGTTGATCCATCATATAAGGGACTATCTAGAAATTTAAAACTACATGACTATATATATGATGGTCGTACAGGAACATTACACCTATTTTATTGCATGGAAAAGATTACTGCAGGAATGACAGAGGCGTAGCATCCATTAGGGAAGAGAAAAGAAAACTGGTAAAATTTGTTCCATCAAACTAAAGTGGAGAAGCAGGGTTGTCATAGAGAGCTGACCATGTTCTTTGTATTGACCATATGTTTACAGGTAAATTAGGAGGACTTAGTTTGATATTAAGACAGAACCATAACTTGCATTGACAGGGGTTCCTGCTGGCACTTGTCTGGTGCTAGTTCTCGATCAGTGAAGAAGTCTGCAAGATTTCAAAGAGTCTCTGGCACCTACTTGTATTAAAGAAGTCAAGACCAGAGGAGAGGGGGGGGGGGTGAAGTGTTTGGCCAAACCGACTACAACTGCGGCGTATTCCAGGAACCAGATAAGTGCTATATCTGGCCTGGGACAAATTATCACTAGTAACGAATAATCTCCTGTGCTTACAAAAACATTCCTCCTAAAGAAAATATGGAACAATCATAGTGAAACAAAAGACATTGGAATGATGACAATCCCCAACCTGCTTCCCATTCCCAGTATTTAAATAGAGTAAACAACATCAAAGTGAACATTTGTAACAATGTACTATGGACATATTGTCTGTTGCATGTAAATATCTTGATATATATTTGTAAATATATCTATCCATCTAAATTGATTCTCATTGAACTGTAGTCCTGACCAAAACAACTTTAGGCTCAGGACCAATAAAGTTTAACAAAAAATATTTTAAATATAAAATTTAACAGCTGGAGTTGGTTGAGTTTATCATAGTACTTAGTATACGTTTGTATTTGTTTTTGTATTGAGATTCTTTTACAACACTCTTACAATACCCTAGACACTTTATGTAGCTTTCAGTCACGCTAGTCAAAAAGAATATAACTTCGAGTGAGAATGTAAGGTGGTAACAAGAAAGGTACTCTGTAATACAGTTGTTCATTGTTTACCTCAGAGACCTTCACAGTTGATCTCACTCAAGTACAACTGTACGCACACCATTCTTCTTAACACCAAAACCCACCACACTGATAACAAATTAAACAGGTGTTATTATGAGTTACGAACGTGGTTCATAAAACCTCCCGGTAGCGTTAATGCCCCTTATATGGATGGATTTTGAAATTACCTATGTTATGCGGAATTTCATGGGGGGGGGGGGGGGGGGGAGAATAGATATATATATATATATACTAAAGTCAAATATTTAAATCTCTTTGGTCTAAACAAAATGTGTTATACTAGACTACGTCTGGGTGGCGACTTTTAACCCTCGTAGGAAGCTGAAAGCGTGGGCGAGAAGTCCCTTATAATGTAGCACATTTTCAGATCCGGGCACTGTGTCCCATTGATTTAAGACGACACTTTCAGACAAGCCAGGACCGAAGAAAAGTAGGATTCCAATAAAGGGGACTGGAGTAAGTATTGAGGATCTTCTAAAATTAACCAGAAAGAAAACTCGACTTTATAGTACTGGAAACCTCAAAGTCCTCGCAACCTATATACAGGATAATAGTGGGAATAGAAATAATATTAATACCCTGACTACCTGTAAGACGGCATCATAACTAGTGGCCCGACGTCATTAAGAAGTATTCCTGTGCCAGACGTCTGTAAATTATAACTCGATACGAGTTGAGTTGTACATCTTATCATTTTATATTTTGCATTTGACATGTTTAACTTGCTGGTGGTTGCACAAGTTCATAAGAGGCTGGCAACCTCAACATATGAAAACGATAGAGTGCTGGTGACTGCTTCATGCCGGTTCTTTAACATGAACCAAAAGAAGAGGTAGCCCTAGGCTCCAAGTGGAGCAGGGAGTGGATGATGATGAAATTATGGTGTGCAAATTTATTAACATTTTAATAAGTTTATATGCATATTTAAACATTTTTAAATCAGGCAAAAGTCGTTTTCCGCTGTCAAACCACATTTTTTCATCAAATTAACTGAGAGTAACGATGATTTTTCATCCGATTTACTGGGTTTATGTCTGATGCTCAGAGAGGGTAAAATTACTGAGAAAAAAAGGAAAATGGTAGGTGTAAGTGACAGCAGGAAAGCGCTTGACTAGTATCAGGAAACCAATACTTAATAAGTTAGAAATACCAGTGTGTGGTACCAGCTTGCTACGAGTCTGTGAATTAAGAGCTTGTGGTCTACGCTAGATGCCTGCCTTTGACGGGTTGTGAAGATGCTTGCCTTGACGTGCATAGTAGTTACTCCTGCAACTACGTCTGGGACGTTCCCTCGCCATAGAAGTCGATAATTGATGGAGCAGTCAGCAAAACTGTGTCAAAATCTGGCCAGCTAAGTTATTTTAACCAGGTCGTAGCAAAAATAATTATCACCACCTGTCGTGCTTGAAAAATAAAATTCTGGCACTTGTTAGTTTAGGACCGCCTCCAATCTCATTCTTGACTTTATCACCTCCCATTCTTTCACTATAATTGCTACAGCAAGCGTTAATCTTAGATTTGGCATTTCATTCTTACGTTAGACTGGCTAAATTCCTTCCTCGTCTCGCGCGGGTGAGCTGGGAAGAATCTTTTGTCTTTTCATGACTTCTCTAATTCTGGTCGGCACATCTTTTAAGACGTCCCTGGAATCTTTTGTTGCTGGTGGCGGCAGAATTCCCGGTGACCTTTGACACAGGACGAGAGCCTGACACACAGGAGAAAGAAGTTGCCTTTCATGTGGCCGAGCGCGTATAGAAACGCGACCGATAGTCGTTCGAATGAACGCCAGAATGTCGCTACAGCTAATGTAACTTCCTTTTATCGAGGTCTGTACGGGAGACAACTTCCCCGGGCCTTACGTTGCTGTTACTTCGACTTCTATGCACGCGTCCTGTCCTCTCAGAATCTCTGCTCGCAGATGTGTGCACACCTGCAGGCTGGAGCTTATTATAAAATAGGTTACTCGCATTTACTCAGGGCTTTATGTCTCCAGATATCCTTGGCGTGTAGAGTGGACGCTGTCCGAGTATTGCTACCAGCTACATTGTGTCATAGGAAATTCTTTACATATGGGTAAGAGCACTTACGTAGCAAGATAGTTTGTTTATAGGAACTTAGACAAACTAGGAGCTAACGCACTAATAGTAATTAATTTTAAATATAATCTTTCATGACGAGAAGGTTTAATATTTTTTAGTTCGCCACCTACCTGAAATCACTAAGATGTTCATTTAGTTATTTTGTGGAAGGAAAGTGTGTGTGTATCAATTACCTTTATTAGCTATCGATGTGTGTGTTAACGACGATTTTTCAAACAAAATGTATACCAAGCTTAAGTCGCTACAACGAGTTCCTTAAGAGAACTTTTCCCAACACGAGATATAAATATTTTACTTAATTGACTCCTAAGAGTATAATGTTTACCCAACATAGAGGGTTACCAAATAGTTCCCTTATAGGTTGTATTGTCATACGGCATATTTGTAAATGTTGATGGTATTAAGCGTGTATCAGACCAGTTTAGTATAAAAGTGTAAGGGCCTTCTTGATTTGCCTGTATTAATTTTTGTTGGAAGAACCCATAATAAAAATGAATAACAAGATGTATATAGATTGTAACCTAAAAAGTCAGCTTATAGCGATTTATGTATGTGTTTTCTTTAAAGTGAAGCTCCTTTACCAGGAGAAACAGGGAGACCGCTTAAGTCACCAGCACGTCTTTGCCTTCCCTAAATTTGTTACAGCAATCATCCGATTGCTTGACAAGCCTGATGTCCACTCCCAACTACCTGTAGATCTCTGCTCATGATCTACAGCGTATAGTATTTTTTCCTGTAGTACCCAGTTGATGGTAACCATGCTCCAGCTGCTTCGACCACAGAGAGAGCCATGTGACGTGTAATGGAAATATAGCTACAGCATCCGACAGCCTTTCGTGACTTCGGATTTCTTAGCAAAGTCGAGCATTTGACAGATTGCATTACTCACCTTTTAATCCACGCCTCTTTTTACTT
This sequence comes from Oreohelix idahoensis, assembly GCA_024509875.1. Lineage (NCBI taxonomy): Eukaryota > Metazoa > Mollusca > Gastropoda > Stylommatophora > Oreohelicidae > Oreohelix > Oreohelix idahoensis. The sequence goes on along the minus strand of JAMPIV010008607.1, from coordinate 303,669 downwards.
GACCATAACAAACGAGCTTGTTTACCAACTTTCGCAACCTGTCATTCATAGCAGGGGGCGAACCACGTTCGTTTACGCAAGTTTATCACGCGACCTGATCCGTCAATATTACGATAGCGGACAGATCGCACGTGGAAAACGTGTGGAAGAGTAACAGACTTTGACGATTCTCTATAAGGGGAGCTAATCCTGTGATGTTCGTACATTCAGGGGGAGATAAACGCTTTGATCTCGAGAAACAGGGAAAATCTCTGACGGAGCCCGCTACATGGGTTAAGCCTCTGTTGTCGGTTAGCAGCGGCCGACAGAAGCGACCGTTAACCTTTTATCTGGGAAACGTAGTTTCAGATTTCTCTGCTGGGAACCAGAGTGTGAAAATTCACATCTTCTAGAGATCATCATAACATGATCGTACATAAACTGCGTCTTTCCAAAATCTGTTATCATCGTCGCTCAGGATTTTTTGGAGAGAGTCTAAACACGTTATCTAGAACCAATGGGAATAGATGTGTTAATAATTTCGTGGTGTTTCTTTCTGGATTTCTGGTAATATATAAATTTGTGCTTAAGCGTATTAAAGTGTTAAACGTTTTATCATCTTAAATTCACTGTGATTTCCTAGCGTTAAAACTAGGAATATAAATAACGCGTAGCTTTTTTTATTCCAGATACTTCAGTTTTAATGGATGGGTTTGAAAAAATATCGAAAAAAGGTGATTCGTCTTACGAGGACAAAAGACGTAAGACGAATCACCTTTTTTCGATTTTTTTTCAAACCCATCCATTGTACTCCACGTCTTACCGCAGTTCCCCTCAACTTCTTCAGTTTTAATGATAATTTTTCCACCCACTTTATCACATAAGAAGATACGGTTTAGATGACTAATTAATACACTAGGCGTGACTGATAAGTGACAGAAAGATTCCGCTTTTATTCCATTTGTGTAACTATATAAGTGACTGTTGTTTAAATAACATACGACTTAACAAACGGGCGCCGATCCTCTAATAGCTACTTAGCGACAGGCGATATTTGTTAAAGTGTGCGTATGGATAATTAAATGATAACTGACCGGATACGAATAGGCTAGAGACACCGTGTGCTTATATGTAGATATTTTATTAGCCGTAATTTGTTCATAATGTTTTTCTATCCATAGGGCATGACTTGATCAACGGCGACCAGCGGTTTTTTATTTGGCTTTATCTTGGGCCTTGTCTCCAATTTTTACTGATTGGATTAAAGTTGTCTTTTCTTGGCTTACGCGTCTCAAAGTTCAGTTGTGAACAGGACCGGCCACAAAGACTAACGAACATTTTAATAGTAAATTTTAACTGGACTTACAAATACCCAGATATATATTTTTTGCATTTTATCAGCCCACTGGGGTGTGACAGATATAACATTCTCCCGACTTTTGATAGTCGTATCCAAGTGGATATTTATCCAGAAGAGTTACGCTATTTCAGAATCGGCACTCACCAGAGCCAGCCGATAGGATTTACCATCATCATCAAGTAACAATAATTAACAGTTTTGCAATCAGATGTTTTCTTACTGTTTACGGTGAACACCAGACCTCAGAGAGTCTCGGCGTTAACTATTCAAGGTGACATTGTGTATCCAGGAAATCAACCACCAAATTAGGCGTTCCCCTTACAAAATTTAATTATTGAAAAGGAGGGACTAGGGCCCAATTCGGACGATAAATACTCTGGACCTTATATACATGTTCACGGATATTTTACGTCCAACAGATTGTAACACCAAGAAATAGGGTAAGAAGCGAGATTGTGTGGCCACGTATGACAAAGAGAGAGAGAGAGAAATATTTTCTTTAGTACGGGAAACAGTGTATCATTTGCACTCTGTTTGACTATTGTTTAATTTTATTGGATAACGTTTAGTGGGAACTTGGTTCTTTCTTTACTGTCCATACTGTAACCTAGTGCTAAACTTTTAACCTTTGGGGTTATTAACTGGTTGGGTTCTTCTCAATGAGGGGAGGGCACAGGTATTCTGTATTTTTTCTATATATGAAATTCTGATGTACTTGATCTTTCTCTTTTAGGTATTCGATGTTGTAAAGTTTAATGATAATAAACAACAAAAGAACTAAACTTTGTGTGTTGGTCAGACCCATGCCCAAATTTACCATAGTTTTCACGTTTGTGTGTCTTGTTGTCACATCGCTGTGTGTGTGTGTGTGTGTGTGTGTGTGTGTATGTGGTTAGTATAACATATATCTCTCAATATATGGAGGTGCAAGATTGTCTTATACTAAATTATAGTCGTATAGATAGGCAGAACTAGAGAAACTACTCATTCCAGAGACAGATCTTATCCTTAAACTATCCACTCGTGAAACTCTATTTCTTACACCTTTACTTCTCAGGTATTATCACCATCACCTATACTCAGGCGGGACCTTCAATAACTTTAAAACCTATCTAAGCACGACAAGCCATGAATCACTTCAAGTTACACCTAACACCGGGATCGTGTGTCAGTTTTGACCCTTCCCACGTACACGCGCAGTCACATGTGACTGGCTTGCGTCATTTGGTTGTATTAGGCCCACGTTGCCTACTCGACCTGAATTCACCTCGATAACCCTTGTATTTCCGGGTTACCTAACGTCTGTATTGCCCACTGGACATCATATCTTCTATCTGTGTGAATAGTACTCAACTCTTAAGTCTAAACATAGAGGTTCATTTTCGTGGATTTACCTTAAGACTTTAACTCTACAGAAAGCGCGGCAGAGAAAATCCTCCCTCATTCAGAACCCGAGTACACAGAGTTGAAAAGTGAAGTAGTTAGCCACCAAGACTTACTTACTTACTTACTTAGTCGTTCCCCTTCTACCGTGAGGTGTAGAGGTTTGGAAGAGAGAGCGCCAGACCATTCTATCAGCTGTCTTCTTCCTGGCCTGGTTCCACTCTAGTCCTCGGTCCTTCAAAGATTGTCTAATGTTGTCCTCCCAGCGGACTCTGGGTCGTCCTGGAGGTCTGGATCCCTGGCTCTTTGTTTCCCATGCTTGTCGTGGTAGCCGATCTTCTCCCATTCTGCAGACATGGCCAAACCATCTTAGTTGGGACTGTACCACCAAGACACATGGATAATTAAGTGGGAGCCGCGCTAGCGTAGTGGTTACCACACCGTTCTAGCGACCGGGTGATCCAGGATCAAACCCGGGCGACGGCATTTGAGGATTTTTCGTCGACCGGGATTTGGACTGGATTAACTCGAGACCTGGCGAAGACATTTGAAGAAGTGTCGTCGACTAGGGATTGGCGGCTCCTGGGCCGACCCAGCTCTAATGGGTACCTCCGAAATCGGCGAGTATCTGCCTGAATGGCGAGGGACACCTATGAGGAGCATAAACTGCATGAAAGTTTTTTTTCTTTTTTTATAATTGCTGTGTGTTGTCAATTCATTGTTCATCATTCTTGATTGATTTTTTTCCTAGTGATATCGTTTTTTTTTTCTGGTCCTGACATCGCTCGGGTCTAACTTTTCTTTATATATAACTTAATAAAACATATATATATTCTTCTTCTTTGATCCTTAGCCGCTGACCATCAAAGCAGTCAGTGGCCATTACGCCTGGTGGCGTCTTGTAGGGCAACAACAAATTGATTCCACTGTGCTCGGTCGGCGGCCATCCTTCGTACAGTGCCCCAACTCTGGTTCATTCTTTGCATCTCAGCCTCCACAGTCCTCCGCCAAGTTGTTTTTGGTCGGCCTCTCTTTCGTTTTTTCTTCAGGGGTCCATAGCATAGCTGTTCTTGTGATGGCATCGGGGTCTCTTCTGAGGACATGGCCAACCCAGCTCCAGCGTCTGCCAGCTATGATGGTGTGCATGTCCTCTTGCTTGCTCCGAGTAAGCAGATCTTGGTTGGTGATGGTATTCGGCCAAAAGATTCGGAGAATTTTTCTTAGGCATGTTGTGTGAAAAGAGGATAATTTCGACATTTCCATCTCTGTAACTCTCCAGTTCTCCGCGCCATAGAGAAGCACAGAAAGCACACAGCTCTGATATAATCCTAATTTTGTGCTTGTGCTGTACTGAGAGGACTTCCAGATGTAGTTTAGACTAAAAAAGGCTGTACTTGCTTCGTTCATTCTGTTGTTGATGTTTTTGCTTGCTCCGCCGTCTGGTGTTACTATGCATCCTAGGTATGTGAAGGCATCTGTCTGTTCCAGTTGCTGATTCCTTCCTGATATGGGCTCAGGGTTGCTCACATTGAGCGTCATGACCTCTGTCTTCTTTAGGTTGATGTTCAAGCCCACCTGCTGGCTATACTTATTAAGTCTATCCGTTTTTTCCTGGATGTGTTGATGTGAATGTGCTAGCAGTGCAATTTCATCTGCATATTCCAGATTTTCCAATGTAGAAAATGTAGTCCATCTTATTCCTCTTGGATTGCCCTCTGTTGTCTGGCGCATCACCCAGTCTATGACTGTTAAAAATAGAGTGGTTGATAAGGGGCATCCCTGTCGTACTCCTGTCTTCACTTCAAAGGTTAGGTTGCTCTGCCCAATGCTACACGTAAAGTTGGCATAAAGGCTTTTTATGATTGACACTATGCAGCTTGGAATTCCATAAGCCCTCAGTATTTTCCATAAACTGTCCCTATGTATACTGTCAAAAGCCTTTTCTTCTTTTTCTTTCGTTCGCTTGAAATATATTGTCTATATCTGCAATGTTGTTTCTTGTATAAACTTCACTGTCTTTTGCAGTTCATACAGAGGTCCGTATAGTTTTGCTTCCAGTGTTGTTTCTCTGGGCCAGTGGGTTTGCCTCAATATATCATATTCGGGACAATCTTGAAGTACGTGCTCCGCAGTCTGGGGTGCCTGTCCACATGTACATATGGCTGAATTGCCAATCTTGAATTTTGTATACATGTGGCTGCGGAGTCGGTTGTGTCCTGTTCTGAGGCGCAGAATAACAATTTGTTCTGATCTGTTCATAGCTTGGTAGTCATCCTGTGTTAGTGTTGGTGGAAAAGCCTTTTCAAAATCAACGAAATTAATGTACAGCTGTCTTTGCCATTCTGAGCACTGCTCTATAATGTTCCTGAGGGTAAATATATGATCTACACATCTTCTGTTCTTTCTAAATCCTGCTTGCTCTTTCCTCAGTTTGTGGTCTACTGCTTTTGAGATTCTCTGTATAATTATCCTGCCTATTATTTTGCTGGGAACTGAGAGAAGAGTTATTCCTCTCCAATTATTGCAGTCTGCAAGATCTCCCTTCTTGGGCAATTTGGCAATTATTCCTTTTCTCCACTCTGTTGGTGTTGTCCCTGTTTTCCAGACTTGTGCAAATAGTGGTTCTAATAGTTCTGCTGTTTGCTCTGGGTCTGTCTTAAATAGCTCTGCATTTAAGTTATCATCACCAGGAGCTTTTCCATTCTTTAACCCTTTGATTGCTGTGATGATTTCTTCTTTTCGTGGGATGTCTGTATTAACATCTAGATCATTTTCAGCCTCAGGAACATTCAATTGTGTCTCTGGTGGTTCCTTATTCATAGTTTCTCTGAAATGCTCTGCCCATCTTGTTTCCTGTCCCTCTACTGTCGTGATGAGATTTCCGTGCTTATCTCTTACTAATGTAATATTGTTTGCACCTCGTTTTCCACTGATGATTTTAGTTATTTTGTATAATGTGCTTTGTTCATTTCTTAGTGCTGCCTCTTCTGCCTGTCTTGCAAGGTCATCCAAAAATATCCTTTTGTTAGCACGGGTTTGACGTTTAACTTCCTTGTCCAGCTGACTGTACTGTTCACTATATATTGCCTTTAACCTGGGAGACTTAGCTTCTGTTTTCTTTCTTTTCATTTCCTTTCTCTTCGCTATATATAGATATTAGCGGATCAGAATTCATTTTACTATTTCTATCTTTCATTTATTGAATGTGAAGTTAATTGATTTGTGTGTAGTCCTTACTCATTATATAGATATATATTTTGTAGAGAGGACGGGTGGGTGTGACATTGAAAAGTTTTTGCGAGTGGTGGGAGCTGAATGAATGATAATCATTCTCTTTCCTCCTGACTGTTACACTTCCACTGTAGAGTCACATTCAATACTCATTTCATATCTACTATCTTACTCTTCACTCAGACTGTTGTCTTGTCACAGACATACTGAGGAAGGTGGTTGAAGTAACAAGAAGAGATATAGACCACAACCAGACGATACAGCAAGGCCTCAAAACCCAGCTACTGCAGACTCAAGTAGAACAGTCCCAAATACGATGGTTTGACCATGTCTGAAGAATGGAAGAAGATCGGCTACCACGAAAATTATAGGAAACTAAGAGCCAGGGATCCAGACCTCCAGGACGACCCAGAGTCCGATGGGAGGACAACATTGGACAATATCTGAAGGATCGAGGTCTAGATTGAAACCAGGCCAGAAGGAAGACAGCCGATAGGATAGTATGACGTTCCTTCCTCCAAACCTCTACACCTCAGGGTAGAAGAGGGATTAAGAATATTTTACTGAATAATTCAGTTGGGGATTCAGAAACAAGCTAATATACGTTTATTTTCATAAAAGGGGTGGACAGATACAAAGTTCACGAGCGCTTGGAGAACCTCAGCGTTGTTCTTGATTTCTGAAAAATCCTATGAAGACTCCCTAAAATAAAAGCAACATCCTTCTATTTAATGTTCTTGTAAATAATATTACAAGAACATTAATATAAAGAGCCATAGAGGTGAAGACAGATCTGTTACTTATGCTTTATAGAAATGCATTAAGGCATTTGACAAAGTGAAACATGAGGAAATTAACAAAATGTTAGAAAGTATCAACATTGATGGTAAAAGACTTGATAATAAAAAATATGTACTGACAACAAACAACAGCTGTATGAATTAGCATCCAGATAGGAACGTTTCAGCAAGTAAAAAAGGGTATCAGGCAGGGATTTGTGCTGTCACCGGATCTGTTCAATCTGTACAGTGAAAATATAATGAAATCTATAGAGGATATGTCAGGAGTATCATTTGGCGGACATAATATAAACAACTTGAGATACGTTGATGATACAGTCTTAATAGCAAAAAGTGAAAAGGAGCTGCAGGAAATGGTTAATAGAAAGTGATAGAAACAGTGATAGAAAGTGAAAACAAAGGCCTTAGCTTTAATAGCAAAAAGACAGAAGTAATGGTTGTCTCAAAGAAAAGGGCGTCCCCAGAATGCACGATTAAAGTAAATGGAACCGTTTTAAAACAAGTCAATAAATTCAAATACCTGGGAACATTAATAACATCGGATGGAAGATGCATCTCAGAAGTGAAGAGCAGAATAGCTCAGGCAAATCAGCATTCTGTAAAATGAAGAGTGTTTTATGCAACAATTCTTTGTCATTGGAAGTAAGAAAGAGAGCTCTTCAGTGTTATATAGAACCAATCCTGACATATGGCAGTGAGTCATGGACAATTAGGAAAGAAGTAGGCAAGGCCACTAGAGGCCACAGATATGTGGTTTTACAGAAGAATGTTAACAATACCATGGACAGCCAAAAAGTGTAATGATGATGTTCCGAAAGAGGCCAGTGCACAAAGGAAACTTATTGCACAAGTTAGAAAGAAGCAATTCACTTTTTTTGGGCATGTTATAAGAACAGGAAAATCGGAATATATCATAACCACAGGTAAGATTGAAGGAAAAAGAGACAGGGGAAGACAAAAAGAGCAAATACTGGACAGTTTGACATCGTGGCATGGAAAGAAGTCAACAGCAGAAATTATAAATTGAACTGGAGACAGGAAGTTGTGGAGAGACATGATCTCCTACGCCAGTAGGCATGGTACATGAAGAAGAAGATCCTTCTATTTACAACTCTGCCAAGAGTAATCTTGAGCGAAAGTAGATACCTTTAAAGATCCTCATTGAAGACTCTAGATATTGGTCATTGTTGGACCATCACGACAGAACAGAGGAGACAATCCTGTGACATAGACATATTTTTTGACATCTAATATAAAAATTTTAAAAATCGGTCCACTAGTTCTTAAACTGTTTCTTGCGACGGATTAACAGAGAAATAAAAAAATAAGTTTGGCTTTTCGGAAAGGAAATTTCGAGCGCAAACGAAATGTGTGTGTGTGTGTGTGTGAGAGAGAGAGAGAGAGAGAGAGAGAGAGAGAGAGAGAGAGAGGGGGGCAACTGGCTGAACACCGGAAGGATTACAGAAATAGATAAGACTCATTGGCACATGGCAACTGATCCACGTGGAACCGGAACCTAGACCCCTGAACACATTCTCCAGAACTGTCCAGCCTACGATTACCTATGACGCCAGACCTGGCCAGAAGGCGCTGAGCTCAGGCAGAAGCTATGGGGCTGCAGCGCGGACCTGGAAAAGACTGTGAACTTCGTCCTAGCGACAGGCCTGCAGATTTAGCACGACCACAAACTGTGCGCAGAAGAAGTAGACACGGCAACTAAAAAACTGAGAAATGTCTATAAGTGATGACAGCTAAAAATAGAAACAGAGGAGTCCCTGGGGATTCCTGCGGAGAAATAGAAATAATAATAGGGGCTGTTTGTCCCTCGGGCATGATGTGAGAGGCCAATAATATGAGATTGTGCATGGGTCTAGCAGCCTCACCATGTAAAAAAATTCCTACAGAAACCACCGCGGCAAGAGTACTTAAAACTGCTTTGGCTTCAGGCTTCCTGCAAGGAGATCAGCTGTAGTGGTTACTCCATAGTCAATAAGGAGCAAAAGGGACCAGAAAAAGAACATGTTGAGTGGAGATTTCATTTTCTGTACAATATGCTCTTCCAGTCGTGACGAAGTGAGATGTTGATGGTGATGACGACAGTAGTTATGCTCGTTCCTTGTGGTCCAATTCTCTAAAACATACACAACAGCGGCACGATGAGCGTTCTATGGAATCTGTTTTTGAAACAGCTCAATCTAGGTGAACTAAAGACAGGAAATTTACGTTCAAATTCAGCGTTTTCCAGAATGCCAGTATTACATATTCAGTAATGATCTTTCCCGAGTCATGCCCTATTACTGCCAGACAAGTAAATTGTTGTCGTAATCACCAAGAGAGAATCACTTGACATGTGTTGACATTTCAATGAGATTAAAGGTAGTTCTCACGTAATATGGTTTCGTACTAAAAGCAGTCTGCTATGACACTAGCAGACCCGTGCTGACGTGTAGGAAGCCCCCTGCGAAAATTGTTAGCTTAATACTCAATTATCTGAGTTGTTTAGGTGATCGCAGTCTTCCTGACAGTTCTGTCACTTTTTTCTTTGTAGAAATTAGTGGAACGTTGAAGGTGAAAGGTCAAGAGGAAAAAAAGCGATGTAAGTGCAGTTGAAGCTTGAACATATGAACAGGAAGTAGTTTGTCAGAGTGACCACCAAGGCAAGATAAATATACTGCCAGAAATCCATTACGCCATGTCTAAAATTCCAGACCAAATTGTTTTTATTTTATTTGGGCATTGTCAAAATGGGCAGAGGTCGTATTATTACATTTAACATTATTCTTGACAGCAAGTTACCGACGGCACTTGATGTCATCTTTGTAGGAAGAAAGGCTTTTATCATCATCATTATCATCATCATTATTAACATCATTATTGCCCTTGAGATCCCCAAGGAACACAGGTCCTCAACAAACTCCTGCCAAGTCCTCCTATCACGTGCCGCCAGTTACAGGTTGTTCTATCTCTTCCACATCGGCTTAATCTTCAGATCTCTTCTCCATGTGTTTCACGGCCTCTCTCCACTTTTCCCCACCCTGGGGATCTCAGATTTCAAAATGAAGACATTGTTGGATGCTTATTTATGTTTGTGATCATGGACAACTTATCTAGCCTATGTGCAAAATTGTCTCCATCTTTCTTTCTTACATTTTTTATGTTTAGCTAGAGAATCCGTAATATCTGGAAACTTCATTTGTAATAGCATTTCTTTAGATTTTTTTTTCGGGTTAATGTTAACAGATGTTCTTGGTGGTTATACTCATGGATTTTATTTTGTTAAAAATATCGAATCAGACTAGGGACATTTTTGTAAGGGTACGTCCTTCTCTCTGCCATCAATGGTACCTATACCTTGTAGCGGTATGGCAGCTTGCGTACCCTGACCATCCCCAGAGCTATGCCAGTGGGAGTTTTACTCCTGGTAGGTTCAACCAAGCTGGACTGGTCTGTGTGGGTAGGGGTCAGACAAAAGCTGGTACCCTGGTCCTCCAGGTTGGGGGTTTTAGCATAGGGCTGACACCCCTGTCTATGTAAAAAAAATAATGAAGTTACGGAAACAACATCAAATGAACAAACTTTGCTGCGGGATGGACATTCGGAGTCTGTGGCTCGTATGACTGTCAGTGGTGAAAGCCGAAAGGAAGCCACTGACATGAAAACGGATGTCCTGACCGCAAAACAGGATACAAGAATAGGATTTTGGAATGTCAGGACAATGTACGAGACAAGTAAACTAAGACAGGTCACGGCAGAAATGAGAAACTATAGGTTACACATCCTGGGGATAAGTGAGAGCAGATGGACAGGGGCAGGAAAAGTTAAAACAGCAACAGGAGAAACAGTACTTTACTCTGGAAGAGAGGATGGACAGCACAGTGAAGGCGTAGCCATTATTCTACAGAAAGGGATAGAAAGGACATTACTGGAATGGAAACCCATCAACAAAAGACTGATACGATTGAGATTGAGAGGGAGATTCACCAACACTACAATAATACAATGCTACGCACCAACGAATGATAGCGATGAGGAGGTCAAGGATGAATTCTATCAACAACTGCAGAAAGAAATGGAAGACACACCTAGATATGATCTTGTTATAGTAATGGGAGACCTCAATGCGAAAGTTGGTACACACAATACATATAATGAAAGAACAATGGGGAAATGCGGCAGCGGAACAGCAAACGAAAATGGGGATAAGCTAATAAGTTTCTGTAGCATTAACAACCTGGTCATTGGAGGAACACTTTTCCCACATAAGGAAATTCACAAGTTAACATGGGAATCACCAAATGGTCGGGACAGAAACCAGATAGACCACATCATGGTTAACGGTAGATGGAGACATGCATTACAAGATGTGAAGGTAAGAAGAGGTGCAGATGTGGGAAGTGATCACCATTTAGTAGTAGCAAAACTGAAAGTGAAACTAAGAAGGGCTGGACCAACTGTAACTACACAGCAAAGGTTTGACATCAGCAAATTGAAGGACCCCCTTACCAGAAAAGCTTTTGTGGCCGACATTAAGAAACGATATCAATTTGCCAAAAGCCAGGAAAAGACATTGACTGATGATATAGACCAGAATTTCAACACCATTTCAACAGTATATAAGGAAAGTAGCAAATCATGCTTAGGATTCCAGGAAAGGAAGAAGCAAGACTGGATAACACCAGAAACACTAAACACCATAAAGATGAGAAAGGAAATGAAAAGAAAGAAAACAGAAGCGAAGTCCCCCAGGTTGAAGCAACTATATGGCGAACAGTACAGCCAGCTGGACAGGGAAGTTAAACGCCAAACCCGAGCCAACAAAAGGAATTTCCTAGACGATCTTGCAAAACAGGCAGAAGAGGCAGCACTGAGAAATGAACAAAGCACAGTATACAAAATAACTAAATTCATCAGCGGAAAACAAGGTGCAAACAATATTACATTAGTAAGAGATAAGCAAGGAAATCTCATCAAGACAGCAGAGGGACAAGAAACAAGATGGGCAGATCACTTCAGAGAAACTCTGAACAAGGAAATACCAGAGACACAATTGAATGTTCCTGAGGCTGAAAACGATCTAGATGTAAATACAGACATTCCACGAAAAGAAGAAATCATCACAGCAATCAAAGGGTTAAAGAACGGTAAAGCTCCGGGCCATGATAACTTAAATGCAGAGCTATTTAAGACAGACCCTGAGCTAGCAGCAGAACTATTAGAACCACTATTTGCACAAGTGTGGAAAACGGGGACAACACCATCAGAGTGGAACAAAGGAATAATTGTCAAATTGCCCAAAAAGGGAGATCTTGCAGACTGCAATAATTGGAGAGGAATCACTCTTCTCTCAGTTCCCAGCAAAATACTAGGCAGGATAATTATACAGAGAATTTCAAAGGCAGTAGACTACAAACTGAGGAAAGAACAAGCAGGATTTAGAAAGAACAGAAGATGTGTAGACCATATATTCACTCTCAGGAACATTATAGAGCAGTGCTCAGAATGGCAAAGACAGCTTTACATAAATTTTGTTGATTTTGAAAAGGCTTTTGACAGCATACATAGGGACAGTTTATGGAAAATACTGAGGGCTTATGGAATTCCAAGCTGCATAGTGGCAATCATAAAAAGCCTCTATGCCAACTTTACGTGTAGTGTTGGGCAGAGCAACCTAACCTTCGAGGTGAAGACAGGAGTACGACAGGGATGCCCCTTATCAACCACTCTTTTTTTAACAGTCATAGACTGGGTGATGCGCCAGACAACAGAGGGCAGTCCAAGAGGAATAAGATGGACTACATTTTCTACATTGGAAGATCTGGAATATGCAGATGACATTGCACTGCTGGCACATTCACATCAACACATCCAGGAAAAAACGGATAGACTTAATAAATTTAGCCAGCAGGTGGGCTTGAACATCAATTTAAAGAAGTCTGAGGTCATGACGCTCAATGTGAGCAACCCTGAGCCCATATCAGTAAGGAATCAGCAATTGGTACAGACAGATACCTTCACATACCTAGGAAGCATAGTAACACCAGACGGTGGGGCAGGCAAAGACATCAACATCAGAATGAATAAGGCAAGAACAGCCTTCTTTATCCTAAATAACATCTGGAAGTCCTCCCAATACAGCACAAGCACAAAATTAAGATTATACCAGAGTTGCGTGCTTTCTGTGCTTCTCTATGGTGCGGAATGCTGGAGAGTCACAGAGAAGGAAATGTCAAAATTGTCCTCTTTTCACACAACATGCCTAAGAAAAATTCACCGCATCTTTTGGCCGAATACCATCACCAACCAAGATCTGCTTACTCGTAGCAAGCAAGAGGACATGCACACCATCATAGCTGGCAGACGCTGGAGCTGGGTTGGTCATGTCCTCAGAAGAGACCCCAATGCCATCACAAGAACAGCTATGCTTTGGACCCCTGAAGGAAAGCGAAAGAGAGGCCGACCAAAAACAACTTGGCGGAGGACTGTGGAGGCTGAGATGCAAAGAATGAACCAGGGTTGGGGCACTGTACGAAGGATGGCCACCGACCGTGCAAAGTGGAATCAATTTGTTGTTGCCCTACAAGACGCCACTAGGCGTGATGGCCACTGACTGCTTTGACGGTCGGTGGTTAAGGATCGAAGAAGAAAGAAGACGTCCTTCTCTAAAAGCTTTAAGTCTAAAAGCTTTTTAAGTCTAAAAACTTTAAGTCTAAAAACTTTAAAAACTTCCACAACTTTTCTTAGTTGTCGTTCCTTTTTTTTAAAATAAATAATGTTTTGTTTGTTTGTTCTATTGCTGTGCAGTTTAGTGCGTGAATGTTGGATGCCTATCGTCTCCCGTCTGTGTCTTTCTTATAAAGGTCTAGGGTCGATTAAGGAAATTAGAAATGTGAGGCCAACGAAAATTAATAATAGATGTAATTTTCTATCCCCCATTACCGATAGCAGGGTTTCTTAACCTTTATTGTGTCGTGGACCCCTTAGATTGTCCACTGAAGGCTATCTTCTTTGATCCTTAGCCGCCAACCGTCAAAGCAGTCAGTGGCCATCACGCCTAGTGGCGTCTTGTAAGGCAGCAACAAATTGATTCCACTTTGCTCGGTCGGCGGCCATCCTTCGTACAGTGCCTGTGACGTATGTCTAGTTCGACAAGTGAATTTTCCCTGATTTGATGGATGATTAAAGGGACTTTTAGCTTTTCATAACATTAGAACCCCTGAACATTTGTTGTAACTTTGTTGTTTCGCCAGAGCGAACCGATTCCACCGGGGCTCATTAAGTATGCGGCATGAGATCTAAAGACACTGAGACGATCCTCAGAACAGAGAAGCTAGTTTCTCGCAGGAATTTCTCATCTCCGTGCGAACACTGAACCGCTCGCAAGATGGACCAGAGTGGTCAGAAGAAAGCGGAGGCAGCGAACAGAGCAACGTCTCGCAGGAAGATGACACGGCAGTGCGAACCAGAGTAGACGAAGAAAGCTTCGTGCAGACCTCGCACTTCTGTGGCAACCGGCAGACTTGCCCGAAAGACTGAGAAACAGGAGAGACGGAGATCGGAAGCCAGGGGGCAATCGCGGTTAACACGACGGCTAGAAACCTCGACTTTTCCTGGGTTCTAAAGAGGCGCTAGAATCTAACAGGTCCCACTCATCTTGAATTCCATTTAGATATATACAGACCCTGAAGAATGCAACTTTATCACTCGTTTCGCCAGACCTGGACAGAAGCACTAGCATAGTGAAATCCTGTTTGATTCACTCTGGATACTCAACTTATTTGCAGTGAATTCTATTCTGTGCTAAACGGTATAATATATTTGTTTTAAAGTGATCACTGGTCTAGTTCATTCATTCATTTTATTTCACTGGATTTTGTGATTAACTTAAAGCTATTAAATTAAACTTATCTCAAATAGTTCCAGTGGAATAGGTAATGAAATATCTATTATAGTATTTCCCAAAATGATAGATACTTAAATGTTTAAAGTAACATTTAAAGACGCGAGGGAATTTATAACTAAATTTAATTGAGTTTAGTTCTAGTTTTTACGTATGTTTTAACTATTAAATTCGCGTGGAGTTCTTCCTGAATTTTATAAAAATTATAGACGCGAGTGTATAAATAGTTAACTGTAAATTTATCGCGCTTTGGAAAAGATACTTGATTTTCGGTATGAATTACATGTTTTCTATCTCTTATCTAGAGTGATCGTTACCTTAGTGATCCCAGCAAGAAGAAGTACAACCTGGTAAAGAGTCCCCAGACTCAGTTCTTAAACCCCCTTCCAGAATCTGATGAGACTGTGTATTAAATTTTAAATCTTTGAGGCGATCCTATGTTTGGGATCCAGCTATCTAAATTAATAGAAAGAAAGCACCCCCATTGACAAATTTAAACACCTCACCAAGTATATTCAGTTGGAACTGGAAGAAGAACAATCGCCAGAGTTTTTTTTAATTAAAATTACTGCCAGAGAGAGAGAAAGAAAGAGAGAGAGAGAGAGAGTACATATTTACCTGAACTGTGACGGTACCTAGTTTTTCCTCACCGGATTTAAAACCTGCCTCACTGGACAGTTGTAGTCACCTCGGTTTTTTTAAAGCAGAAGGTTCACCACCAGTGGTGAAATCTAAGAAGCCACACCCCATTCTCACCAGTATCTAACTGCGACGGTGCCATCCCATAGACTTTTTTATATCAGAAAAATAAACCACAACAACATTTAGTCTTCACGACCGGCGATAAGCGGGAATATTTGCTACCAGCAAAACCTCGCTAAATCTGGGGCCGGACATTGAAGTAACAGACACTCTCAATATGTCAAGTGTTAATTGATGAGTTTTTTTTTATAATTCTATGGATTGCCTGCTTCTAAGTTCGGCAAGTCTGTGTGTGAGTTTGTGTGTTGGCCAGCACGTGCGTGCCTGACTAAAAGGAGATTTATGTGCAACTAGTTAAATTGCTGTACCTGGTAGACACTTTGTTATTTTATTTCTTACATGGTTCACTTTATAAGTGGGATTTCTTAACCTCTGTTATTTCCCCTTCCTAATCTGCTTAGTAGAAGGGAAAACAGTTAAAGATAATAGGACTAGTTTCCTAATCCCTCTTTTCAGGATAGATTAATTGACTGTTGGGTTAACTTATCTACTTCTGTTAACTACCTGTCATTTGGACCGGGTTCCTTTTTCCATTTTTCTGTACAAGAGGGAAGGGCATAATGAACACTACTCTTCAACAAACCCCCCACCCTCCTTGTTTTTTTTGTTGTATTTTGAAACTTCGATTTCTGCATGTAAATTGATAATTGTTTGTGACTTGATTTTTTTAAATGCTAAATAAAAGGAATAAAACTTTTAGCATTTGTGTTGGCAGGCCCAAACCCAAACTTTCCCATATTCGTTATCGTAGTTTGTATTCACGTGCGTCTGTGTGTCTGAAGCACCAAATCGGTGTGAGCGCAGCTGTGAGTCTGGAAACTGGCAAATAATTGTTTGTCCAGAAGAGTTTTTTGGAGTAGAATTGAGAGGCAAATTGTCGTAAAACAGTCTGTCCTTACTCTTCCCAGCACTCTGTGAATCAACTATTTACTTCTAAAACCCTTACTATCACATAGCCTTTTCCATCATTCTCCACTCTAAACAGGACCACTATTTCCAAGACTCTTCCTCTCAAATAAATTTACGACAATATTGGCTGGCTCGCCGGGATAAAGATATTTTTGAGTCTGATCTTTTAGTCTGGGTCTAACTAGATAGAGTGTGAGTGAGTTGTCTTTTGTGAAGTAGGGTATAATAATAAAAATTACACCCCCTAGACAACGCCTTTTTTAGTATTTGGGTCGACCACACAAAAATATTTACAGGATTTGTTCTTTCCACAGCAGTAGGAAGTTGCAGATAACAAAATATTTGGTACTTATAATTTTTCTCTGGCAGAAATATTGGAAATTTTTTTTTCTATAAAATTGCTGGGATTGCGTGATTGCTAAACAATCACAAAAGTTTTTGAAGCGTTTGAGTTGAGCTAAGCTAAAGACGGATTGTTCTGAATTTTTAATTAAGTTAACAACGTCTCATCTCATAATTGACTTCAGGGGCGGAGTTTTGTTGACGGAGAATTAAAAACATTTTTGGAAATTTTTTTGCTCCTTTAAATTGTTTTAATATAAATTTTTCTCTACTGTTAAGTAAAAGTAGATTGTTTCCTAGTGTAACTTACTATTTTTAGTGGCAGAGTCGCTTGCGTTAAGAGTCTTAAGTGACAATAATAGCAGCGATAAGTGTGCACAGTACAAGGTAGGAGGTAACACAAGTAACGTTATACTTTGTGTTTTTTTTTCTCGTAGCGGCTTTGAGGGGTTTTTTCCCTCCTTGGTTCTTCTTACTATTCTCTAGTCTTAGAAGTATCCAGTTCTTTATCATGGCAGAGAGAATTAGGATAAGATCCATTCTGAGACAGGAGGCGAAGGACTCAGGGTTAGAAGGAGAAGCCGCGAACCTGTTTGTCAACAGGGAACTTGAAAGGTATGACGCGGAGCAACAGAGAGAGGAAAAAGAGAAGAAAGAAGCGGAAGAGAGGGCAGAAGCTAGGAAGAAAGAAGCGGACTATCGTCAATTGGAGCAGAAGAAAATTGAGGCAGAGATGGAAGTTCGCAGAGAAAGAGAGAAGGAGAGACAACGCGAAGAGAGAGACAAGGAAAGACAGCACAAACTGGCGCTTAAGGCTTTAGAGAGTCGGGGCGCTTCTACTTCGAATAACGGAGAGCCGTCTTCGCCCCAGTGTCAGTCAATGGATCTCTCCAGCACACCGAGTAGTGACTCCAGAATCGATTGTAACCGTTGAACGACTCGTACAGAGAAACCGCCGATTGACTGTGGATGATATTGCCACACATCTTGACATCAGTCACGGTTCAGCACACCACGTCATCTCTGATGTGCTATAGTACCACAAAGTGTCTGCAAGGTGGGTGCCACGGCAGCTTACTCCAGAATTGAAACAACGACGCATTGATGCTTGTCAAGAACTTTTGCGGCGATTTGAAGCAGAAGGTGGTAGTTTCCTATCAAGAATTATTACTGGTGACGAAACTTGGGTTCACTACCACGAACCTGAAACAAAGCGAGCGAGCAAGGAATGGCGCCATCCCTCCTCGCCGAAACTGAAGAAGTTTCGCACGCAGCCATCTGCAGGGAAGGTAATGCTGACTGTCTTTTGGGATGAACGAGGCGTTATTTTAGAGCACTATATGCCAAAGGGCAACACTGTCACCAGTGCCACGTATACAGAGCTTCTCAGGAATCATCTTCGACCCGCAATCAAATCCAAACGACGTGGACTTTTGAGTAAAGGTGTATTTTTGCAACATGACAATGCTCGACCCCAAACAGCCCATGTGTAGCAAAGTTTGATTTGCTGGGGAGGTTATGATGGTATCCTAAAAGAATGAAATCCGTGTCTGTATTAACCGTGTGAGGTCAAGCACATGTAGGCCCCTGACTCTATGAATGATGATGATGAATTATGTGCAGGGAACCTAACGCTACCTCCCTAGATCTCACACGGTCACTATTTTGGCTCTAGTGTCTGGTGTATGATGTACCTAGCGTCTAGGGAAGAAATGAAATGATGGTACACAACACAAAAACACTTTAATTTTCTATGAGGAAGTGAATAAAACCAGTGGTTAAGTTTTTCTTTAAAATGAATATTTTTTCTGTACAATTTAATCTGCCTGTCCAGCCATATCTTTTGGACAGGTCTTTGAAAATGAGGACAAGATAGTTTACAGAAAATATCAACTAAAAAATGTGTGTACAATTTGCCCAATAACTATAAAGTCACTATATGTCTTTCCTATTGGAATGTTCACAGCTTACACTTTATTCATCTAAGAGGGAGAGTCACTGTGTATGAGGGGCTGTAGTTTCATCATACCCCATAAACTTCCTGAGTATGATTTTGAAATACCAGAGTTTATTCAAAACGAAAGTGTCAGATATACCCAGATGCTTAACACATCACCTGGGATTCCTTGTAGAATGATAATACAGTATGAAGTTGCAGAAAATCTCGATCTCTCAAAATGCCCAAGCTCCTCCCGTTATCTTTTGACAGCATAAACAAATGGTCGGAGACTTGATGGCTTTATTCTCTCTCAGCAGGTTTCCTGTTACCGGCTGGCAACAGGAAATAAAACCTCTGCAACAAAAGGACACCCTGGCCTTTTATATCTGATCACTTATTATATTTATTATTTTCCTACGGTGATATAGGGGTCAGCCTCGCGTGCATTACAGGTGCACTCGCCCCTAATTTTACATGACTCCCACCTTGCTGTGACCACACCTCAGGTCCCTATGGCAGATACGCCACTGTACGTTTACCTAGTTTTCCTCAATAAAATAATGTGGAGTAACCACATTTCCTTTGATATGATTTTCTCTTCTTTTCCTTTTTAAATATAAATGCTTCAGGCATGTTGAACAGTGTTCATGGAACACAGAGGCTTACTAATATTCTAATGCAATAATATGAAAACACAATCATGATAACATACATCAGTTAGATACAGTTTAATGTGAGGACTCAACAATGTCTGCTCCTGGCATGTCCTTCACTTTTCCCAATAGCAGTATCTAACTTTGTAGTTGGATTAAACATATTAATTCATAAAGCATTCTTACCACAAATTTCAAGAAATATAAACAAATGACGCTGACTTGCAAAGAAGTGGCCTCAGTTTCTTCTGCACTGTCCAGACTGTGAATACTTCTTCATTTAATTTTAAAATTAACACAGCTGATCTCAGCGTATTTGAATGAAAAGTTTTGTTCAACTGGCAATGAATAGTGAAAGCCTTTTGCTAATATTTATTAGCACTGGCCAATCGAAAGCTTGCGACTACCAGAATTCAAATGTAGTTTTTGAAAAACAAAAATAATTCCAAACAAACTCTGCGTCTGGTAGTCGATTGGCCAGTCTGCTTTAGTTATCTTCTTCTTCTTCCGTCCTTAGCCAACAACCGGCAAAGCAGTCAGTGGCCATTACGCCTAGTGGCGTCTTAAGGGCAACAGCGAATAGATTTTCTCCGCCGTTGCTCCCATCACGCCTAATGGCGTCTTTAGGGCAACGACAAATCAATCCGCTCGCTGTTGTTTCCGTAATCAAAGTGACTGCTTTAGTTATGCCAATACAAAAAGATGTTTCGTTTTGGATTACATTTTTCTTACCGCTCCCCTTTTCCCCTTATACTCTTGTTACCCAAGCGAATTTGAATTTACCTCAATGCCTCTTTTCTAAGCTGCCGTCCCCCTAACGTTATGAAAAAAACAAGCAGGAACAACAGTCTGTCTGGTCGTGCGTCCGTAGACATTTAGTATTTTCTCAATAACTTGGCCAACACTTGGACTACCATATTATTTAAAACATATTCTTGCTCAGTGGACTCTAAGCTATACTATCATATGATTTTTATGGTCAGTTTCATTATGGTTTAGATTTTCAATTTTGTCACCGACAATCGTCAAATAAAAATTTTACACAAGACGGCCATCTTTTCCCCCCTTTAACTCTCGCTAGCATGTATTTTCAAATAACTACTTGTTTTAGTGACGTCAGAAATACTACCGCGAGGAGGAAATAAAATTGTCTGCGTGTTTGCCTCTGTTGGCTTTGCCACAGCGTGTATATATGCAAGGCACAACGTGTCAAGCGAAGCGGGGTTTTGCGTGGCGGGATAAGAATTTGCGTTAATTATTGGGATTGTCTCGTGTTACACTACCAAATTTGTAAGGAGTACTACTGATTACCAGCGTTAAAGTCAAAATATTACGTTAATTCAGACAGTAGTTTGGCGGCACACTTCCGCAAAATCGTTAATTGTAAGTCTTGCCACAGTCTCTATCAGATCGGGCAAAATGATAAAAATGTACGTCACAAGGAAAGCGAGGAGGTTTAACGGCGGGGTCGGTTCTAAGCCTGTCCACGGCACAAAATTCAGCGCTATGCTGGCGTGTGAGAGTATCACCGTCAGACACAATAGGGCGGTGATAAAGCTTTTTTCTTGCACCAAATTGACATGGACTGTTTTTTGTGATATAGCTCGTCCAGTCACAATGTTCTGTAAATGGGTCAGGTTACCGACTGTTGGGGCCCTGACAAGGTGTACTGTTAAGTGCGTATATTCTGATGCAATGGGTGAGTGTGAACATCAATAATGACAAACGCGAATGGATGACAGTTCGACAGGTTTACAGGACACTCACTCCAATCACAGGTGGAAGTCAAGGATGGCTGGACTACTGTGGTCGTTTCATACTGTTTAATAGGACGCACACACTTAGACAGTACGTGTATAGTTACAGCAACATAGGTCGACATAAATAGCATAGTGTTGATCAATGGTCTACCATCTTAAGTTAGCATTCATGTTGAATAACATCACAATGGAACATCTGTAGACAAGCACTTAGATTTCCACTGTTTCTCAATATAATCATCAGGCCTTACTGACCGAGCGTGTCAGCTGATAAATACTGTTCAAGTATGACTCCTAAACAGAACCTCTTTTCTAGCGAAGATTCCTTTAGGTAAAGTACAGCAAATCTATCTGAAGATAATGTTAACCCACCAGTATTGGGTTTTCTTTATAACTGTGATCTCTTAATCATCACCTGATAATAAGGGGCATCCCCGTTCTCTGATTGATGATCGACAAAAAGTTAGAATCCAAAATGGCTTCTGGTTCCCTTTCGAGCATCGCTCACTATACAGATGTATAGCAAATCTTCAATAGAAGCTTTGTTCATAAACACAAATGTTTCTACAAGAATCAGCATATTCTTTCATCTTAAATGCTGCATACAATCATCTACAGTGCTGCTAGGTAACATATCATCCCGACATCTGGATATGGATAATCCTAATGTAGACATCTGCCCAATTAAGCCTAGGACGAAAAAGTTCAGTAAAATGTTCTTTTACCTGGGCATAGGAAACACACTAGCAAACACAAACGCTCTCCTGGCGTCACTGAATCAACACTGGGGAACTCATAGACCTAACAGTCCTAGAAGAAACTATCTTCGTTCCCATAATAAATCATAGAGATCACAGACTTTGGACAGGTCTAAAGCCATGACATCCCGCCAGGCTCCTTCATCATCGAAGCACTCCCTAACGTATCTTCATGCGCCGAAAGTGGTTGACCCCAAAGTACAGTACAAGGAAAATAGTCCGACATAGACATACAAAGATAACACGATATAAGACCGAATCGTCTCAAACAGACAAGGAGTAAACATAGATTCGGATCATAAACATCCCTGCATAAACCTAAACAAGAATAATCTGTTTCTGGCTATACCAGACACAAAATATGACATAAGTCCAGATTCATACGCCAAGTTCGATATTCAGGAAAGATACAAGAACAGATAACCCATAGAATGAATACACATCGACTAATCTGAGTTCTGTCCCTTAGACTGAGAATCGTGAATTCAAAGATAAATATATTTTTATCAGACAAAAAAATACATTTTACATTTGTATGCGTGTCAACAGTAATCTGTGCGTCACACAAAAGAATATGTGCGCAACAGACTACCACACCCCCCGGGAAAAAAAATGAAAATCATTTTTTTTTCATCTGAGAGCAACATACAATAGGCTCACAACGCACAAATACTGCGCAGATGAGAAATATCTGGAATTTATAAGCCAAATTAAGGCAAAGTCGAAATATAGATCGACCGGTGAGAATACATCTCAACCTCTCAGAGAAAGCATTTCTCTTAAGCATACATGTTTCCAGGGAGGTGTCACCAACGTATACTACAATGCTGGTAATGACACAATGCATATAACAATTTCATATTTAAGCACTATAAGTACATGATTGACAAAAAAGAAAAATCATCAACGAGTATCGGTGAATATATATATATATATATATATATATATATATATATATATATAAATATATATATATATATATATATATATATATATATATATATATATATATATATATATATATATATATATATATCAATGAACGTAGTGATACAATCACTATATTACAAATTACAATGTGTATTTATCTTGATATAGAAAAGAAAAACTGTTGTAGAGTTGGAAGTGTTAAGAAGTCCAAGACCCAACAGTTAGGTGGAATCATGTGGGCATCTAGACAAAATGTCTGCCATCACATTATCTGATCCACGGATAGCTCGTACCGAAAAATGAAAATGTTGAAGAGCAATTGCATATCGAGTAGACCTCGAGCTCTTCAAATTTTTACTCTGTATAGCCGTAAGAGCTTTCTGATCGGTTTCTACTATGAAATGTGCGCCTAGAAGGAATCTTTGTAGTTTGAGTATTGACCAAACCATAGCTATTAGTTCACGGTCTAAAACCGAATAATTCCTTTCTGCAGCATTAAGTTTTTTGGAGATATACATTACAGGATGCAGAGTTCCAGAGTACTCTTGCATTAGTGCCGCTCCAATCCCAGTGGATGAAGCGTCACTACGAAGAACTAATGTCTTATCTGTAGTAGGTAACACTAAAATAGGTGGTGTTGAAAACAACGTTTTAATTTTATCCAAAGAGGATTGGCATTCCTGTGACCAGTGGACCATATTAGGCGACCCTTTCTTTAGTAATGTAGAAAGAGGTGCCATGATAGAGGATAGATTTGGAATGAATCTTCCATAAAATTGAATAAGACCTAAGAGACTTCGCACTTGCTTTTTATTCTTAGGAATAGAGATGTTAAGTATCTTAGTGATATTATGGTCCTCTGTCTTTAGGAAACCATGACGAACTCGATGGCCTAGGAAAGAAATTTCGCTAAAACCAATGTAGGCTTTAGAGGGTTTCGCTGTCAGGTTATACTCGCGTAGAGTAGATAGTAATTCAACTAACCCCGAATAGTGATCTTCCCAAGTATCGCTGAAAAAACAGATGTAATCTAGGTACGCGATGACATCTGACCGATAAGATAGGATTCGACGCATCATGCGTACGAATGTAGCTGGTGCGTTCATAAGGCCGAAAGGCATGAAATTCCATTGAAAAAGGCCTCTAGGTGTAGAAAAAGCCGTAATTGGTTTGGCGCGTTCAGATAAAGGAACTTGCCAATATCCTTTAGACAAATCTAGTTTAGTGAAAAAATGAGATTTAGAAAGCCTAGTAAGTAGCTCTTCTAGTAAAGGCATAGGTTCAGCATCAAACTTCTTAACTTGATTCAATTTGCGATAGTCAACGCAAAGACGTATGTTATTGTCTTTTTTTCGAACAATAACCATCGGCGAAGAATATGCAGAAGTGGATGGTTCAATTATTTTTAAATCTATCATCTTATCCAACTCCTTCTCAACCTGTGCTTGAAAATGTATAGGGATGGGATAAGGTCTGACCCTAATAGGATTATGGTCAGTTAGAATAATGTCATGTTGAATGACATGAGTTTGTCCAGGAATGTCAGTAAGGACATCCTGAAATGTTTGTAACATAGCCGAAACTTGTCGCTGTTCTCATAGAGACAAATCAGGAGAGACAGTAACATTTTTCCATGATTCACTAGAATGAAGTGGAACCATCGGAAGCGGAAGATTAACATCCGAAAAACTTGTTTCCTCATCCTGTATTACGGACAGTGATGAGTAATGACCATGTTGGTCTGGTGAATCGTCCGTTGCCTGGAAAATAGGCTGTAAATAATCCGGACGTTCATGGAATTCCGTAAGCATATTGATGTGGAAGGTTTTATGCTTTCCATCAATATCGACAATGTAGTCAACATCGGAAATTTTCGAGATTATATCGTACGGACCTTTCCAAGAAATAAGAAGCTATTTTCCCTACAAGGTAGCAAAACAAATGCTTTGTCACCAGGACAAAGTTGTCGTAAGGTTCTTTTCTTATTGGCAAATTGTCTTGCTTTCTACTCGTCTGACGGTGTAATCATCAAAGATGCGATCGCAAGAAGAAGAAGAAGAAGAAGTCTTGCTTTCTGCTTAGCAAATTCAGAAGAAGAAGTTGCCAATATGCATGCTTCGATCAATACAGCCACCCATTGCCCTATCGGGAAGCAAAAACCATCATCCACAACAAGTACAAAAATCAGTGGAAGGAGGAAGGGGATATATACAGCAGAGATGACCAAATCCACCACCTAAACAGACACCAACAGACGACAATTTTCCGCCTGAGAACTGGTCACTGCAGATTACTTGGACATCTCTATCGCCTCAAGATATCCCACACGAATGAATGCCCTTGTGGAACCGATATCCAGACTCCAGAACACATTCTCCAGAACTGTCCAACCCATGATAAATTGCGACGTGCGACCTGGCCAAAAGGTGATGAGCTCCAGCAGAAGCTATGGGGCTGCCGCGGCGACCTGGAAAAGACTGTGGACTTCGTCTTGGCGACAGGCCTGCAGATTTAGCATGACTACAAACCGAACGCAGAAGAAGAAGAAGAAGAAGCATGCTTCGATAATCTTTTGTCTCAGCGCGATGACATATTCGTAAGAAGATTTTGTGTCATCGGTAATATTATCAGCGGTTATGAGATCATGAAGCAAAGACATAGGGCCGCGCGGTCGCGCGCCAAAGACAAGTTCAAAAGGAGAAAATCCTGTATGTTCATTGGGAACCTCTCTGTAAGCAAAGAGGGCCGCGGGTAAAACCCTGTCCCAATCTTGAGGATGATCCTCAGTTATCTTCCCTAGTAAGTTTTAGTGTTCTATTTAGCCGTTCGACCATCCCATTGGACATAGGATGATAGATACTACTCAAAGATCTCTCTATCTGCAGAGTAGACATTACTTGAGATATGGTATCCGATATTAGTTGGGTGCCATGGTCTGATAATATTTCTCCGGGGAATCCCACACGAGAAAATATAAGCCAAAGAGCATCTGCAATGTCAGCAGTAGTAATGCTCTTCAGAGGAATAGCCTCTGGCCAACGTGTGCACATGTTCACACACGTTAAGATAAACTGATGTCCTCTAGTAGATTTGATCTTAAATGGACCAATGATGTCTATCGCCATTTTTTTTGAAATGGTCGAATAGGGATGTCTGCAGCCTGAATAGGTGCTGCATGGCGTGGACCTTTGGATTTGACTTCTTGACATACTTTACAAGATCGACAATAAATCCGTATGTCTTTGTCCACAAAAGGCCAAAAGAAAGCCGCAAGAACTCTTGACTTTGTACGGGAAAAACCCATATGTCCAGCACACTGAGAGTCGTGAGCGTGCTGCAAAATTTTAACTCTCAAATTCTTGGGAACAAGAATCTGAGAATGACTTGACTTAGCGGAGCCTTGCACCATACGTACAAGTACGCCATTCTTCATTGTAATCCAAGATTTACGCTTTGTATCTTTATTCGGATCACCTTTTGTTGCAAGAGTGAAGAATTTCTTTAGAGTAGGATCATCTTCTTGCTGTTTTATAAACGAGTCACGAGAAATTACCAAGGGATCATCTTGGTTATGCACTTCATTATCTTCAGTAGATGAAGTTTGAGGCATATTAAGAGCTTGAGCTCTAGTGACTACAGCATTAGCAGTTTGCATATTTTGTTTTTCCCAAACGGAAATTTGTTGCGGAGTGCATTCTTTGACTCCGTGAATACGACCGATGATAAGATCAGCGATCGGATTCGGCAGAAGACATGCGTGTACATCTCCTGTAAAGAAAGGAATAGCAATCTTAATGATAGCAATAGAGTATTTCTCTAAGGTGCCGTCTAATGTTACACATTTGACTACTTTTCCGGTGGCACGAGAAGGATCTACAAGCGACTGCCTAACACCAATTGTGGTGCATCCAGAATAAAAAAGAACTGAGACTGGATTGTCATTTACTAAACCTTTATGTAAGACAAGAGAACCTCTTCCATCATGCGCGACTGACACAGGAAGAGCGGGAAGAGGATGGCCACAACTTAAAGTGGACACCGTAGTTGGTTCAAATAATGTTTTGCATTGGGGGCACTGAGATGCTCTCCCAAAATCAAAAGCGGAACATGCCATATTATTAGCGTCATTATTATCTTTAGTATGTTTATAGGCTTCATGTGACTCTTGCTGAGTTTGCCTGATAATGTGATTTATGTTTTTTGTATTGTGATCTACCTCGATTATTATTGCCTCTGTAATCATTATTGTTTCCTCTATTGTAACCCCTATTTGGATTTGAGTCATAGTTCTCATGGTTACCATTATCATATTCATTATAATGAGTATCTCTATAACTATGGTCTTATTGTCTCCATGATGGATGGCTTGGATAGTTTCTATAATGACTTCCTCTGCGGAAATTTCTATAATTATGACCACCCCTGAATCGAGGGCTGTCGGCTCGTCTCCAGTACTTCGCAGAAGAACCCTGGAATGATTGGTTACCTTGGTTTTGATAACTATTATGGTTACCTTTTTTATCAAACCTGTTTTGTGGTCCCTGAAATTTGTGTGAGTAATTAGGGTTGTATGGTGTTGCTGATGCAACTGGCATACTTTCTTTAACCTTAGCATTGCTAAAAGCTACGTCCGGATGTGGCGTGACGTATTGGGTACAATATTCTTCCATTTCTTTTAGTGTCTTGGGTTTACGCTCATGTAGGAATTCAAGGAATGGTTTATTTATACTTGACATAATCTTGTCCCTGAGCAACAAGTCCATAAGGGCTTCATATGTCTTTTCTGTTTTGGACAGCTCAAACCAACGATTAAATGTAAGACGTGTCCTAGCAATGAATTCTGAGAATTCTACCCCTGATTCAGGTACCATTTTCTTAAACAAAATATGGTAACCTTCCTCTGTTAATTGATATTTTTTCAATAAAGCTGCTCTGATAACATCATAATTATCCTTATCAGCCTCTTCAACCAAACTTAAACTTGTAAGAGAATCACCTTTCAAATTTTCTGACAACTGATTAGCATTCTGTGATTTATCCACATTATGAGTTCGACAAGAACGTTCAAAACGATCCAGCCAGAATGTAATATCGTCACTGGAAGGATTGAACGGTGGTACCTTGACCTTGTAAGTAAAAGGTTTACCATTATTACCAGTTGACTGATTAGCAATACCCATATTTGTCAATTTCAATTTTTCTAACTCAAATGCTAACAGTTTTTCTTCATGTTCTCTTTTTGCCTTTCTCTCCTCGGCTTCAGCTTCTCTATCTAATCTCTTTTGTTCAGCCTCTCTGTCTAATCTTTTTTGTTCAGCCTCAGCTTCTCTTTCTAATCTTTTTTGTTCAGCTTCTTTGTTTTGTTTTTCCATTTCCATTTGGAATCTCTTTTCCTCAACCTGCATCTGCAATTTCTTTTGTTCAAATTCTAATTCCAATCTTCTATCCTCACTTTTTTGTTTTTTCTCTTCAGCTTTCAGTTTATCAATTTCCAATTTTTGTGCTTTTTCATATTGAATGGTAGCATACTCCTCTAACTTATCACCAGTCTTGCCTAGGGATTTCCCTAACTCAATGAAGTAATCTAAAGTCGACATAATGTATACTAATATGTGACTAGATACCTGAAATAGCAATAATGAAATCTATCTCCAAATAAATGGAAACAAATAATCAGCTCCTTTATCCCAATCTCTGTGGGAAACAAGCCTTTAAATAAAGTCTTGTATAATCAACTGTGTACCTAAAATAACAACAATTAATCATCAGCAGATTATTTCTCATAAGTTCACTACACAGCTAGTAGTGTATGATCAAGTATATTTTATAGTATATGTCAACCAACCACATACATAAAGTACAAATAAGAAAGACAATACGAAAACATTTGCAGAAATCAAATAAATCAAATAGGGAAATCAATGAAAATAATCACAGAATCTGTGATGACAACTGCAAGGGAATAAACAAAACAAATGACGTCACAGTGTATAAATATAAATGTGAATAGAACTAAATTTTAGGAAAGGGTAGATCTACAAATACGAACAAATCAAAACAAAACTGAAGAACAGAAAAAATATTACGAAAACAACGATAAGCACAGTCTTCACAACTAACAAAAAATAGCAACAGATGTTGCATGCAAATTTTCAATTAAGAAAATTGCTCCCTACAGAACACTAATATAGGACCAATATGACTCGGTATACCCTATACTAGTCACCTCACCAACCGCCCACAGAAATATACACACATATCACATATAAACATGTAAACATAAATATACATATAGCATAAATACATATAATATAATGAAATGTATTGCAGATAGAATGTGTTGCAAATAGGAGGCTCAGTTATAATGGTACTATATTATGGTACTTTATTAAACAATTAATTCTGGCCTAAATTATTAAAGTTCAACACAAACTATGGCAGTGCAGGAAAATCCACCGTTTACAGTTCCTAAGAATCACAAGTAGGACTTCTCGCTTCAGTTGCACTGTACATTTCGCAAACCCAGTCAAATATATGCTCCAACTTTGATGTGTAATGCTGTTTGTTTTATGTTAACACCGTCTGTTCAACGAGCGCTGACCTATTTACTGCATACGATCGATAGGGCAGGTCATGTTGACATCGACTGTAGAGTTGTACTGCTGGTGTGTCGTATCAGGCCACAGGAAACGGTCTGATCTCAGTAGCTGACTTCCCAAAATGTCCACTGTGCAGATTGACCCAGAAAGCTGGCCTACCACATTGATAAAGCTTTTTTCTTGCACCAAATTGACATGGACTGTTTTTTTTTTTGGTGATATAGCTCGTCCAGTCACAATGTTCTGTAAATGGGTCAGGTTACCGACTGTTGGGGCCCTGACAAGGTGTACTGTTAAGTGCGTATATTCTGATGCAATGGGTGAGTGTGAACATCAATAATGACAAACGCGAATGGATGACAGTTCGACAGGTTTACAGGACACTCACTCCAATCACAGGTGGAAGTCAAGGATGGCTGGACTACTGTGGTCGTTTCATACTGTTTAATAGGACGCACACACTTAGACAGTACGTGTATAGTTACAGCAACATAGGTCGACATAAATAGCATATTGTTGATCAATGGTCTACCATCTTAAGTTAGCATTCATGTTGAATAACATCACAATGGAACATCTGTAGACAAGCACTTAGATTTCCACTGTTTCTCAATATAATCATCAGGCCTTACTGACCGAGCGTGTCAGTTGATAAATACTGTTCAAGTATGACTCCTAAACAGAACCTCTTTTCTAGCGAAGATTCCTTTAGGTAAAGTACAGCAAATCTATCTGAAGATAATGTTAACCCACCAGTATTGGGTTTTCTTTATAACTGTGATCTCTTAATCATCACCTGATAATAAGGGGCATCCCCGTTCTCTGATTGATGATCGACAAAAAGTTAGAATCCAAAATGGCTTCTGGTTCCCTTTCGAGCATCGCTCACTATACAGATGTATAGCAAATCTTCAATAGAAGCTTTGTTCATAAACACAAATGTTTCTACAAGAATCAGCATATTCTTTCATCTTAAATGCTGCATACAATCATCTACAGTGCTGCTAGGTAACATATCATCCCGACATCTGGATATGGATAATCCTAATGTAGACATCTGCCCAATTAAGCCTAGGACGAAAAAGTTCAGTAAAATGTTCTTTTACCTGGGCATAGGAAACACACTAGCAAACACAAACGCTCTCCTGGCGTCACTGAATCAACACTGGGGAACTCATAGACCTAACAGTCCTAGAAGAAACTATCTTCGTTCCCATAATAAATCATAGAGATCACAGACTTTGGACAGGTCTAAAGCCATGACATCCCGCCAGGCTCCTTCATCACCGAAGCACTCCCTAACGTATCTTCATGCGCCGAAAGTGGTTGACCCCAAAGTACAGTACAAGGAAAATAGTCCGACATAGACATACAAAGATAACACGATATAAGACCGAATCGTCTCAAACAGACAAGGAGTAAACATAGATTCGGATCATAAACATCCCTGCATAAACCTAAACAAGAATAATCTGTTTCTGACTATACCAGACACAAAATATGACATAAGTCCAGATTCATACGCCAAGTTCGATATTCAGGAAAGATACAAGAACAGATAACTCATAGAATGAATACACATCGACTGATCTGAGTTCTGTCCCTTAGACTGAGAATCGGGAATTCAAAGATAAATATATTTTTATCAGACAAATAAATACATTTTACATTTGTATGCGTGTCAACAGTAATCTGTGCGTCACACAAAAGAATATGTGCGCAACAGGCGGGTTTATTTATTATCATTTTATGACTAACATCTTACTGAAATGAGCGATTATTCTCGCAGATTTTACTACACCATGCAACGACTGAAACCATCGAGGTCCTGCACTTTCAGTGTCTCCCACATCCCCCGTACTCGCCAGACCTAGCCCCAAGTGATTTCTATTGGTTTCACCCCGTCGCTGATCAAAAATTGAATAACAGAACGCTGCTGCTGTTTGGTGCATTCCACTAGTGGGGCGGCCATCTTTAAAACGTCATTATGACGTCACCTTATGCGTCATCACCGCAATAACGCGTGCATAACACTCGAGACAACCTGGACAACAATACTGGCAAGTTACAATATAATGGCATGATTATTCTTATTGTTATACAATATTTCCGGTTTTCATTTGACTCACCCTCGTATATATATCAACATATATGTAACAAGCAGTTAAATAAAACACAGACAATCTGATAGAGAGAGAGAGAGAGAGAGAGAGAGAAATAGAGAGAGAGGGAGAGAGAGAGAGAAAGAGAGAGAGAAAGAGAGAAAGAAAAGAGAGAGAGAGAGAGAAAGAGAGAGAATAAACAGGTAAATAGAAAGACCAGTCTTATAGACAGACAGGTGTACACACGCCTACTCTTAGTTATAACCAGTCTTATATTTTTATTCTGTTATCAAATGAAAGAAATTTTGTTCTGTAACATATCACAAAGGCCCGAACGCGCGTTGTGGAACCAAATCAATTTATCGATCTACCCACCCATCTTTGCGCCACAACCAAACAAGTATTTGAAATAGACAATTAGTCTCTACAAGTTTAGACTGTTTTTATCAGACAGTATTACAAGTTGTGGTGTAATATCGATGATGACTCACCAACAGTCATTCTGTTTGCAAAAAATGAACAAAGCACTTGCTTAACAACAGGTGAGAAACGCAGATAAGTTTTAAACTAAGACAATTTTTCAGAACTTAGACTGTGCCTAGCACATAACAAATAAACCGGTTAAGTCTTAACTTATCGAAAAATATACACATTAAAATGTTATGTAAGAATTTAACATCTTAACAACACACACACACACACACACGCACACACACACACACACAGATAAAAATAGAGATATTTATTTATTTCCAGTCTCTGACTGATAAGAAAAACAACACGAATACAGAAACACACGACCATATAAAAAATATTTTTCCCACAGAGTCTCTGACTGTTAAGAAAATACTCCTATCGAAAAATGAAAAGACAAACACACACACACAACCATACATTTTTTTAAAATAGAGAACATGACAGATATTTAAGATATAAAGATATAAAAGAAACATACGTTTTTGGTGGTAAGCTTGAATTGGTCTGGTGGTTGATATGAGAAGGCTGCTTTTTCAGAAGTTTGATATGAGAAGGTGTCAAAACGGCTGGAGGTCGTTGCTCGTCGAAGGTTTGTTACAGGAATGAGCGTTCTACAGACTTTGTCTTGCTATTAAGACAAAGATTTGGCGATCGCACTGCGCGTGCATCCACAAGTTGTTCCGGGTGAAAACTTCATGTGCGGCTATGTTAGTTCCGCGATGTACTCAGAACGTTTGGAAACCGTTATCAATTAGTTTCATTACAAAGAAACGAATTTTAATTGCGCCCAGCTGTGTATGCATAATTAATTAGTCTCTGGTCGGAAAATGGTTCCTCGAACAAAGCCAATTTCATTCATAAAAAACCTAGCGCAGATGCGCCACACACGTGTGCAATCACATATTCAGAACTCAGGGCTTTGTTCCATGTCTCCACCCGTTATCTAATTCCACATCAAAGACAAGAACTTTAATTACGAACATCTGTTCACGCATAATTAATTGGTACCGTTGTGTTCCGAGTGAACATAAAAATTAGATCTTTTGTGACAGTGTTCTCCGCACCTGGTACAACTTGTAAAACAATGATATTAAATACTAGCTTTAACACATGTGATACTACATACATGTCTTGTTTTTCGTTATTTATGAGTTGTTGACGAAGAATGAACGGTAAAAAACTGCACGTGACTGAGTAACTTTTTTTAGAGCTGCGCAGTGGTTCTCATGATTGTTAGAACGCTTCTCACGTTGAAAAACATGTCGCAGGGAGTCTCATGTTGTGTAACGTCTCACGTTGTGTAGGGTCTTAGATATAAAATAACTGTATGAGTGTAATTTATCATTGTTAGCTATGGACCCGCGCTGGCCGCACCCCTTTACATCGTTGATTGCGGGACCCACTAGTTCTGGTGAAACTGTTTTTGTACAGCGTTTCTTACAACATATCCGAGATATGATGACACCTGTACCTGATGAAATTATATGGTGTTACACAGAATGGCAACCCCTGTATAATTCGATGACCGGAGTTCAGTTTATTGAAGGACTGCCCGACATTGAGCAGTGGACAGGTGATAAAAAACGTTTGGTAGTTATCGATGATCTCATGACTGAGACGGATGATAGAGTAACTAAATTATTCACAACAACCAGTCATCATCGCGATGTAAGTGTAATATATATTGTGCAAAATTTATTTGGCAAGAACAAAGAACACAGAACCATTAGCTTGAATTCTCATTATATAGTGCTTTTCAAAAACCCACGCGATGGATCTCAGATTGTTAATCTAGCCAAACAGATGTACCCAGGTCGAACTGCCTATGTCCAAGAAAGTTTTAAAGACGCGACGTCGGCCCCACATGGTTATTTGCTAATCGACCTGAGACAGACAACACCCGACGCTTTGCGACTTCGTACCCACATATTTCCACACGAACAACAAGTCGTCTACGTACCGAAATAACGAGATGGGAGAAAAGGTGAAACGCCATGCTGATATGTTAAAGTTTCTAGGGACGGCCAAACCCCCAGTCATCAAGGCTGTTATAAAAACAGCGTCACCCGATCTGGTAGGAACACTCTGTGAATGTTGTCACAACGTATTAAAAAGTAACGTTACACTGACACCCCCTCAGAAGAGGCGTATGCGTCGTTACAAAAACACCCTGCGAGCGCTCACCAAGAAGAGCTTGTCGCTCAAAAGACGAAAACAATTTTTACAAACTGGCGGATTTTTAAGTGCGTTGTTAACTCCACTACTAACCGTGCTAAGAGGGTTCTTGTAGATGGCTAAGAAAATGATTTTGATGGATCCTCGTTTGTTAGAGGCTCAAAAACCTTATAGACCCCCCGATGCTCTAAGAGATAACTTGGGAGAATTGGACAGTCAAATGCAACTAGTCTTGGAACGAGAAGATATGCCAGTGGGTGACAAAGCTAGACTATATCAACGAACACTGCAGCGTTATTTGAATCGACTAGAACAGTACAGTCACGTACCCCTAGGTCTCATGGATATTAATTCTCCACTTAACGAATCGAGCTCGAAACCTCCCATCGAGCTACCCACTGTACTTAAAGACGAGATTGTCGACACAACTCTTCAGTCCCCACCCGAACAAGTCACACCCACTAATCGAAAAAAGGTGGTTGCCAGTAAAGACTTGCAGGGTTTAAAAAAATTCAACGATGGGTTTTCCTATCTAGTAACGTGTATCGATGTGTTTAGTAAATTCGCTTGGGCTGTTCCCCTGAAAGACAAAACTGGGAAAGCGTTAGTAGCAGCGGTGAAGACCATTTTTACCAGTCGCAAACCTATAAATTTTCAAACAGACAAAGGCAGTGAGTTCGTCAACAAAATATTCTTAAAGTTTCTTAAAGACGAAGGTGCCCATTTCTTCACTACGGAGAATGAAGATACCAAGGCAGCTATTGTCGAGAGGTTTAATCAAACCCTCAAAGAAAAAACGTGGCGTTACTTTACCAAAAACAACAGTCTTCGCTACGTCGACATGATACAGCAACTGGTCCACAACTACAACAATTCGTATCATCGGAGTATTAAGATGGCGCCGGCGGAAGTTACCCCGAGCAATCAAGAAGAGGTGTGGCATACGTTGTATTCGACCCCTGACGTCATCGACAGAAAAGTCTATTTTAAAGCCCGTGATCGCGTGCGAATTGCCCAAGCCAGACAAACTTTTAAAAAAGGTTATACACCGGCTTGGACAGAAGAACTGTTTACGATCAGTCGACTAAACCAGACAAGACCTGTCACGTACGTCCTTAAAGATGATTCGGGTGAGGAACTGAAAGGTTCTTTTTACCAAGAAGAGTTGCAGCGGGTCGATGACAAGATAGTTTATCGAATCGAATCCATTTTGCAAGAACGGCGAGGTGTCAGGGGTGTTAAAGAGTATTTAGTCAAATGGTTCTGTTATAACTCGTCATTCAACAGCTGGATTTCCGCCAAACAACTAGCGAGATATCGAGACTGATGGAGATAGAAGAAGAAGTGAGCACCCCAGTTTTGCGGTCAACCCCGCCCAAGACCACGAGAACCTTGGTCTGGCCTTTTTTTTGGGAAACTAGTCCCGCGACTAGAGATCGTTTTCATCTGTCAGATGATCGTTATATATGTCGTCATCGGAGTCTCGTTATTCAATCGGAGCAATGCAGAGGGACCGGACGGCAAGTTTTGGATCGCTTTAATGAGCAGTTGTCTGGGTTACATGTTACCTAACCCTAAGATAGGATGAGTTTTTACGTGACTTTACCCAGCAATGCCTCGATGAAAATATACCCAAACAATAACGCTGGTCACTTTTTCGTCAAATTGCCGCAGACTATAGACTTGACTTCGCGTTATGAGGTCGGTTTGGTTGAGATTCAATTTCCCAAAAGTTATTTTAACGTGCTAGAGGATGATGTATGGATACATTACTTCCCCAACAAAGAAGATAAGTCTATACTACTCACGTTACCCGCCGGTCTATACACGTCACCCGACACGCTGATCGACGAGTTGAATCGTTTGCTGTTAGACACGGATGTGGATGAAAAAGCCCGAGTTAGATTCCATTTTAACAATAATAAGGCCACCTTGAATCTGTATGATCCGGAGGTTGAAGTTAGAATTAGCGAGACGTTGAAACACATGTTAGGTTTTCCTGCCTCGCTCGCCACAGACATCGACCCAATACTACGAGGAGAGACTGAAGTACAAATGGATAGCGATATGAAAAATGTATACGTGTACTGCGATCTCGTAGCGGCGAGACCGGTTGGAGATGCTTCTGTCCCTTTGTTACGAATTGTCCCTATTTTGGATAGGACTACCGCTTCGGTTTTCAGGATTTACGACAAACCACACTACGTACCCCTGAGCCGTTTTTCTTTTGACGCCGTGGAAATCCTTTTAACTAACGACCAGGGTAAGACTATCCCATTCACTAGCGGAGCTTGGGTGTTGACACTCCACTTCCGAACTCACAGATGGTTTGATTTTGAATAGAAAAATGGTCAGACATGTACCCATCCGACGAAACCCCAAAATGTATGAGGAGTTTTACTGCAACCAAGCTGGCCACGGGATGCCAGTGTTTATCGGAGGCAGAATTCAAAGAGGACATGGTTTGGGTAGTTTTTCGGTGGGCTCGGTCGCATGGTTATCCCGTGGTTAAAAACTGGAGGCAAAGCTTTACTCAGAGAAGGGCTTGGCACCGGTCTACAGGTCGCGAGCGATGCGTTAGCCGGCAGAAATATTGGTGAGTCATTTCGTGAACGAGCCAAAGAATCGGGTCAGCGTTTATTACAGGGAGTCGTTGATCACCTCACCACTAACCAATCGGGTAGCGGTCTTAGCAGAAAAAGAAAAACGAGAGCTGCCCCACCTGGCGAGCCGAAACGAATAAAACGCAGTAACCGAGCTCGCCCTTCTCATTCTCACAAGAAGAAGCGACGGTACTCTGATATATTTGAATGATGGCGCTTATTCACCCCAGCTCGTGCGAATGTCTTCACAGTGGTCTAGATTTGTTTAACGTACCACCAACGCAGACAGCCGTAGAAGAGGGACAATTTGTGGAGATACATCCGTTGGCCGCCTTAGCACCTGGAGCCCCGGTGGAATTTGTAATATCGGGAAACGGTGAAGAATATCTAGATTTGTTCAATACTTTCTGCACGTGCGCGCCAAAATCACGTTAGCTAATGGCGGTGCATTACCCACTGATGCAGAGGTGGCCCCGCTCAACTATTACCTCCACAGTTTATTCTCACAAGTCGACGTTTCACTGAACGACACGCTGAAAATGGTGTGACAGTTAAAGGCCATTACTAAACCTTCAACGTGCTGGGAGACCCCACCGGTGGTTAAGCCAAAACGAGGCCATCTGACAGCGGCCGTCTGTTTTACAAAGACACGCCAAACTTTATTACAGAAAACAATTGGTGATAATAAACAACGGGACTAAGACTGCGTCGACATACCCCCTATGTGGCTGGTTTCTCAGGACATTGATTATGATGGGTCGGTTTACATTCAGATATAAAGATGCCTTCGGGGGGGGGGGGGGGGGGGGGGGGGGGGGGGGGGGGGGGGGGGGGGGGGGGGGGGGGGGGGGGGGGGGGGGGGGGGGGGGGGGGGGGGGGGGGGGGGGGGGGGGGGGGGGGGGGGGGGGGGGGGGGGGGGGGGGGGGGGGGGGGGGGGTTGGGGGGGGGGGGGGTTGGGGGGGGGGGGGGGGGGGGGGGGGGGGGGGGGGGGGGGTTGGGGGGGGGGGGGGGGGGGGGGGGGGGGGGGGGGGGGGGGGGGGGGGGGGGGTGGGGGGGGGGGGGGGGGGGGGGGGGGGGGGGGGGGGGGGGGGGGGGGGGGTTTTTGGGGGGGGGGGGGGGGGGGGGGGGGGGGGGGGGGGGGGGGGGGGGGGGGGGGGGGGGGGGGGTGGGGGGGGGGGGGGGGGGGGGGTTTGGGGTTTCTTTTTGGGGGGGGGGGGGTTGGGGGGGGGGGGGGGTGGGGGGGGTGGGTTTGGGGGGGGGGGGGGGGGGGGGGGGGGGGGGGGGGGGGGGGTGGGGGGGGGGGGGGGGGGGGGGGGGGGGGGGGGGGTTGGGGGGTGGGGGGGGGTTTTGGGGGGGGGGGGGGGGGGGGGGGGGGGGGGTTGGGGGGGGGGGGGGGGGGGGGGGGGGGGGGGGTTGGTGGGGGCGGGTGGGGGGGGTGGTTGGGGGGGGTGGTGGGGGGGGGGGGGTGGGGTGGGGGGGGGTTGGGGTGGGGGTGGGGGGGGGGGGGGGGGGGGGGGGGGGGTTGGGGGGGTGGGGTGGGGGGCGGGGTGGGGGGGTGGGGGGGGGGGTTTGGGGGGGGGGGGGGGGGGGGGGGGGGGGGGGGGTGGGGGGGGGGGGGGGGGGGGGGGGGGGGGGGGGGGGTTTGGGGGGGGGGGGGGGGGGGTTGGGGGGGGGGGGTTTGGGGGGGGGTTTGGGGGGGTGGGGGGTTGGGGGGTTTTTGGGGGGGGTTTTTGGGGGGGGGGGGGGGGGGGGAGGGGGGAAGGGGGGGGGGGGGGGGTGGTTTGGGGGGGGGGGGGGGGTGGGGTGGGGGGGTGGGGGGGGGGGGGGGGGGGGGGGGGGGGGGGGGGGTGGGGGGGGGGGGGGGGGGGGGGGGGGGGGGGGGGGGGGGGGGGGGGGGGGGGGTTTTGGGGGGGGGGGGGGGGTTTGGGGGGGGGGGGGGTTGGGGGGGGGGGGGGGGGGGGGGGGGGGGGGGGGGGGGGGGGGGGGGGGGGGGGGGGGGGGGGGGGGGGG
>JAMPIV010008607.1:0-262500 GCA_024509875.1 Oreohelix idahoensis | reverse complement strand
GTGGGGGTTGGGGTTTGTGGGGGGTTTGGGTGTTTGGTTTGTGGGGGTAGGGGGGGGGGGGGGAATTTTTTTTAGGGGGTTGGGTTGGGTTTGTTTTTGTTTGGGGGGGTTTTGGGGGTTTTTTTGGGGGGGGGGGGTTGGGGGGGTATTTGGTGGGGGGGTTTTGTTTGGGGGTTGGTTGTGTGGGTGTTGGTTTGTTGTTTTGGGGGGGGTTGGTGGGTGTTGGGGTTGGGGGGGGGTGGGGGGGTTTTTGGTGGGTTTGTGTTTTTGGTTGGTTTTGGTGGGGGGGTTTTTTTTTTGTAGTGTTTTTGTGGTTGGGGGGGGGGGGGGGGGGTTGGGGTTTGTAGGGGGTAGTTGGGGGGGTTTTGGTGGGGGGGGGTGTGTGGGGGGGTGGGGGTTGGGTGTTTTTGGGGGTTGGGGGGGTTGTGGTGGTTGTTGTTTGTAATGGGGGGGTGGGGGGGGGTGGGGTTTGGGGGGGGTGTTGGGGGGGGGGGGGGGGGTGGGTTGGGGGGGGGGGGGGGGGGGGGGGGGTTTGGGGGGGGGGGGGGGTTGTGGGTGGGGTTGTGTGTGGGGGGTGGGGGTGGGGGGGGGGGGGGGGGTTTTTGGGGTGGGGTGGTGGGGGGGTGGGGGGGGGGTGGGGGGGGGGTGGGGGGTTTTTAGGGGGTGGGGGTGGGGGGTTTTTGGGGGGGGTGTGGGGGGGGGGTGTGTTGTTGTGGGGGTGGGTGGGGTTGTTTGTAGGGTTGGTTGGGGGTTGTGGGTTTGTTGTGGGGGGGGTGGTTGGTGGGGGGTTTTTTTTGGGGTTGTATTGGTGGGTGGTTGTTTTGGGTTAGTGGTGGGGGGGGGGTGGTTGTAAAAATGGGGGGGGGGGGTGGTTGTTGGGGGGGGGGGGGGGTGGTGGGGGTTTTTGGGGTTGGGGGGGGGGGGGGGGGTGGTTTTTGGTGGTTATGGGTGGGGGGGGGGGTTGGGGTTGAAATCGCGCCAAGTTTTGACAGACTACACCACTTAAACGATGAATACAGACGAGATACGAACCATCCTCCTGTCGGATATATTTGTTAAACGAACTGGGCTCGTTAAAGTTTTAGCTCGTGACCAATTACCTCTACGTATCGATCCGACCAAGACGGCTGCATTCGTCATCAACACTGACCCTAGCTATCGAGCCGGTGACCACTGGGTCGCTCTATATTATAATGGACTTGGCACTTTTGAATATTTGATTCTTTCGGCCTACCACCTAGACACCCGGACCTGATTAATTTTATAACCAGAAACTCTACCCGACCTTTTAACTACAATGCTAGACATTTACAAGATGTAGTTACCAACGTTTGTGGCCTCTACGCCATTTATTTCATCTTGATCAAAGCTCGCGGTGGTACTATACAGCGCGTCCTACTACCCTTTTCGGCTAGACAACACGCCAACGATCGCTTAATTTTTCGACTAGTCAGACCCTGGCTAGTGAACCACAAGACTGTTTTTCGTTCATAGACATAGGAAGAGATCAATAGACACGTGTGTGTATTTTCCCTCTATAAGGCTTTGTCCGCCTTTTTATCGGATTTTTCCTCACGTCAATACGTCCATGAGTCATACACTTACAATCCCAGTACGCAGCAAGTCTTGTCACATCGACAACACGTCAACTATCGATTGGTTGTTCGACTAATCACGCCCTGGCCAGCACCCAGCAAGTTTACGCACATCGACAATGCGTCACCTATCGATTAATATTTCAACTAATCACGCCCTGGCTAGCACAAGTCTGGATACGTTTCAAAAACCAGATTGAACTGGTATTCCTGTATAAATAATCATTTGGAAGACCAAGACACTCACATTCATACTTTACTAACGCGGTGGCGTGATAACAACAGATACTTACACCTCATTGAAGA
Organism: Oreohelix idahoensis; assembly: GCA_024509875.1. Classification (NCBI taxonomy): domain Eukaryota; kingdom Metazoa; phylum Mollusca; class Gastropoda; order Stylommatophora; family Oreohelicidae; genus Oreohelix; species Oreohelix idahoensis. The sequence continues at coordinate 260,599 of JAMPIV010008607.1, read as the reverse complement.
TGACTTCCACTGTTCCCAACACCTGGGTCTACATCAAGAGCTGTGATGAAATGCTTGTACCTTTGGTTAGTGGTCTGAAGGCCGCGTCTGTAAGTGTTTACCGAGGCCAACCTTTACTACACGTGCGAAAATATTTTGGTGAATCCTACCTCAAGTTTCCTACCAAAACCGGCATTACTTTAACTCGATCCGAGTTTGAACATTTGTTGACGTTACAGAGTGAAATCCTTGCCGAATTTGACCGACTACAGTCACCAAGCACGGATACCTATCCTACTACTTGTACCAGTAACACGTTTGACGACTACATCAACTCCAGCTGTTACCAACCGATTTCCCCAGAGCCGAGTTGGTTTCCTAACACCACAGACAACCACCTGGCCGATGTCTCTAATCTACCACCGAAGACGAAGAAGAAACCTACTACCTCCCCCAGTAACATGTTTGACGACTACATCAATTCCAGCTGTCCAATAGCCCCAGAACCGAGTTGGTTTCCTAACACCAACCCTTGTCCGTCAGCTCCCACCACAGACAACCACCTGGCCGATATCTCTAATCTACCACCGAAGACGAAGAAGAAACCTACTACCTCCCCCAGTAACATGTTTGACGACTACATCAACTCCAGCTGTCCAATATCCCCAGAACCGAGTTGGTTTCCTAACACCAACCCTTGTCCGTCAGCTCCCACCACAGACAACCACCTGACCGATGTCTCTAATCTACCACCGAAGACGAAGAAGAAACCTACCAAGCGGCTGAGACTTGTGCTTTAGCTCGATATTATTTAAAAAAAAATAAAATATATTAACTAAATTCTCTGTTACCTATGTTGTCATATAAATATCGTCTAACTGTTGTCTACCTTTTGTAAATATATGTCTAACTGTTGTAAATACATATCGTCTAACTGTTGTCTAAATATATCGCCTTCCTATTGCCTAAATATAGCGTCTAACTGTTGTCTCAATATATCGCCTTCCTATTGTCTAAATATTGTCTGTAAACAATACCATTATCGAACTAATATATCTCTATATAAAAGTCACGCGCCAACACAGCGCGCCACCACATTTTCCTTATATAAAAAGTCACGCGCCACCACAGCGTGCCACCACATTTTCCTTATATAAAAGTCACACGCCACCACAGCGCGCCACCACAATAACACCCGTTTCCTTCATTATATACTACTCGCGTGTCTGCAACATTTTCATTTATGTGTATTATTTAAGAAACTAAACTGGTGCTTATTGATTTACTAAATCTTTGAGTTTTATAAATGTCTCTTGTATATATGTACACTCAACCGTACAAACCCCCCCCTTCCCCCCCCCCCCCCTCCCCGAACTTTTTAACATTTCTTTAACCACAAATACCCTATGTACAATGGAGCATCCGATTGGCAGAGTGGTTAGAGCTCTTAACTCTGGCGACAAAGCTGGACCCAGTTAGGCGAAGTCTCTAACACTTAACTCCCCTAGAGCAGTAACTACCAATGGGACAGCCTTTACCTTTTATACTATAATTATAACCCAACAGGGACTAAAAGGGATAATTTCTCAACTAATTTAAAAAAAAAGAAAACCCCTCAAATAGTCATGTAGCACGAGCCAATAATAGCCGATCACGAGCAGCTGAGGAAAAGGACGACAAGCCAAGAGAAGATGGATCGAGAGAGTAGCTGGCATATTATTGACCACAAGATGACAGTCTGCTTAGCCACTTTTAATGTGCTGGACCAGGACCAAACGCCGATCAGCTTCAGCGACACTTCATGATACTCGTATAAACAATGAAGGAAAGAAAAGAATATTTAAAATAAATTTTTTGTCACGGGTTACCTCCCCTTAACTCTGCAGTAGTGGTCCAACAGTGGCCAAAACTCAAGAGTATCTAATGTGGGTCTTCAAAGGTGTCTACCTTCGCACAAGATTACTCTTGGCAGAGTTGTAGACAGAAGGATAATGATGCTTCTACATCAAGGGGGTGTCCACAAGATATTCAGAAAGCGAGAACAATGCTGTGTGACCGTTGAGAACTGGTTACGGTGCTAAATTGACAAACGTGTGACAGTGCAGGGTCTCCCTTTTGTATTAACTAGGTGACTGAGGCAGGCCTAGTTATTGCCTATTCAACATGTCAGTCTAGTTCTTCTGCTTATCTTCCAAGTGAGACTATCTCTCTTACTGGCCCTTTGCCGCCAGAGATGGAAATTCCTGGATGAGATATGGTTCGGTTCGTTTCTACTCCCAGGACTCGTTCTTCCCTCCTAGATGTTGTATGGCGACTGGATCGTATATTGGCGTACTTTGATTTTTAATTATGTACTGTTACTCCTATACTTCCATACTCACTCCACAACCTTTTATAAATCAACTCAACGTGAGTGGAGAAGTTCAAACTTATAACCAATTTATTTACAAGACGCAGATTCCAACATTATTCAATAGTGCATGTTTCAAAAACTCCATTTCACTTCAAGATATCCAGCCCTTAATTCAATTTATGTTCCACAAGTGTAATATTTATTGCCTTTTTGTTTATTCATTTATTCATGCCAGTGACGATACCTCGTCTATTTTACACCACAGCCTATCTGGCAATCAGCAAATTACAATGTTATTCTCTTTATACTCTCTTTAGTCGTGCTTGTTTCAAATGTTCTTTCTGGTTGCTCGCCCCTTGAAATGTGAGCATCATTAACCTCTTGGAAAAATAATTTGCCTGAAAGTTTATAAAATAGTTCAAAAGTTCTCTTACCGTTATATGCGAATTCCAGCACCTATCACATTTCCTACTATTCACCCCTATGCTAATCCTATTCGTTTAACACAGGTTATTAAACACAGTTTATGCTAGTCTTCGGAATTGCTACCGCTAATAAATCTAAGACTAGCTACTTCATCTGTGTAACTTCTGTCAACCACAGGTTTCATTTTCTTGAGAGCCCAGCAAGGCACGTCTTGCCTCGTCAACTTTTCTGGTAGGACTAACTTCTTTTGTCCTTCAATTCATTCCCATGATCCGTTATCTGTGTTCCAGTCAATACGATTGGTCCATTGTTCAGTTCACTCACCGATCACAAACTCACGGTTGATTCCCCGCTGGCAAGTCAGTGAGCTTCGTTCCATGACTGTTTACATCTTACTCACATTTTCTCGTGCTTTTGTTTAGCTCTTCGTTCACTTAATCTGCAAGGGGCGCTAATATTTATAGTTATCTCCCTTAGTAGTTTATGCTCAAAGGCTATATTCCCTTACTTAAAATCTACTAGAAAAATACTAATATGCAAATCTTGTAAACCACAACTGTCTACCTCTAGAAACTAACTAAGTGTAAGCTAGCCTTATATTACAGAGACTCTATTGAAAGGGGTTCTCTCCCTTTTCTTCCAAGCATAAGTGTACAATCTTTTATCTCCCATCTTGAGAACAAATAGCCCTTTTCCCAAATTATTCAAATTTCCCAAACCATTTTGTTATGCACCCCTGTTTCAACAAAACCAAATTATTATCCTACCAAACCTCACGGTGACAGCTGCATGAGGCTGAGCAAATGTTAACTCTAGTATCTGCCGTCAACTTTTGTGAAGGAGAGGGTTATCATATAACTCGTTAACTCGTTCAATCCCCCAGCTGAGTTAATTCAGCGAAATTCCTCATATTATTATTGTATAGCTCTGTTTAAGTGTATTTAAGAATGGTCTGACACATGCGGATTTAGTACATTCAAAATGATTAAATCAACTTTAGATTTGTCTTTATACAAGTAACAAATTTAATAATCAATTATGTTAACAGTTTAAAAAATAAGTAATTCTTTAACAAACAATAGTCATCATCGAGTGATGTTTTGGAGTTAAAAATTGGATAGTTCATTTGGCAGCTTTTATGTTTCTACTTAGCTGCCAATGAGTTTGTCTGTTTTGCTCCAGCTGATGTTTGGTTTTTTGTAGATAGATGACTGGATCACACTCATCATTGGTCAAGTTTGAAAGTTGTACACGTTCCAAGAAGTGTCATGGAGTAACTATCAAGCTGGTCCCGCGTCTCTACGACCCGTCTGATGATGATGTCTAGCGTCGACTTCAGGCCACTTATACCCTCACTTGTTCCAGTGATAGCACCCTCAACTGGTACCACCAACTAGTGTCATAAAAGAAGAAAAAAAAAGATCCTCTGAGTATTGAGTTTCCCGACACATACTCATGTGTCCCCCTCTTCCTATTCCACCATCCCATCTACCTCAGAACTTTTATCCTTGCTGAGAATTAATATTAATCCCATTGAGCGGAAAAACACGCATTAAATTTAGGTTGAATAGATTTATATTTACCTTTACATTGGTTGAAAAGGTTAATAATATAAATTGGATACGTTTCCCTTTACATCTACCATGTTTGAAAATGTTAACAATATAGATTGAATATGTTTACATTTACATCTACACTGGTTAAAAATGTTAATAATATAGATTATGTACATCATTTCTTTCATCATTTTCTCCCTGCTCTATATGGAACTTGGGACTACCTCGCTTTTGGTTCTTTGTAAGAAACTCGCGATAAAGCAGTTACCTGCCCTTGCAGTGGTGGTTCATGAAATCATCATTCTATATGCTGAGGTTGCCAGCCTTAAATGACTTGGACATCCACTAGCAATTGTCACATATTAATGTTCACATGTCAATATATACATATTAGTTCACATCTTAATAATGCAAAATATAGAATTTAAATTGTACAACTTACGCCAATCTTTAGGATCACAGACTGCTGGCTCAGAGAAATCGTTTAAGGCAGCTTGACTATGCCTCTTACACGTGGTCTGGGGTGTTGTTATTTTAGTAATAAGTTCCCACTTTGACTTTGTGTTACAGTTTTCTCAGATTCCTGTTTTCCGTGTTAAAAGGGTACAGTTTTCCTGGGCTCAAGATGCTCAAACAAGGTCCGGTCTGGTAAATGAAATCTGCTGCTATTCATAACTCTGGCACGGTCTGGTTGTCTTCTTGGCGCGAGGTGAATTTTCACAGTGTTCTAAATTGACTAAAGTGTCAGATTATATTACACTTCGCTCCCCCCGCGGTACATTGTTACGGTTTATGTGGGGTCCAATCAGGAATTTTGTTCTTCCTATGTTTCGAATGCCCTCCACTCGTTTGAAATCCTGTGTGTTTTGGTGGGGTAATTCAAAATATTTCCACTAGGAAATTTCTGCGCGTTCATGTATCTCCCAGTCCTTGTGCAAACACCAACCCTCGTGTAACCATCTGGGCTGTGATTCTTCACGACAGTAATTATGGAATCGCAATTGCCATATCAGCGGTAAATAAACGTGCTAATCCGGCGCGGCCAAGGTTTGGTACACGAGAATTTTACCAACATAACTGTTGGTAAATATTGCATCACCTATGTACTCTCTCAGCAGGGATGGTCAGATAAACAGACAAGACAAATTATTACTGAAAGGAGTGTAAGGTGATCAGAAAATAGCTAATATCTGCTTAATAGCAGAGAGAAAAAATGTGCCGACCACTGAAAATTTCACGTAATCGGTACGCACAACAAATGTAACTGAAAATGGCTGAAGAGGACAAGAGATCGACCAAAAATTATGTGACAATTTTATAAGATGAAAATATGACGTAAAGATTGTCGCATAGAAGATACTGCCGTTGTTGTTGTTTAACTAGGGCTACTGAGGTTTTCGCTCTTTAGCAGCCAATACCAAGTTGAAGACTCCTTGGTATTATCTACACTGTAGATCTAGGCTTTTCCTTTGGCTTTTCTGCCATTCAGAAATGGTTAGATGAATGTTGGATAGAAAATAATAGAAAGTAGTTTCCAGAACTGGAGAAGAGAGCTGGGGAAAAAGATGAAGGGATGGCAAGGACAAGTCAGGTAGATAACTTTACAGTTCCAGATGGTAGCTGTAGAAGAGAGCTGTGAAGTAAGTCACCTTCTCGCTAGAACTAACCTATGCTCAAAGACTGTCTCTATTAATAGTTAGTGTGAATTGCAGCTCCTTAATTATACTTACCAATTTAAGAAATTTCTTTTCATTTCCACACGATAACAAAATTTCGAACAGAAACTGGAATTTAAACAAAATCAGTCGCGATTTGTAAAATATATGTGTACATTTATTAATTAAAATATAAGTTTAGCAAAGACTGCATATACCTATTTACACAAATCACAAGTTGGAAACTTATAAGGTGTCAATGTCTTTGTTCATCATTTTGATGAACTGGTCACCTCTGGATCTTGTTTCTTCAAAGTAATAAGTACTTATCTAATTCAGGTCCATCACTACAAACACTTCTCGTCATACATCAGGTGTTGATGTCCAAGATACTTAATTCATCTAGACAAGTAGCCACAATGCTACTACCCAGAGATTGCAGTAGTAGTCCTTGAATCACACACTGCAATCTGTTATGTTTTTTTTAATCAGAAGCTTTTGTTGTGACTCTCAGATAAGAACCTGAAACATATGCACAGATTATGGTATTTGTTCCCTACAGTTACATATTTTTTGGGTCCATCTCTTTTCCTCTCCGGCAGTATTTAGTTACATTTTTGCGCGACACATTTCTGGACAGATAAGAATGACATAATCGTTTCCGGTATACCTTGTTACAAAGACATTACTTTTAATGAAAGTAAGATGTTGTATTTGAGATAACATTGCGGAGAGAGGATCAAATGTTTTCATTCCATATTTAGGAGGCATGACCTTTGCAGTAACGCGTAGAAATATTCATGTGGATAAAATTTGAATAACCCCACAAAACACGCATGTTTGAAACGATTGGCAGACATTCGGAATGAAGGCACAACACCCTTTCCGATTTGAGCCCTGCTTAACATCGTAACAAACGAATGTGGGGGAAAACAGGCAATTTAACCTGACACTTTAGTCAGGTTAAAGAACTGTGAAAATTCACTCACGACAAGAAGACCAGACCTTGCCAGAGTTAAGAATAGTACCAGACCGGACTTTGTTGGAGCATATTGAGGACTTAAAGCCCAGGAAGTCGCTACCAGTTTAACAAGGAAAACCGGAATCTGAGGAAACTATAAAACACAATTCAAAGTGGGAACTTATTGCTAAAGTAACCACCCCAGACAAAGTGTAAGAGGCCTCTACAGGTGCTTTTATTTCTCGGAGCCAGCAGTTTATGTGCCTAAAGGTTGGCTTAGTGGTACCAGTTGAGGGTACTATATCTGGAACAAGTGAGGGTATAAGTAGCCTGAAGTCGACGCTAGACACCATCATCAGACGGGTCTTAGAGACGCGGGACCAGCTTTGCAGTTACTCCGTGATTATACTTGGAACGTGCTGCAACTCTTAAATCTTGACCAGGGACACGAGTAATCCAGTCATCTATCCACAAAAACCCAAAATCAGCGGGAGCAGAAACACCTATTGGCAGCTAAGTAAAACTTAAAATCTGCCATGTGAACTGTCCATTTTCGAAAACCATAACATCACACTGTGACGAATACTTTTTTCTAAACAATTATTCATTTTTTTGTAACTGTTAAACATAATTGATTATTAAATTTGTTACTTGTATAAAAACATATCTAAAATTGATTTAATCATTTTGAATGTACTACATCCGTATGTCTCAGACAATTTCTTAAATACACTCAAACATAGCAATAAATAAAAATAAGGAAATTCGCTAAATTAACTCAGCTGAGGGCTTGAACGAGCTAAAATTATATTACAAAATCTTTCACAAAAGTTGACGGCAGATACTAGAGTTAACGAGCTCAGCCAATGAAGCATTGTTCTCGCTTTTCTGAATATCTTGTGAAGACTACCTTGTGGTAGAAGCATCATTATCCTTCTATCTACAACTCTGCCAAGAGTAATCTTGTGCGAAGGTAGACACCTTTGAAGACCCACATTAGATACTCTTGAATTTTTTCCACTGTTGGACCACTACTGCAGAGCTAAGGGGAGGCAAACCGTCACATCTACCACCAAAATGATGACGGGCCACTATTAATCAGAATCCTCATTTAGATAAAATAGTTCCTGAGACTGTGGTCATATCAATAAAAGAAGTACGTCATACAATCAATAAAATACATCGATATACTATAGATCATTTACACATTTTTCTGGATGCATTGAGGCATATCTTGAGTCATTCTTATATGACCACCAGCTGTGCACAATACTACAATTTACATACGTAGAAGTGATTCCCCCTTGTGACATAATGTGTGCGTTCTCTTCTTGTCTCCGGCAGTATTGAACTACATTTGTTGTGCGTACTGAATTAGGTGCATTATTCTATTGTTAGCACACTCTTTTTCCTTACTGTCATTGTTCATGTTTCACGCTTCGATGCATGACAGGGCCAGACAAGCGTATCGCCCATCCATGAGAGATTAATTGTCCCTAAAACGTGATAATACCACATTGACTCCAGGTAAATGCGAGCACGAAGTGTTTACTTAAGATTGCATAATTACTTCCGACTCGACCGCAAGGTTAGGTGATTATAGATAAACGCAATCTTGGAAGACATCTGGAAGAGCGAGCAGGACGAATGATGTAAGAAAACTTCCAGAACAACCTGGTTATGATCATGAATTATGTAAGAAGTTGTATCGTAAACATTACCAAGAATTGTCGGATGTAGTAACTCCATATACGGAGGATGACTGTTTGAAATTTTCAAACGCATGAGTCATACAGAAAACTGCATGAGGAAAAGTTTTCATAATATGAACTTTGAATGTATTGGCTGGCATTTGAGGCGCCAATAAACAACCTCGCTGATTGGGAGTTTATCAGAAAACGCCAGGTGGAAGCGTAGGCCGGGAACCTACGATATAACGTAGAAAACGTTTAACATACGTCAACGGAGACAGCCCGGACCTTGCCACATTAAAGAATAGAGTTGGATTCTGAATTTATAGGACCGGACAAAAAGTATTAAGAGCATCTCTGTACATCAGTAGAAACTCGCCAACATTAATACAGAAACCGAAAATCTACAGGACCACTCACAAGTCACAGAGGGATTTTGAAATACAAATAATACCCCGGACGTGTGTTCGAGGCATCTGTGTTAAGTTGCCAAGACTATTTACCTGAGCAAGACGTCTAAGATTTGTCTAGTTACTAGGGTACACATTTTTATACTTTGAATTTTACTGGTTTATACTAGCTAGGAGTGTTAAAGATTCATGCGATTCATGGCAGTCTCAGCATGTGAAAAGGATACATGCATGTACCACCACAGCAAGCGCTGGTGATTGCTTCATGCTAGTTATCATGGAAGAACCAAAAGCAGAGGTAACCCCAGACTCCAAGTGGAGAAAGGAAGTGGATGATGATGACCTCATATGTATATTATCATTTGTAATGAGTTGTATGTATGATTAAAGTTGTTCCTTGACGTGGTTACCTCCAGAATCCTTTGGAGACGTGCCCTTGCCACAGAGACGAAGTGACGGAACCAGTAGCACTAACATTTCAGCAATTTGGAAGCTAAGTTACAAGTTTAGCAGGCCAAATCAAAAGACTATATTTTCATCTCTCAAACCGAGATCTATGATGAACCATAATTTCTCATAATTACCATTTAATATTTATTTACATTTGTTCCAAAATAATTGATCATTAAATGTGTTATACGTTGTTTTAATAAATTCATAGTTGAATTAATTATTACAGAGCAAACGCTTTTAGTCACCAGCGTTGAATCCTGCTACCGTTAGGGTCACAAGGTCAAATTCTTACCAGCGTTCGGGAATTCCAGTCCCAGTCCTATAGACATTCGATTTGGGATAATTAAACCTTTTCGGCAAATTTATTTTTGGAAACTCCAGTTTTTAAGTAGCGTTTAGTCATAGTTGGTATATTACTACTAGTTGCTGTTTAAAAACGAACGTTGTACTGTAATTACAACAGAAGATATGAGAGCCTGAAAAAGTGCAAAAAGTAATTTTTTCAGGTTTTAATATGTCATCATTGTTACGCAATGACATTAACAATATGCAAAAACTGTACTCAATTCATACATTAATATAAAATAGACATGTTATAGAAAATGGACATAGCTGAACATTTTTTGCAGCATGCTTCAAATGGGAGTTATCAAAAGGTGAATTGACAAGTAATTAATCTTGGTTAAATTTCTATTGCCCAATGGGCTGATCACCCGTTGGCTTGTCACACCGATTACGGAAACAACGGCAGATGGATCTATTTGTTGTTGCCCTAAAGACGCCGCTAGGCGTGATGGGAAACTACAACAGAGAAAATCAATCTGCTGTTGCCCTTAAGACGCCACAAGGCGTGGTGGCCTCTGACTGCTTGGTCGGTCTTTGGCTAAGGACGGAAGAAGAAGAAGAAGAAATTTCTATTACTTGTACTATACAGAGTGCAAAAGCATATATTGATACTGAGAGTTTTTAAAAAGTAACACTGTTGATGCTGCACATTGTAAATAAAATTTATGGAAATATAGTTAAAACAATATAATGATTTAATTTATAATATGAATAACGCACACATTATCAGAGATATGATTATTATTAACATTCACGATATTATACACACAAACGCAGTTTATAATATCTGCCCTAGCACACTGACCCACAAACTGAAGTTGGACCATTCTATCTTACACATTTGCAAGTTTAACTTCAAACCTAACTTTCTCCTCCTCATCTTCACAAAGTTCAGTACATGTCTGGAAAAATTCAATTTTGGCTTCTAATTCTTCTGCATTTTCCAGTTGCTACTAAACCTCTTAAATTTTTTTACATAACGGAGGAAACAGGAGCCCTGTGATAGTAAATAAATAAATAAAGGTTATAATGTGGTACTCGTTGGACATAATGGATGACACCAGACAATAAAAAAGAAAATTTAAGAGATAGGCTTACCGGGAATCGAACCTAGGACCTATGTGACAGGACTGATATGGCCAAGTCATCTAGTTTGTAGACTCGCTTTCGCAAGAGGTGTAATTTTCTAGATGTTCTATTTTCAACCCAGGTTTTCTTGCAGCTCATGTATGATGAAGACTTTCACTGGAGGGAACACCATATACTTTTATTATTTAATTCTGGCACCACTGTTTTTCTGCTATAATGCTTGCAGCGCAGTTTATCTGAATTATGCTAGCAGTACTGTTTTTCCTATACAATGGTAGGCAACACTGTTCTTCTTTATATCTTATGCTGTCAATAATGTTGTTTTTATACAAGGCAGGCAATACTGTTATTCTTTATATCTTATGCTGGCAGTACTGTTTTTCATATGCCAGGCAGGCAATAGTGTTTTTCTTATACATTGGTAGGCAACACTGTTCTTCTTTATATCTTATGCTGTCAATAATGATGTTCTTATACAAGGCAGGCAATACTGTTATCCTTTATATCTTATACTGGCAGAACTGTCTATCGTATGCAATGCAGGCAATGCGTAGTGCCGGTTCAGAGACCGTATGAGCCTACTAATGACCTACTTACTTTTCAATCAGCTCACTGTTAAGCGTGCCTGTGTTTAGTGACCCAATGTTGACATGTCAGAGTGTTGCTTGTTTTCGATCTTTCAGTCCGTAAAAATCATACAACACAATGTATTCAAGTTCACTGAAAACTATTTAATACACTGTTGTTACTTATCACTGTCCGTTCTAAACGTTCACATCCATTTGAATTATACATGTGTTGCGAGTAGACCCTATGGAAGGGAAGTGATCTTTGGAATGTTTTTTTGGACAAAGTGAAATTATGGGTTGTGGCACTTGAATGCCCGATTAAGCTGATGCTTGTTTAAAAGGGGATAGGAATAATATCGTCTCGTATGATCGAGAACAAAGTGATGATTGCTACTCACTGCGTTAAGTCACGCCTGTGAGGACTTTATCCCTGAGTTGTATTGAGCTGTGATTAAGCTCGCGGCTATGCTGCGTGTATTAAGAGCGGTGTTTTTAAAAAAACAACCGAGTCTCGTGACGGGGAGTTGACAGTGTGTGCCCTGGGTGTGTACGAGAGAGGATTGCAGAATGAGTTTGTGGGCATCGACCGAAGTAGTCGGCCCCTGTATGTGTTTTGAAAAGTATGCCTGTACAGTGCTGAAGATAAGAGGCCATTATTTTGTGTAGGCCATTATTTCCTGAGAGAGGATAATTGTGAAATGTGAAGACATGTGGATAGGTGAGATTATTGCAAACTGCAGGATGTGCAGTATTGCATGTATTTTGAAAGGTAATGATACATTAACTTATGTTATCACATAATCGCGCTGAGATGAGTGAAGGCGAGATTATTACAAACTGCTGGGTATGCAGCCTTGTGAGAAATTGCTAGCAGGATTCATCATATGTTTAGAGCGCTGATGTGAGAAGTATCTTGAGGAGGCCATATGTATTATTAGCACGGCGAGGATGTCCGTTTGCTAGAAGGATCCATAAGTATTTTGAGGAGGCCATTTATATTATTAGCACGGCGATGATGTCCGTTTGCTAAAAAGATCCACAAGTATTTTTAGGAGGCCATATGTATTGTTAGCACGGCAAGGATGTCCGTTTGCTAAAAGGATCCATAAGTATTTTGAGGAGGCCATTTATATTGTTAGCACGGCGATGATGTCCGTTGGCTAAAAGGCTCCATGATTATAATATAGCGCTAATGTGAGGAGTATCTTTAAGGAAGCCATTGATATAGTAGTATCTTGATGATTCTGAGAAGTGGAGTACTTTATTATTGTATTGCTGTAAACTGTAATTTGACCATATGTGTATTCTATATTAACGTACTGTGTTGTGGTGTAATAAACCGTCATTAACTTTCACCTGCCGTTACACCATTCCATGCCTCTGATGTGTGTACCTGTAGTGTGTGAATGTACCTATACACACCTCACTTATGACACCAACACACAACCGTGGTATTAACAAAGGTACCCTCCATATAAACATTAATTGATTTATCTTTGGAATGTTTTTTGGACAAAGTGAAATTATGGGTTGTGGCACTTGAATGCCCGATTAAGCTGATGCTTGTTTAAAAGGGGATAGGAATAATATCGTCTCGTATGATCGAGAACAAAGCGATGATTGCTACTCACAGCGTTAAGTCACGCCTGTGAGGACTTTATCCCTGAGTTGTATTGAGCTGTGATTAAGCTCGCGGCTATGCTGCGTGTAATAAGAGCGGTGTTTTTAAAAAAAAAACCGAGTCTCGTGACGGGGAGTTGACAGTGTGTGCCCTGGGTGTGTACGAGAGAGGATTGCAGAGTGTTTTTTGGGCGTAGACCGAGGTGGTCGCAAGCCCTGTGTTTTTCCTAAGTGTATGCCGGTGTTTTGCTAAGGGGATGCCTGATCAGGGCTAGTAAGAAGTGTAGAGATTTGTAAGGCCATTAATATAACTGCCGTAGTTGCAGTCTTGTGTATTTAAGAAGTGTGGAGATTTGTAAGGCCATTAATATAACTGCCGTAGTTGCAGTCTTGAGTATTTAAGAAGTGTGGAGATTTGTAAGGCCATTAATATAACTGCCGTAGTTGCAGTCTTGTGTATTTAAGAAGTGTGGAGATTTGTAAGGCCATTAATATAACTGCCGTAGTTGCAGTCTTGAGTATTTAAGAAGTTAAGAAGTGTGGAGATTTGTAAGGCCATTAATATAACTGCCGTAGCTGCAGTCTTGAGTATTTAAGAAGTGTGGAGATTTGTAAGGCCATTAATATAACTGCCGTAGTTGCAGTCTTGAGTATTTAAGGAGTGAGATATTTAAAGGCCATGATTATGATCATAACTGCCGAGTGTGCAGTTCAGTATTGCTAGCGCTGAGATATTTCATGCTTTTGCTGTCACCGTATTTTCGTCTATGCCGTTGTGTCTTGTGTTGTAACGGAATAAACAGTATCGATCTGTTCCAGTCGTTTACAACCTCTTTTTTGACTTCTCCATGTACTCTTACGTACGTACTGTGGGGTGTAACTGAATCTACATACACCCATGTCAACATTGCAGACACAGGGACAGGACAGCAGCATACATATATATAGAATTAGCCTGTGTGGCGGATGTAATTAAGAATCTGTTACCTCTACAGAGGTGTGTTACTTCAACAGTAGAGTGTACTTGAAAGAATATTCAACAGGTGGAAGAAAACCAGATACATAATATTATCTCTACCTATATCCCCACAGTGACCAACAACATGTCAATCTTAAAACTTTCTAGCTACAAAATCTAACACAACTAGCATGATGACCTTCCCGCTCCGCAAACCAAAACTCTCTCTCTCTCTCTCTCTCTCTCTCTCTCTCTCTCTGACTTAACTCCCCTCCCTTTTTTCGTTCCGGTCTTAGCTATTTCATTTCCCTACACCAGATTTGATGACGTCATTTTTCTTTTATATACGACTAGTGTTAAAGTAGCTAGCTAGTCTGTAATACAATATTCTACTTAATAGTAGCGCTATTCGCGCTTAAGTAGTAGGAGTAGGCCTACCTGTCACACCTACCAAGGCATTACCTTTGATCGCCGCTTGACTTGGAAAACCCATATTGAAAATAAAACAGGACAAGAGCAAGGCAGAGAATGGCAATCATGAAAAAACTTGCTGGCACGGGTTGGGGAGCAGACGAGAGAGTACTAAAGAAGCTATATACTGGGCGAGTGAGACCAGTCTTAGCACATGGCATTGCAGCATGGTCAACGGCAGCTAAGTCGAACTTTGACAAAATAAACAGAACCCAAAACCAAGCATTGAGAATCATAACAGGGGGCATGAAGTCAACACCCATTGACGAGTTGGAAAAGATTACTCACCTCCAGCCTATGGAGGATAGAAGAGACAGCAGAGCCCAACAACAAGCCAAGAAATTCAGGAGGTTGACAGACCACCAATGCACCAGAGAGTAAATGGACTTGGAAGGGGAAGACTGAAGCGAAGCAACTTTGTAGAGACAGTCAAAACAAAGATGAAAGCAGATCCCATAAACGCAATATCAACAGCTACGCCAATATGTACTGCACACAAGCTACCAATTTGGAAACAACAGTGCTTCCCTGAAATGATAGAAAATGTTCCTGGTATTGAGAGAAAAAACAGCCAAAATGAAACAGAAAGGAGAGTCCTAACCACAAAATATAAAGAGAAACATTACCAAAGCAACACCTGGATCCATGCATACACAGATGGATCAGCAACTAATGCAACAGAAGATGGGGGGTGGAGGAGTCTTCCTGAGCTTAATCAATGGCATACAAAAAAAGATAGCAGTCGCAACAGGGACATTTTCAAATAACTTCAGAGCAGAGGCCCTAAAAACTGCACCAGAAATTCTAATGACAGAAGAAAGCTCAGAGAGACCAGTAGCTATCTTCTCAGATGCACTGTCAGTGATTACAACGCTGAAAAGTCAAAGTAATGCTGAACTGGGTGACCTAAGAGTAACACTTCATAGACTATGTCAGCAATAAAAAAGAGTCGTGATACAGTGGATCCCTTCTCACTGCAACATCCCTGGAAATGAAGAGGCTGACAGATTGGCAAAGGAAGGGGGAAAGCTTCCTCAACTTGACGGTAACATAACTTATGAGGAGGCCAAGAGTTTTATCAAGCGCAGGTACAGGGACAAGTGGGCTGAAGTCGACTCTAGACACCATCATCAGACGGGTCTAAGAGACGCGGGATCAGCTTTGTAGTTACTCCCTGATTCTACTTAGAACGTGCTGCAACTCTTAATCTTGACCAGGGACGCGTGCGATCCAGTCACCAATCTGCGAAGAACCAAAACACCAGCGGGAGCAGAAACCCCAGCAGCTAAGTGTACAAATAAAAGCTGCCAAGTGAAACTTCTCCTTAAATTAATTCCCATTAACATCATATGATGATGACCAAATTTCTTTAAAGAATTATTCAATTTTTAATAACTGTTAAAACCTAATTGATTATTAAATTTGTTACTTATATCTGTCCAAATTTTAAGTTGATTTAATCATTTTGACTATGTTGTATCCGTATGTGTCAGACAATTTCTTAAATACACGTAAACAGAGCTAAATAATAGTAAGAGGAAATTCGCTGAATAAATTCAGCTGGGGGGCTTGAACGAGCTAACGAATTATAAGATAACCCTATCCTTCACAAAAGTTGACGGTAGACACTAGAGTTAACGTGCTCAGACAATGCAGCATTGTTCTCACTTTTCTGAATATCTTGTGTATATTCCCTGGAGGTAGAAGCATCATTATCCTTCTATCTACAACTCTGCCAAGATTAATCTTGTGCAAAGGTAGACACATTTGAAGACCAACATCACTCACTCTTGAGTTTTGACCACTGTTGGACCACTACTGCAGAGCTTAAAAAAAGGGGGGGGGGAACCGTGAGATATATATATATATATATATATATATATATATATATATATATATATATATATATATATATATATATATATATATATATATATATATATATATATATATATATATATATATATATATATATATATATATACACCGGAAACCGGTTAGAAATGGAACAATGAAACAGAGATATGTCTCTTCCCCTGTCAGTGATTACCCTTGTCTCAGAGTATAGTGGGCGTATTAATTTTATCAGTACTGTCCCATATATACTGTCCCTCAAATGCTATGACATTAAAGAGAAAATGCGGACAGTTTCTGGCGCAATTGAAAACTGTCGCACAAAAAAAGCTTTGTAGGGTTCCTATTGTCAGAAAACCTATACATATATAAATATACAAGGTCAGAACGACATATCGATAAGACACAAGTCATTCTTCTTCGTACACTCTCAGACGTCCATCTTCGCAATTACTCCACGATACTACGAGGAACATGTTGCAGCCACCAGACTTGACCGGTGACGAGTGAACCAGGCCATACCCTGCAAAGAACAAGCATCGGCTGGAGCAGAAACCAACCGACATTTTACTGGCAGCTAAGTACCCATTCAAAGAATTCAAGTGAACTCTCTATTTTCACATCAGAAAGACCTTTTCAAATCAGACCATCACCTATGAGGAAATTTTAAAGACTATCTAAATTCACCCTACCCTTATTTATTTTACAAATGTTAACGATAATTGACTATTAAATTTTGTTATCTGTAAATATATACATTTATAGTTGATTTAGTCATTTTGAGTGAACTGCAACCGTATGTCTATGTCATTTTGAGTGAACTGCACCCGTATGTCTCAGTCATTTTAAATATTTATAACCGAGCTATTTAAGTAACATTTTTACTGAGTAAATCAGCTGGGGGCTCATCAGAACGAGCAAAATCCTAACTTATAGAAGGTCAGGAAAGATAAAAAGTTTACACGGCCTGGATCCTCTCAGCCGTTAGTACTTGATTTATTTAAATTCATATCAGGCTCCCTAGAACTGAAGCACAATTCTTCAATTCACATCTCTGCCAAGAGTAATCTTGAGCAAAAGGTTTCTAACTGGGTACACTTGAAGAAGGTTCCTAGGACCTGGGGCGCTAAGTAATAACACTAAAGTTTTATACCTCTTTTCATCTTAAGGCTACTTCTACTTCTCTGGCCTCTCCTTTACTTAAATCCTTATGTTACTAGTCCTTGTCCTGGCTGTCTATGATATCTCCTGATGGAGGTAAGGAATGCAATGCAGAAATCTTAAAATGCTTTAGGTTTTAAGATGAATTTCGGCCCCCGCATACATGACTCCCCATGAGTTTTTATTAGGCGAGACCCAATCAGAATAACGTAAAAATATCACCCCGTGAGGTTCTGTTGGGTGAGACCCAATTAAGTTTAGTTTAATGTTCTAATACTAAATCAAACCCCAAGGTAAAGAGTCTGATTTTTAGTAGGGGTTGCCCCACCCCCTTCATCTGAACATATTTACCTGAGCATATAAGTTATTGCTCTTCAATTGTTAATTGTTTACCAAAACCATTAAATCACGCGACCTGCCATTGATAATTACTACTGATAATATCTTCCAACGTTGTACTTCCTTTTCATCTTTGTTTATTACAACAAAGTCACCTTGTTGGAAGTATTATATCGTTCCTCGTACTCCAATACTCAATAAAAATCGAGACAACATTGGAAGTTGCAATGTTCTGCACATCACGTCCACGAATCAAACATTCGTTATCTAAATTTACCGGCACAACTTTGTGTTGTCGCCATTTGCTGGCTTGCGTGAAGAATATACTTGCTTATCTATTAATGATCCGTCTGGCTTACACATTACGGCTGTCGCTAAATATAGACTTAATCTTATCGATTCACAATCAAAGGGTACTTGACCTCGGCAGTCAATGTGGAGGTGACGGTGGCTTACTATGAATCAGAGAATATCGCTAAGTAACGCGAAAAAGTAAGATAGTGAACTGATGAGACTAAAGAACGGATGGTCGAGTGAGTACACACGGAGAGGAGTGGAGAAAGAAAAATTGAACGAAAGAAAAGACAGTATTTCGGAACAATCATGCTTCAGGCAGCTGACGTAATACTGGGCATCAGTGGCGTAACAACGATGTAAGGGACCCCCGAGCACCAATGATGTGGGGCAATCTTTATAAAATGGGCTCAACAACTATAATCAATATTCGGCATATCTGTAACAATAATCAATAATTAAGCTACTTACTTCATGGCCATACCCCCATTTCCCCCCCCCCAGCTCCACAAGAACCATAGGCCTTTAACAAGTTTGTGCTAAGTCCTCCTGTCTAATATCATCTGCTCAAGATTTGTCCATGTCTTCTTGATGTCTGTCTGTCTCCGGAAACTGAGATAAGCTAACGTTTAAAAATAGGACCAAAGCAAAGTTGTCACGAGAGGTTCAGATGTTATTAAATGAAAGATATCCTGGACAAAAAGCTGTATCAGATGATACCAGGATAGTGCCAGATAAGAGACTGGTCTTATGAGAAATACCCCCTTCTCTGAAAAGAGCAAGGGTGTATCGACAATCAAAGGTCGGGTCAAGCTGTATAAACCTTCAAGTATGATGATAGTGTTTGTTACTGAAGGTCTAATTGCTACCTCTCAAGATCCTCCCTTGAATAATGGTTATTAGTTTTGTATTGACTCTGCTAGGGGATTAATTAGTTAATTAAATATGTAATAGATATATATAACCAACAGAACCTTAACTCAATTTAAATAATTAAGTAAGACTGATTATATATATTTACAATTTATTGATCCTATACCGTTTCTCTTTTCGGTTAGGAAAAATGACAAAGAATTCACATGTTTTTAAAAGATAAAATAAATAAGCATGGAATGTCCATTTCCACAATAGTTAAATATGAAAGAGTTATATTTCAAATATTAATTATTTATTTCACATTACTATACATATATTATGGGTGGAGTAGGAGCAATCTTACTCAAGGGAATGTCCATCCCTAGTACACAAAGACTGAGACGGTGAGTGAGGCGGAGGAATCTGAGAAGATCAACGGCTCGCAAAGCTTCTTCTTCTTCGTTCGTCCTGAAAAGGACGGTGGTTGCGTTGTCTCTGTTTACGCCTAAGCTGTGATATCTGCACCTTTCGGTCGACACATCCGACTTCTGCACGGCATTTTTTAGGACCGGGCTTGCCTTCCCATTTCGATCCACACTCGCTCAGCCAGACTGCACAGCTGCAGACTGTTTCCAGGACCACCACGTGGAGGTGGAGTGCGGTCTTGACCAGCTCAGGCTCGCTGGTCCTGACGCAGGCAGTCAAGCTGTGAGTCGCTGACTGCGGTCTCTATTGCTGCGTCTTGAGGTCCCGCTCGCAAAGCGAAACAGCAAAGTGTGTGGCGCACTAGAGGCATGTCGGACATAGAAAAAGACAATGGCTAGCCACCGTGGAAGAGACTGGGGCCTTACCACGTACTTCCTACAGAACGTAATGGGATCACAACAACAAGATAAGAACCGATATGTAGAGAACTCTCTGTCCCCTGGGGAAGAATCTACTGTACAAATTAACAGGGAAGAGGCAACTCCTCTAATGAGTAAGGAAGTACATAATGACGAGTGTTCCTTAAATTCTGTTGAAAGGGAGCATTCTGAGAAAGACCACCTAAAAACTAGTAGGAGAAGCCTAAAAATAGGAACATGGAATGTTAGAACTCTAAACGGAGAAGGAAAGCTTGACAATCTTATATTAGAGGCAACAGACATGAAACTCGATATACTGGGAGTTGCAGAGGCAAGACTTTTGGATACAGGTTACATAACAAGAGACCAGTACACGCTTATACACTCAGGAGGAGAAAAACATGAAAGACGGGTAGGAATGTTGATAAAGAAGGAGTTAGAAAAATACGTATGTGGATACTGGACACACAATGACAGAATGATGTTACTAAAGATGAGAGCAAAGCCATTCGACATATCAATCTTACAAACTTATGCACCAACTAAAGATCACAGCGAGGAAGAAATAGAAGAATACTATGAAGAGCTACAACACACACTTAAACCAGTCAAATCTACAGATGTGTTGATAGTAATGGGTGATATGAATGCAAAAGTAGGAAAAGGAGAATACAAGAAAATAGTAGGACAGTATGGATTAGGGACAAGAAATGATAGAGGAGACAGACTTATCCAGTTCTGTGAAGAAAACCAGCTGGTCATATGTAACACCTTTTTTGAACACCACCCAAGGAAATTATACACATGGAAAAGTCCACACGAAATCAAATCGACTATATCATGATAAAACATAGATTTAAGAACAGTGTCACAAGTGCAAAGACACATCCTGGCGCCGACATAAATTCAGATCACAATCCAGTCGTCATCAAAGTAAATATAAAGCTGAAAAGAGCAGGAAACAGAAGACAGGAGGAACCCCAGATAGAAATATCAGCGCTGAAACAACCAGATATAAAAACAGAAATATTTAATCGATGTCAAAAATAAATATCAACAGTTATTGACAGAAAGCATGGAGCAGTATAGAAGAGAAAACCCAGAAGAAAAAGCAACCGCTAAATGGGAATGCTTAAAAACAAGCATGCAATCAGCAAATGCAAATTTACCTAAAAAGGAGTCTAAGAAAAATCAAATTTGGATGACAGATGACATCTTGAATAAAATGGCAGAAAGAAAGAAAGCAAAAAACACTCCAGAATATAAAACAATAGACAATGACATATGTACTATGTGTAGAGAAGCAAAAGAACGGTGGATAGAAACAAAATGCAAGGAAATAGAAGACTTGGAAGCAAATCACATGACAAGAGATATGCATGAAGAAATAAAGAAATTATCAAATCGGTCGCGGTTTGCACAAGGAGGAAGCTGTATCAAGAACAAAAATGGTGTAATATTACTTGATGAGAAAGACATATCAAACAGATGGGCAGAATACGTAAAAGAACTATTTGAGGACAACAGAGGAAAAAAACCATCACCAGATTCTAATGAAGGCCCAAACATTCTCAGATCAGAAGTAGAGAATGCCATTCATATGATACAAAAAGGAAAATCAGCAGGCATGGATAACATAAAAATTGAAATGATAGAAGCTCTGGAGAGCTTTGGTATAGATACAATCACAGAAATATGCAACGATATATACAATACAGGATATATACCACATGACATGAAGACATCAGTTTTCATAACATTGCCCAAAAAAACCAAATGCAACAGAATGTTCAGACTTCAGAACAATCAGCCTGATGAGTCATGCAATTAAGATACTGTTCAAAATCATACAGGAAAGAATAAAAAGTAAAGTAGACAGCGAAATCCAAGAAGAACAGTTTGGTTTTAGACGGAACAGTGGAACAAGAGAGGCAATATTTTGCCTAAGAATATTAGCAGAAAAAATATACAGAGGTCCAAAAAAGTATGTATATGTGCTTCATTGACTATAAGAAGGCTTTTGACAGAGTCCATCATGAGAAAATAATTGAATGCCTCGAAGACATAGGTATTGATGGAAAAGATATAAGAATACTCAGTAACCTTTATTGGGAGCAAACTGCCACAGTAAGATCGGGAAGGAATTATTCATCATACATAGACATAAAAAGAGGTGTCAGACAAGGTTGTGTGCTGTCCCCCTGCCTATTTAATTTATACACCGAAAAATTTTTCAAACAGATACAGGAAATACCAGGACTGAACATCAGTGGAAGGTCAATAAACAACCTTAGATATGCAGATGATACCGTGTTGTTAGCTGAAAGCGAACAGGAGTTACAAGAACTAGTGAAGCAAGTGAACAGTATAAGTCAGGAATATGGACTCGACATTAATATTAAGAAAACAAAAACTATGATAATTAGCAAAAGAGACAATAAACCCACATTAAAGATAAGCGTAAATGGGAAAATCTTGGAACAAGTCAAGAGCTACGTATATCTTGGTCATATAATAGCAGAAGATGGCAGATGTGAAACAGAAATCAAGAAGAGAATAGGAATGGTGTAGCAAAATATGCGAGAATAAACGCTCAATTCAGTACGATTTAGGCATAAAACGATAATAAATACATTAGCCCGCATGTGTCTGACGGTTGGCATCTTCGAAGCCAGCAGCGCTGCTTTTTGCACAGTGCTAAGCCTATAGAACGATTTCACGGAAAAAGTTTGACACGCTTTAGTTTCGTTTTCGAGAAACACTACTATATTTAACTTTTGCCCAATCTGCTGTATACACTTTGTAGTCTAGCCTTACAATTAACTATTGGCGGAAGCATGCCGCAATATAGCTATCTGAAGTAACACTTTCTGTCAACTTTGTAGCAAAATCAGTAGAAATCCTTACATTTTTTGGTAGTATTGCAAGATACAATGCTAACTAGTAACGCAAAGTCCTAACCCGCCCCGTCTACACCCCGCTTCGATGACACAGTCTGCAACGCATATATACACACTGCGAAAAAGCCAGCCAAGGCATCACCACGCAGACAATTTTATTTCCTCCTAATGGTAGCATTTCTGACGTAACTAAAACAAGTAGTTATTTGAAAAATACATGCTCGCAAGATGAAGGAGAGGAAAGATGGCGGACTTGTGTAAAATTTTATTTGACGATGGACGATGACATAAATTGGAAATTTTAAACCATTATGAAGTTCCCCATTAGAATTATATGGTAGTATGACGTAGAGTTAGCTGAGTAAGAATGTACTTTAAATAATATGATAGCCCCAGTATTAGAGAAGTTATTGAAGAAATACTAATATCTAAGAACACACGACCAGACACACTGGCGTTCCTGCTCATGGTTTTTTTTTGGGTAACGTTAGGGGGACGCGAGCTGGAAAAAGAGGCAGGGAGGTACATTCAAATTCGCTTTGGGTGAACAGAGTATGAATGGGAAAGGGGAACGGTAGGAGAAATGTAATCCTAAACGTGATATCTTTTGTATTGGGCATGACTAGAGCAGACTAGCCAATCGACCACCAGTTATTCAAAATTATTTTGGTTTTTCATTCAAACTGCTTTTGAATTCAAGTAGTAGAACGTTACGATTGGCTAGTGCTGGTAGATATTAGCAAAAGGCTTTGACTATTCATTGCCAGTTGAACTAATATTTGTATACAGATACGCTGAAAAACAGCTGTGTTAATTTTAAACTTAAATAAAGAATAAATTCACAGTCTGTGCAGTTCGGAGGAAGCTGAGGCCATTTCTTCACAAAATCAGCGTCATTTGTTTATATATTTCTTGATTGTGGTAAGTATATTTTATGAAATTTAATATGTTTGGTCCAACTACAAAGTTAGATACTGCTATTGGGGAAAAAGTGAAGGACATGTCGGAAGCAGACATTGTTGAGTCCACACATTAAACGGTATCTGACTGATGTATGTTGTTATAATTATGTTGACATATTATTGTATTAAAATAGCTTTGCAAGCCTCTGTGTTCAATGAACACTGTTTAACATGCCTGAAGCAAATATAAGTGAAAAGAAAAGAAGAGAAGATCATATCACAGGAAATGTGGTTATTCCACATTATTGTATGGAGGAAAAGTATGTGAACGTACAGTGGCGTATCTACTATAAGGACTTGAGGTGTGGTCACAACCAGGTGGGAGTCCTGTACAATTCGGGGCGAGTGCATTTGTAAGGCACGCGAGGCTGACCCCATACCCACGTAGGAAATTAAGTGTTAGAATAATTGATCAGAGATAAAAGGCCAGGGTGTCCTTTTGTTGCAGAGGGTCTATGTTCCTGTTGCCGGCTGGTGACAGGAAACCTGCTGAGTGCTTATAAATGCCAACCAGTCTCAAACCAGACTTATATGCTCTCGAATATCCAGTAGGAGCTTTGGCGAGTGTTGAACTTGAAATTTCTGCAACTACCCATTGAATTATCTTACAACAAGGACTCCCAGGTGAAGAGTTAAACATCTGGGGCATCTCTGACATTTTCTTGTGTTTCAAGATATTACACAGGAATTTTATGGGGGTAGGATGAAATACAGCCCTCATATACAGTGACTCTCCCGTTAGATAAATAAAGTGAACTCTGTAATATTTCATACAGGAAAGACATTATATCAAATACATAATAACATTTTTAGTTATTGGGCAAATTGTCCCAACATTTGTAATTGTTCTTTTCTGTAAACTATCTTGCCCTTATTTTCAAAGACCTGTCCACAAGCTATGAATGGACAGGCAAAATAAATTGTAAATATTTGTTAAAAGAAAACTTAACTGCTAGTTATTATCTTCTTTAATAAAAACTTAAAGTGTTTGATTGTTGTGTACCATCATTCATTTCTCCCCTAGACACTAGGTACACCATACACCATACACTAGAGCCAGAAGATTGACCGTGTGAGACCTAGGGAGGTAGCTGTAGGTTCTCTGCACATAATTCATCATCATCATTTATAGAGTCAGAGGCCTACATTTGCTTGACCTCACACGATTATAGCAGACACCTTTTCATTCTTTTTAGGATACCATCATAACCTCCCCAGCAAAATCAACTTTGCTACAAATGGCCAAAGCTACATTCAACAACATGAAACATATACTGACACCCAAACTGTTATCTCACAAATTAAAACTGAGAATCATAAAGTGTTATATATATATTCTGCATTTCTGTATGGTGCAGAAACATGGACGATGAATAAGCATTTGGAAGAAAGAATTGAGGCTCTTGAAATGTGGATATATAGAAGAATGGGGCGTATCTCATGGTGTGGTGAAGTGGGATGTTATAATTATTTATAGGGGACTTAGTGTACTGACTGAGATCAGCTGTGAAGGTATATATATCTAATAAGAGTAGTGTATTATATATAACCTTACTTGCTGCCACATATGTATACCTCAGTCAGAATTATTCTGGAATAGTGTGATGACTACGTTATATGTCTAGGGTATGTGTATGATGAAGTGTAAGTCAAAACAACAACAGACAGATAAACAATTTAATTTATTCCACTACACTTGACAACACTGTGACACTCACATACATAAAACACTCTACAAGGATATCTTAAAGGAGTCACTGATAACTTTTCAAATAACAATATGTATTCATTGCTGTCATGAATGTATATGTGTCCTGATTCAAATACAAAGGGAACCAGGAATCACAATCAATTTTAATTACACGTTATATGTACAGAATTTATCAATATGAATCTTGTAGTGACATATATTTTTAATAGTATCCTATGTGTGTCAGTTGTGTAGTAGTAATATGAGGTAATACTGGTTTTGTTTTGTTCAAGCTCTGTTGGTATTTGTCATCATGACTTCAATAGTTTGTCTTTATTGGAACTAGTATTGGAGATGTTCTCAGTTCCTGATATTAAAACAATTTACTTCCCCTCTTAAGTTTATGTTACAATGTTATTTTAAGATGGGGGGGTACATAATGTTGAGCTCAGCTGGCCACATCAGCTTATCTTGCGTGATGGCGGCAGGAAAAGACTCCTCTGCTCGATTTCTCCCCTGGGCTCTGGAGACACCTCACTGATAGCTAAATGGACCAAGGAGTATGCTGTCCGACTCTGGATTCAGCAAAGCTCTGACCAGGTGCTGCTCAATAACGTTAAGACCACAGTCCCTGAAAACAAGAAGGATGTACCTTCTACTTCATAACTAATTGATACTCTAGTTCTACACTGAGCACAATACATCACAAACATTGAGTTCAGAGCGTTAGGCCAACTGTCAGCTTCATCTGAAATATTTTATACCAGTATTTCCCTCCCTAATGGTTACTACGCCTCTGCAATTCCAGCATTATTTCTTTCTAGTCAATCATCTAGGTGTCAGTGTACTGTTTGGCCATTCCATGCCGTTTTACTTTCCTCCGACACCTTCTGTTCAGGCTGGAGCATTATAGGCTTTACATCATGTTTGCTACTGAACTACACATATATACAGGCATAAATTAACAATTCACATTCAATTTTCATTAAAAGATACTGAATGTTTCAAGCTTACCACAATTCATGGAAATAAACACAGATACGTTGACTAGCAATGAATTCTGGCACAAATACTGGCACAAATTCCCATCTGCTTATGTTCCAGGCTTTTATTTAGCAAAAATATGAGCTGGCTTCAACGCACTGTTGCTTTATCAAGCTTATTTGAACTAGTGGTCTCGAACTAACGCTCCTAAGTGATTATATCAGCGAGTCTGGCCAATGGAGCCACGTTTCGACAAGTGTTTGAAAAAATTTTACCTTCCTACGTCTCCCCTAACAACCAAGGATAGCATTTATAGTCCGACTAATCGTGTTTAGCCTTACATATCATTCCAGCCAATCAGTTCAAATGTAACTTGTGGCCCATTTCCCGTACAATGGTGGTTTAAAAAATCTACCACTGAGCGATTCTGATTTTGGGTGTTGTCTGACAGCACCATCATTTTATTTTGGCTATAACTTGTTAATTCCTAGACTATTTGCATAACACTTAACATATTCTTTGTCATCAAGCCCTAAGGAACCCAAATATACAAATTTAAAAGAGCTAAGTGGCTGCGTTCAAAATATGCAATTTCTTCTACCTCCTGTTTCGAAGATGTGCTGTCTGGGTACTGTAATGTTTTCAAACGTAAACCCATCTAATGTTATCTTTTCTAATAAGCGTTTTTCAGGATTTTAAAACCTAACTCTGGGAAGGTTAGTGTTTTTATCACTGTCCGTCCGAAAAAAAGTTAGTGCATGTGGCCTTACACGCGTGATAGTAGTAATTGTGTATCGCGTTACGCTTGTTGGGGTGGCATTAATAGCGAGACGCGTGTTTAATTTTGCATGCGTTCCTGATTTTCAGCCCTCCCTTCTTTTTCTATTTGAGTCCATCTGTTCGTTCGTTTTGGTAACGTAGTATAATTAATGTTAGGATTAATTTAGGTCATTACGCAGTGTGCCTCTCAATGTTTTTCTTAGAAATGCAATACCCGTTTTAATGTGTTGTGGAAACGCTTGTATTTATGCAGTGGCTTATATTTAACGTGGAAACGTTACAATTTGCAGACGAAGCATAAAACAAAGGGGGATTTCGAGTACATTCTTTGTGACAGCACTGTTATTTTACCATTGCTCTTTTCTTTATTAAATGTATTTGTTAGGCTTTATATTTACCTGATAATTTATATATGTGGATTAGAATATTTCACGACACCTCCCCTCTTAAAACAGACATCCCATGTCAGTCCTTTATTCTATATACACATAGATAAATGTAAGTCAACTTGACTTTACTCTGCTGTGGTGCTATCATGGTTTTATGTAGTTGGGTCCATTCAGAGTAGGCACTACTCATGAAATCTGCCTCAGACTTCTACAACCAATAATATATTTCGGTTATGTTACTGAACAGCCGCAAGTGTGAGTGCTTGTCTTAATGCTGCTTCGCAACCCGTATTCACCATTTCTCTTCTCTGAGTCTGCGCAATGACATGTCCAGAGAACATTATATTTCCCTCAAAATGTACGTTATGAGGAGATAACATATACCTGGTGATAGCAGAGTTTTCGTAGTGGATCCCATAATCTTCTTATTATCCTGTATGAAACATTCGGAATATCCTCAATCAAAGAGGCAATTCAGGGATTCATTACGTTCCTCCGAAATGTTTACATCCAACAATTTTCTCATCATTCTAGAGAAGACACTAGGCGCATTCTTCAATCCAAATGGCAATCTATTGAACTCATAGTGTCCTTCTGAGGTACTAAAAGCTAGGTATGGTCTAACCTCAGGCTTTACTGGAATCTGATAGTATCCTTTACTCAGATCCACCTTTTAGAAATATTTAGCTTTATTTAGTCTGGCAAACAGCTGATTTGTATCCGGCAATGGATCCACCTGTCCTTCTGTAATAGCATTCAGTCTCCTGTAATCTATACAGAGTCTATGTTCTCCAGAGGGCTTCCTTAAGAGTACAACACCGGAACTATACGAAGATTCACTGTGCGAAATAATTCCTTCCTTCAACAGATAGTCTATCTCTTCCTTCAAAGCTTTCTCCTTAGCAAACGGAATCGAATATGGTTTCATACAGACAGGTGTGGGGTCTATCAGTTTCATATCATATTCCAATAGGTTTGTATGCCCTGGTCGGTCTGTTAACACCTCTGCATGATTATTTAGAACCTGTTGCACTCTCTCTTTCTGAGTTTTCGTTAAATGTGTACTGATTTTCACCTGTGCTGCTGTCTCACAGGGGTGTAATGGATATTCAAATGATGAAAGTGGTTCCTTTTTCATCTCCATGGCGATGGACAAGGTCAACAAGTGTGTCTCTTCCTGATGTTCTCTTTCCAAATATTTCTTCAGGAGATTCACATGATAGATTTTTTTCTTTCCCCTTCTTATCTATCTTATAATTTGTTCTAGACACCTTCTCTAGAACTGTATATGGACCCTGCCATCCAATTTGTAACTTATTCTGACTCCCGGGCAAAAGAAGCAGTACTTTCTCTCCCACAGCCAAATTTCTGTCTTTCGCCTTCCTGTTATAATAGGCAGCATGTTTCTTCCTGGCTTGTTTCAAATTTTCATTGGCAAGTTTCCAGCCAGTTTTTAAACGAGTGGTCAGCTCATTCACATATTGGTATGAAGATGTAATGTTTTCCTCTGCCTTTTCATCAGTCCACGTTCTTAACAAAGCTACATATGGACCTTTAATTGTGTGGACCTATTTGTCCATGCACCGGTATGGTCTCTTCCACTCGAAGCTCTGTAGTGATGATTTTTCCTCACAGAATTATCATTCACAAAACGACCGCTACCAATTCTTTTCCTGGGGCTTTCTCCCCACTTAAAATTCTTGATGAGAGATTTCCTCTCTACATCCTCTTCCTCCAGTTTGTTTAAGTCCGATTGAGGGATTTCGGCTTATCCTGGGGTAAGACATCTTTTTGCACTCTCCGCATAGTGGCCATTGTAAAACAGTTAAGTGAAGCTTGTCCGTGAAAAGGGGCTTCCCATTCCATTTGGTCCACTTTTTCAAATTTATTTTTCTTTTTATTATCAGGCCTAATTTTGCCCCGTGGCGTGTCCAGGTCCTGATCAATGTTCCCACTTGTGGGTGTTCCCTCATGTGCTATGCTACACCTTTCTACAAAATTCTCAATGTCCCATCTTGCTTTGGGCCAATAATAATTGTGAGCCACCTTTTGAATGATGGTACCTATCTTCTCATGGTCCCCATCTGGTTTCACATGTAGGCTCCTTATTAAGTCTGCCCTATATCTTTTAGGAAGTACCAGCTGTCCCTGACCTTTGGATCTAGCTCCAGTCTTCCTATACATCAACTTGTTTTTCATGTAAAAATCTCCCTTGCCTGGAGTTGTATGACAAGTTGACAATTTTCTGAAACAAGGCTTGAGTGTTTTATCCCCAGCCTGTGCCTTCCTCATCTCTTCTGGAGTGGTATCCAACATAATATCCTCCTCCTGTCTTGAGGTCGACCTGACCTGAAGGGTTGCCATATACACAGGTTTCCTTCTGCAACGGTCAGTGTCATGATTGTCCATCTGACAATTCTTACACCACCTTTTTCCTTGGTTGAAAGATTTTCTTTCATCATATTTCCTTTCATCGAATTGTGGGAATTTATTTTTATTTTCATACCGTGGCCTATCAAACTGGTGCTTACCTTTGTTTTGATCCCTAGGATCAAATTTATTAAAGTTCTGTGGTGCCCTAAAGTTATCCACTTGTTTCTTTTTATTACCTGTTACCTCTGCTTGAGCTGCTTGATACCTTTCAGCAACATTTAGCAACTCACCCAGCCTCTCTGCACCTTGTTCCATGAGAAACTTTCTCAGGTCTGGAGCCATGGACTCTCTTAATTGCTCTATAAGGACCATTTCCTTAAGATCTTGGGTTTTCCCCAGAGAAGTCCATTTCTCCAAGTATGTCTCTATTCGTGCAGAAAACTGGTGATAGGTTTCACCTGACAGTAGTTTAGCATTCCTAAATTTTTTCCTATAAAATTCTGCATTCTTTTCATATCTTAACAAAAGAGCCTGCTTTAGCATGTCATAATTTTCCTGATCACCTCTGCTCATTTTTGCAAAAACTTCATAAGCTGCCCCACGAAGTCCCTGAGATAACTTTAAGCTCCACCTTTCTCTCTCTAACCCATACGTGGTAGCTAATAGTTCATACCTATTTAGATAGCTCTCTATATCATCGTCTTTCTCAACAAAATGATCTAAATGAAAATTCATAGCTGAGGTTGAGGCTCCTTGGCTAGCAGTGGCATCAGAGGCAAAGGGACTGGCACCATTTTCAGGAGCATGGCCTTGAAACTCAAACTCCCTTAGTCGTAACTCATGTTCCCTTTGTAATCTCTTCTCCTCCTTTTCTGCTTCCCTTTCTGCAGCTAATTTTCTTTCTTCTGCTTCCCTTTCTGCAGCTAATTTTCTTTCTTCTGCTTCCCTTTCTGCAGCTAATTTCTTGTCTTCTCTTTCTGCAGTCAATCTTCTTTCTTCTGCTTCCAATTTCTTAGCCTCAGCCTCAATCTGCAACCTCTTAGTCTCAGCCTCAGCCTGCAACCTCTTAGTCTCAGCCTCAGCCTCAAATTGTAACTTCTTAATTTCCCTTTCAGCCTCTAACTTTCTTTCGGCTTCAAACCTTCTTTCTTCGCGTTCAATAAATTTGTCACATTCCGTAGTGACATAGGCAACCATAACTTGCCCATCTAATCCTAACTCTTTTGCAGTCTGAACAGCAGCAGATCGAAATTTGGCCAGGTCCGCCATTGTCTATCAGGTAAATTTATACAATGTCTAACCAACAATTCAATCTCTAAATATATATCTAATGGACAACACAGGCACCGTGAGCTCAACCTTATTTAATTCCACCCAAGGATACCTTTTAATTCTTATATTCCCTGAAGTGAATTACCCCCAATATTTTTAATAGGTAAAGATTCAAAATCCCAAGAGCGAGACCCCAATATATGTGGTGAAGTGGGATGTTATAAATATTTATAGGGGACTTAGTGTACTGACTGAGATCAGCTGTGAAGGTATATATATCTAATAAGAGTAGTGTATTATATATAACCTTACTTGCTGCCACATATGTATACCTCAGTCAGAATTATTCTGGAATAGTGTGATGACTACGTTATATGTCTAGGGTATGTGTATGATGAAGTGTAAGTCAAAACAACAACAGACAGATAAACAATTTAATTTATTCCACTACACTTGACAACACTGTGACACTCACATACATAAAACACTCTACAAGGATATCTTAAAGGAGTCACTGATAACTTTTCAAATAACAATATGTATTCATTGCTGTCATGAATGTATATGTGTCCTGATTCAAATACAAAGGGAACCAGGAATCACAATCAATTTTAATTACAAGTTATATGTACAGAATTTATCAATATGAATCTTGTAGTGACATATATTATTAAAAGTATCCTATGTGTGTCAGTTGTGTAGTAGTAATATGAGGTAATACTGGTTTTGTTTTGTTCAAGCTCTGTTGGTATTTGTCATCATGACTTCAATAGTTTGTCTTTATTGGAACTAGTATTGGAGATGTTCTCAGTTCCTGATATTAAAACAATTTAATTCCCCTCTTAAGTTTATGTACAATGTTATTTTAAGATGGGGGTACATAATGTTGAGCTCAGCTGGCCACATCAGCTTATCTTGCGTGATGGCGGCAGGAAAAGACTCCTCTGCTCGATTTCTCCCCTGGGCTCTGGAGACACCTCACTGATAGCTAAATGGACCAAGGAGTATGCTGTCCGACTCTGGATTCAGCAAAGCTCTGACCAGGTGCTGCTCAATAACGTTAAGACCACAGTCCCTGAAAACAAGAAGGATGTACCTTCTACTTCATAACTAATTGATACTCTAGTTCTACACTGAGCACAATACATCACAAACATTGAGTTCAGAGCGTTAGGCCAACTGTCAGCTTCATCTGAAATATTTTATACCAGTATTTCCCTCCCTAATGGTTACTACGCCTCTGCAATTCCAGCATTATTTCTTTCTAGTCAATCATCTAGGTGTCAGTGTACTGTTTGGCCATTCCATGCCGTTTTACTTTCCTCCGACACCTTCTGTTCAGGCTGGAGCATTATAGGCTTTACATCATGTTTGCTACTGAACTACACATATATACAGGCATAAATTAACAATTCACATTCAATTTTCATTAAAAGATACTGAATGTTTCAAGCTTACCACAATTCATGGAAATAAACACAGATACGTTGACTAGCAATGAATTCTGGCACAAATACTGGCACAAATTCCCATCTGCTTATGTTCCAGGCTTTTATTTAGCAAAAATATGAGCTGGCTTCAACGCACTGTTGCTTTATCAAGCTTATTTGAACTAGTGGTCTCGAACTAACGCTCCTAAGTGATTATATCAGCGAGTCTGGCCAATGGAGCCACGTTTCGACAAGTGTTTGAAAAAATTTTACCTTCCTACGTCTCCCCTAACAACCAAGGATAGCATTTATAGTCCGACTAATCGTGTTTAGCCTTACATATCATTCCAGCCAATCAGTTCAAATGTAACTTGTGGCCCATTTCCCGTACAATGGTGGTTTAAAAAAATCTACCACTGAGCGATTCTGATTTTGGGTGTTGTCTGACAGCACCATCATTTTATTTTGGCTATAACTTGTTAATTCCTAGACTATTTGCATAACACTTAACATATTCTTTGTCATCAAGCCCTAAGGAACCCAAATATACAAATTTAAAAGAGCTAAGTGGCTGCGTTCAAAATATGCAATTTCTTCTACCTCCTGTTTCGAAGATGTGCTGTCTGGGTACTGTAATGTTTTCAAACGTAAACCCATCTAATGTTATCTCTTCTAATAAGCGTTTTTCAGGATTTTAAAACCTAACTCTGGGAAGGTTAGTGTTTTTATCACTGTCCGTCCGAAAAAAAGTTAGTGCATGTGGCCTTACACGCGTGATAGTAGTAATTGTGTATCGCGTTACGCTTGTTGGGGTGGCATTAATAGCGAGACGCGTGTTTAATTTTGCATGCGTTCCTGATTTTCAGCCCTCCCTTCTTTCTATTTGAGTCCATCTGTTCGTTCGTTTTGGTAACGTAGTATAATTAATGTTAGGATTAATTTAGGTCATTACGCAGTGTGCCTCTCAATGTTTTTCTTAGAAATGCAATACCCGTTTTAATGTGTTGTGGAAACGCTTGTATTTATGCAGTGGCTTATATTTAACGTGGAAACGTTACAATTTGCAGACGAAGCATAAAACAAAGGGGGATTTCGAGTACATTCTTTGTGACAGCACTGTTATTTTACCATTGCTCTTTTCTTTATTAAATGTATTTGTGAGGCTTTATATTTACCTGATAATTTATATATGTGGATTAGAATATTTCACGACACATGGAAAGAGATGAAAACAAATAAGGAGGTCCTAGAAAATCTAGGTATCAAAAGAGAACTTATGAGGGAGGTCAAAGTTGGGAAGCTAAAATACTTTGGCCACATAAAAAGGCATAACACCTTGCAGAAGACCATAACAGAAGGGAGAGTTGAAGGCAAACGTGCAAGGGGAAGACAGCGCTATAAGTGGGAAGATAACATCAAGAGATGGACAGGAAAGAGTCTATCAGAGTGCACCACCAAGACAAGAGACAGGAGACGTTGGAGATCCATTACAGCCAACCTTCGTTGTGGAGATGGCAACTGATGATGATGATATATATATATACATACATACATACATATATATATATATATATATATATATATATATATATATATATATATATATATATATATATATATATATATATATATATATATATATATATATATATATATATATATATATATATATATATATATCACTTTCGCTTGTCTGTGAAGTTACTACTTATTTTATTAAAGTCCTTCATGAGTCATCACTCAAACTGTTTTTGTTGTTATTAATATTTTGTTTCTTATTACTAAGTTGCTGGATATGCTGATCAGTGGAATTGTGTTTCCACTTATCTCCAAAAGTGCGAAGAATCCAACTATAGCCAGGATCACACAAGGTCTGGATCTCCAGGCTGGGAAACACGTGTTGTCTAGTTCTAGATATATTGAGAACGTTTGCACCACAGAGTCCCTCAGAAGTGAATGTCTCGTACAATCTTAGTAGATGCAGGTAAAACCTGTAATACAAATAATCACAACCCTTGTATGGTCCAGCACTATTCTATTCACACACACAATGGACGTAACAAATAGTTTTCAGACATGGTGCTAATAGTTGCACAGGACAATTTACCTCAGTACCACTCACAGCCAGTTCAATGTGATTACACTTTCCTTATAAATCCTACGTTAGATCCATTTGTCCATGATCTGCTTCCATACAATGATTTGGTTTAGTTCAAACTATTAAGTGACACCTTGATGTTAACATGTTAACAAATTCTGTGATCCTTTCTCATGGTCCTGATCAGTGTGTCTTTCCTTTAGGCAATACTCCTGCAAATACATTATTAAACCTACAGTCATAATTTTGCCATAATTCTCAAATATTCTACACATTTCCCAGTGCTGGCTTTCGTCTCTAAAAGTTAACACATGCTGGCTTCAGATGGCAATACACTCGTCCTGTAAGTTTTTTTCTTTACACACTGTCGTGGAATATTCTAATCCACATATATAAATTAAAAGGTAAATGTAAAGCGTAACAAATAAATTCTAATAAAGAAAAGAGCAATGGTAAAATAACAGTGCTGTCACAAGGAATGTACTCGAAATCCCCTTTGTTTTATGCTTCGTCTGCAAATTGTAACGCTTTCACGTTGATAGTAAAAGCCTACTATATTATTACCCGCTTTCTTCAATGAAACGTGTGCTGTATTTCTTGGAAAAACATTGAGAGGCAGACTGCGTAATGACCTAAATTAATCCTAACATTAATTATACTGCGTTACCAAAACGAACGAACAGATGGACTCAAATAGAAAGAGAGAGGGAGGGCTGAAAATCAGGAACGCATGCAACACGCGTCGCGCGATACACAATTACTACTATCACGCGTGTAAGGCCACATGCACTAACTTTTTTTTCAGACGGACATTGATAAATTCACTACCCTTCCCAGAGTTAGGTTTTTAAATCCTGAAAAACGCTTATTAGAAAAGATAACATTAGATGGGTTTACGTTTGAAAACATTACAGTACCCAGACAGCACATCTTCGAAACAGGAGGTCGAAGAAATTGCATATTTTGAACGCAGCCACTTAGCTCTTTTAAATTTGTATATTTGGGTTCCTTAGGGTTTGCTGACAAAGAATATGTAAAACGTTACGCAAATAGTCTAGGAATTAACAAGTTATAACCAAAATAAAATATTGGGGATGCCTGACAGCATGAAATCATTTCTGCTCATAAAATTTTTTTTTATAACGTGTTTGAAAAAACCTTGCGTACGGAAATAGCCTACCATGTAAACTCCAAATTGATAGGAGCGCAACAAATATAAGACTAAACACGATTGGTCGGACTATAAATACTATATTTGGTTGTTAGGGGAGACGTAGGAAGTTAAAATTTTTTTCAAACCCTTGTCGAAACGTGGCTCCATTGGCCAGACTCGCTGATATACTCACTTAGGAGCGTTAGTTCGAGACCACTAGTTCAAATAAGCTTGATAAAGCAACAGTGCGTTGAAGCCAGCTCACATTTTTGCTAAAATAAAAGCCTGGAACATAAGCAGATGGGAATTTGTGCCAGTATTTGTGCCAGAATTCATTGCTAATCAACGTATCTGTGTTTGTTTCCATGAATTGTGGTAAGCTTGAAACATTCAGTATCTTTTAATGAAAATTGAATGTGAATTGTTAATTTATGCCTGTATATATGTGTAGTTCAGTAGCAAACATGATGTAAAGCCTATAATGCTCCAGCCTGAACAGAAGGTGTCGGAGGAAAGTAAAACTGCATGGAATGGCCAAACAGTACACTGACAC
The DNA here is from genome assembly GCA_024509875.1 of Oreohelix idahoensis. Taxonomy (NCBI): domain Eukaryota; kingdom Metazoa; phylum Mollusca; class Gastropoda; order Stylommatophora; family Oreohelicidae; genus Oreohelix; species Oreohelix idahoensis. Next base: position 224,131 of record JAMPIV010008607.1, on the reverse strand, counting down.
CTAGATTATTGATTAGACAGAAATAATGCTGGAAGTGCAGAGGCGTAGTAACCATTAAGGAGGTTAATACTGGTATAAAGTATTTCAGATGAAGCTGACAGTTGGCCTAACGCTCTGAACTCAATGTTTGTGATGTATTGTGCTCAGTGTAAAAAGAGAGTATCAATTAGTTATGAAGTAGAAGGTACATCCTTCTTGTTTTCAGGGACCGTGGTCTTGATGGTATTGAGCAGCACCTGGTCAGAGCTTTGCTGAATCCAGAGTCGGACAGCATACTCCTTGGTCCATTTAGCTATCAGTGAGGTGTCTCCAGAGCACAGGGGAGAAATCGAGCAGAGGAGTCTTTTCCTGCCGCCATCACGCAAGATAAGCTGATGTGGCCAGCTGAGCTCAAAATTATGTACCCCATCTTAAAATAACATTGTAACATAAACTTAAGAGGGGAAGTAAATTGTTTTAATAACAGGAACTGAGAACATCTCCAATACTAGCTCCCATAAAGACAAACTATTGAAGTCATGATGACAAATACCAACAGAGCTTGAACAAAACAAAACCAGTATTACCTCATATTACTACTACACAACTGACACACATAGGATACTTTTAATAATATATGTCACTACAATATTCATATTGAGGAATTCTGTACATATAACTTGTAATTAAAATTGATTGTGATTCCTGGTTCCCTTTGTATTTGAATCAGGACACATATTCATTCATAACAGCAATGAATACATATTGTTATTTGAAAAGTTATCAGTGACTCCTTTAAGATATCCTTTAGAGTGTTATATGTATGTGAGTGTCACAGTGTTGTCAAGTGTGGTGGAATAAATTAAATTGTTTATCTGTCTGTTGTTGTTATGACTTACACTTCATCATACACATACCCTAGACATACAACGTAGTCATCACACTATTCCAGAATAATTCTGACTGAGATATATATATATGTGGCAGCAAGTAAGGTTATCTATAATACACTACTCTTATTAGATATAGATACCTTCACAGCTGATCTCAGTCAGTACACTAAGTCCCCTATAAATATTTATAACATCCCACTTCACCACATATATTGGGGTCTCGCTCTTGGGATTTTGAATCTTTCACTATTAAAAATATTGGGGGTAATTCACTTCAGGGAATAATAAGAATTAAAAGGTATCCTTGGGTGGAATTAAATAAGGTTGAGCTCACGGTGCCTGTGTTGTCCATTAGATATAGAGTTAGAGATTGAATTGTTGGTTAGACATTGTATAAATTTACCTGATAGACAATGGCGGACCTGGCCAAGTTTCGATCTGCTGCTGTTCAGACTGCAAAAGAGTTAGGATTAGATGGGCAAGTTATGGTTGCCTATGTCACTACGGAATGTGACAAATTTATTGAACGCGAAGAAAGAAGGTTTGAAGCCGAAAGAAAGTTAGAGGCTGAAAGGGAAATTAAGAAGTTACAATTTGAGGCTGAGGCTGAGACTAAGAGGTTGCAGATTGAGGCTGAGGCTAAGAAATTGGAGGCAGAAAGAGAAGACAAAAGATTGGCTGCAGAAAGGGAAGAAAAGAAATTAGCTGCAGAAAGAGAAGAGAAGAAATTAGCTGCAGAAGAAAGAAGATTGACTGCAGAGAGGGAAGCAGAAAAGGAGGAGAAGAGATTACAAAGGGAACATGAGTTACGACTAAGGGAGTTTGAGTTTCAGGGCCATGCTCCTGAAAATGGTGCCAGTCCCTTTGCCTCTGATGCCACTGCTAGCCAAGGAGCCTCAACCTCAGCTATGAATTTTCATTTAGATCATTTTGTTGAGAAAGACGATGATATAGAGAGCTATCTAAATAGGTATGAACTATTAGCTACCACATATGGGTTAGAGAGAGAAAGGTGGAGCTTAAAGTTATCTCAAGGACTTCGTGGGGCAGCTTATGAAGTTTTTGCTAAAATGAGCAGAGGTGATCAGGAAAATTATGACATGCTAAAGCAGGCTCTTTTGTTAAGGTATGAAAAGAATGCAGAATTTTATAGGAAAAAATTTAGGAATGCTAAACTACTGTCAGGTGAAACCTATCACCAGTTCTCCGCACGAATAGAGACATACTTGGAGAAATGGACTTCTCTGGGGAAAACAATCAATTTGATCCTAGAGATCAAAACAAAAGTAAGCACCAGTTTGATAGGCCACGGTATGAAAATAAAAATAAATTCCCACAATTCGATGAAAGGAAATATGATGAAAGAAAATCTTTCAACCAAGGAAAAAGGTGGTGTAAGAATTGTCAGATGGACAATCATGACACTGACCGTTGCAGAAGGAAACCTGTGTTTATGGCAACCCTTCAGGTCAGGTCGACCTCAAGAAAGGAGGAGGATATTATGTTAGATACCACTCCAGAAGAGATGAGGAAGGCACAGGCTGGGGATAAAACACTCAAGCCTTGTTTCAGAAAATTGTCAACTTGTCATACAACTCCAGGCAAGGGAGATTTTTACATGAAAAACAAGTTGATGTATAGGAAGACTGGAGCTAGATCCAAAGGTCAAGGACAGCTGGTACTTCCTAAAAGATATAGGGCAGACTTAATAAGGAGCCTACATGTGAAACCAGATGGGGACCATGAGAAAATAGGTACCATCATTCAAAAGGTGGCTCACAATTATTATTGGCCCAAAGCAAGATGGGACATTGAGAATTTTGTAGAAAGGTGTAGCATAGCACACGAGGGAACACCCACAAGTGGGAACATGGATCAGGACCTGGACACGCCACGGGGCAAAATTAGGCCTGATAATAAACAGAAAAATAGATTTGATAAAGTGGACCAAATGGAATGGGAAGCCCCTTTTCACGGACAAGCTTCACTTAACTGTTTTACAATGGCCACTACGCGGAGAGTGCAAAAGGATGTCTTACCCCAGGATAAGCCGACAATCCCTCAATCGGACTTAAACAAACTGGAGGAAGAGGATGTAGAGAGGAAATCTCTCATCAAGAATTTTAAGTGAGGAGAAAGCCCCAAAAGAAAAATTGGTAGCGGTCGTTTTGTGAATGATAATTCTGGGAGGAAAAATCATCACTACAGAGCTTCGAGTGGAAGAGACCATACCGGTGCATGGACAAATAAGTCCACACAATTAAAGGTCCATATGTAGCTTTGTTAAGAACGTGGACTGATGAAAAGGCAGAGGAAAACATTACATCTTCATACCAATATGTGAATGAGCTGACCACTCGTTTAAAAACTGGCTGGAAACTTGCCAATGAAAATTTGAAACAAGCCAGGAAGAAACATGCTGCCTATTATAACAGGAAGGCGAAAGACAGAAATTTGGCTGTGGGAGAGAAAGTACTGCTTCTTTTGCCCGGGAGTCAGAATAAGTTACAAATTGGATGGCAAGGTCCATATACAGTTTTAGAGAAGGTGTCTAGAACAAATTATAAGATAGATAAGAAGGGGAAAGAAAAAATCTATCATGTGAATCTCCTGAAGAAATATTTGGAAAGAGAACATCAGGAGGAGACACACTTGTTGACCTTGTCCATCGCCCTGGAGATGAAAAAGGAACCACTTTCATCATTTGAGTATCCATTACACCCCTGTGAGACAGCGGCCCAGGTGAAAATCAGTACACATTTAACGAAAACTCAGAAAGAGAGAGTGCAACAGGTTCTAAATAATCATGCAGAGGTGTTAACAGACCGACCAGGGCATACAAACCTATTGGAATATGATATGAAACTGATAGACCCCACACCTGTCTGTATGAAACCATATTCGATTCCGTTTGCTAAGGAGAAAGCTTTGAAGGAAGAGATAGACTATCTATTGAAGGAGGGAATTATTTCACACAGTGAATCCTCATATAGTTCCGGTGTTGTACTCTTAAGGAAGCCCTCTGGAGAACATAGACTCTGTATAGATTACAGGAGACTGAATGCTATTACAGAAGGACAGGTGGATCCATTGCCGGATACAAATCAGCTGTTTGCCAGACTAAATAAGGCTAAATATTTCTCAAGGGTGGATCTGAGTAAAGGATAATATCAGATTCCAGTAAAACCTGAGACATGAGAAAATTGTTGGATGTAAACATTTCGGAGGAACGTAATGAATCCCTGAGTTGCCTCTTTGATTGAGGATATTCCGAATGTTTCATACAGGATAATAAGAAGATTATGGGATCCACTACGAAAACTCTGCTATCACCAGGTATATGTTATCTCCTCATAACGTACATTTTGAGGGAAATATAATGTTCTCTGGACATGTCATTGCGCAGACTCAGAGAAGAGAAATGGTGAATATGGGTTGCGAAGCAGCATTAAGACAAGCACTCACACTTGCGGCTGTTCAGTAACATAACCGAAATATATTATTGGTTGTAGAAGTCTGAGGCAGATTTCAAGAGTAGTGCCTACTCTGAATGGACCCAACTACATAAAACCATGATAGCACCACAGCAGAGTAAAGTCAAGTTGACTTACATTTATCTATGTGTATATAGAATAAAGGACTGACATATAATGTCTGTTTTAAGAGGGGAGATGTCGTGGAATATTCTAATCCACATATATAAATTAAAAGGTAAATGTAAAGCGTAACAAATAAATTCTAATAAAGAAAAGAGCAATGGTAAAATAACAGTGCTGTCACAAGGAATGTACTCGAAATCCCCTTTGTTTTATGCTTCGTCTGCAAATTGTAACGCTTTCACGTTGATAGTAAAAGCCTACTATATTATTACCCGCTTTCTTCAATGAAACGTGTGCTGTATTTCTTGGAAAAACATTGAGAGGCAGACTGCGTAATGACCTAAATTAATCCTAACATTAATTATACTGCGTTACCAAAACGAACGAACAGATGGACTCAAATAGAAAGAGAGAGGGAGGGCTGAAAATCAGGAACGCATGCAACACGCGTCGCGCGATACACAATTACTACTATCACGCGTGTAAGGCCACATGCACTAACTTTTTTTTCAGACGGACAGTGATAAATTCACTACCCTTCCCAGAGTTAGGTTTTTAAATCCTGAAAATCGCTTATTAGAAAAGATAACATTAGATGGGTTTACGTTTGAAAACAGTACAGTACCCAGACAGCACATCTTCGAAACAGGAGGTCGAAGAAATTGCATATTTTGAACGCAGCCACTTAGCTCTTTTAAATTTGTATATTTGGGTTCCTTAGGGTTTGCTGACAAAGAATATGTAAAACGTTACGCAAATAGTCTAGGAATTAACAAGTTATAACCAAAATAAAATATTGGGGATGCCTGACAGCATGAAATCATTTCTGCTCATAAAATTTTTTTATAACGTGTTTGAAAAAACCTTGCGTACGGAAATAGCCTACCATGTAAACTCCAAATTGATTGGAGCGCAACAAATATAAGACTAAACACGATTGGTCGGACTATAAATACTATATTTGGTTGTTAGGGGAGACGTAGGAAGTTAAAATTTTTTCAAACCCTTGTCGAAACGTGGCTCCATTGGCCAGACTCGCTGATATACTCACTTAGGAGCGTTAGTTCGAGACCACTAGTTCAAATAAGCTTGATAAAGCAACAGTGCGTTGAAGCCAGCTCACATTTTTGCTAAAATAAAAGCCTGGAACATAAGCAGATGGGAATTTGTGCCAGTATTTGTGCCAGAATTCATTGCTAATCAACGTATCTGTGTTTGTTTCCATGAATTGTGGTAAGCTTGAAACATTCAGTATCTTTTAATGAAAATTGAATGTGAATTGTTAATTTATGCCTGTATATATGTGTAGTTCAGTAGCAAACATGATGTAAAGCCTATAATGCTCCAGCCTGAACAGAAGGTGTCGGAGGAAAGTAAAACTGCATGGAATGGCCAAACAGTACACTGACACCTAGATTATTGATTAGACAGAAATAATGCTGGAAGTGCAGAGGCGTAGTAACCATTAAGGAGGTTAATACTGGTATAAAGTATTTCAGATGAAGCTGACAGTTGGCCTAACGCTCTGAACTCAATGTTTGTGATGTATTGTGCTCAGTGTAAAAAGAGAGTATCAATTAGTTATGAAGTAGAAGGTACATCCTTCTTGTTTTCAGGGACCGTGGTCTTGATGGTATTGAGCAGCACCTGGTCAGAGCTTTGCTGAATCCAGAGTCGGACAGCATACTCCTTGGTCCATTTAGCTATCAGTGAGGTGTCTCCAGAGCACAGGGGAGAAATCGAGCAGAGGAGTCTTTTCCTGCCGCCATCACGCAAGATAAGCTGATGTGGCCAGCTGAGCTCAAAATTATGTACCCCATCTTAAAATAACATTGTAACATAAACTTAAGAGGGGAAGTAAATTGTTTTAATAACAGGAACTGAGAACATCTCCAATACTAGCTCCCATAAAGACAAACTATTGAAGTCATGATGACAAATACCAACAGAGCTTGAACAAAACAAAACCAGTATTACCTCATATTACTACCACACAACTGACACACATAGGATACTTTTAATAATATATGTCACTACAATATTCATATTGAGAAATTCTGTACATATAACTTGTAATTAAAATTGATTGTGATTCCTGGTTCCCTTTGTATTTGAATCAGGACACATATTCATTCATAACAGCAATGAATACATATTGTTATTTGAAAAGTTATCAGTGACTCCTTTAAGATATCCTTTAGAGTGTTATATGTATGTGAGTGTCACAGTGTTGTCAAGTATGGTGGAATAAATTAAATTGTTTATCTGTCTGTTGTTGTTATGACTTACACTTCATCATACACATACCCTAGACATACAACGTAGTCATCACACTATTCCAGAATAATTCTGACTGAGATATATATATATGTGGCAGCAAGTAAGGTTATCTATAATACACTACTCTTATTAGATATAGATACCTTCACAGCTGATCTCAGTCAGTACACTAAGTCCCCTATAAATATTTATAACATCCCACTTCACCACACACACTCAACACACTTACGAACACACAAGTGGATTAATCACAGGAAAACTACATAATTATATACATATATATTCTTTCTTACCCTCAGGCAATACACATAAGCTGTAACAGGCTGTCAAAAGGTATTTAGGTCTGCTATGCAGATGCAGTTGCAAATTATTTGACAGCACACGTTTTGCCGCTCTCTTCTGTACCGCTTAGTGTTTCAAAAAGTTGTGGCTCCAAATCAACCAAGTTCAAGGACCTTTATACCGTCGTTCCCCCCGTATCGGAGAACACGGCCAAAAACCGGTGTTAGGAATCTAAAAACGAGGCATCTTTTGCCTACTTGTTCAATGTGCAAAATATTTAATATTTATTATCTCTCTTAATTCTGAACCGATTTTGATCATTTAAAGTTAGAATTATACTGTGAATTTATATCTACCGTTCTATCTAATAATTGTTTAGTTAGCAAAATGCATTTAAATCTATGCAGACTTTAACTAACTAAATTGGGGACTACCCTGATGTATCGATGTCAATTTAAACTATTTTTCTCTTTAAAGGAACTACTATTCGAGGAAGTCTTTGCACCTACCTCTTAAGTAACATCCCCGTTGTTGAACTATCGATACCTTTCCTTTTAAACATCTCTAGTTCTTAAGAAATTAAATAACTTCGTACTTTCATTTACACAAAATGGGCCTCTATGTTACGCCTAAAAAGGTTTCCTTATACCCACTAGAAAAAGGAGCGTTTTCATTGGTTCTTATATCGGTCCGTTTTCCTATAGTATTGCATGCGGTAAATATGACCGTGGTGTAAGACAGACCAAAACACGACACAAGTAAAAGGATGTATAAAAGACGTGTGTCTCATTCATGGGACCCACTCAGGGCCTGGGACGTGCCTGGTGCAACCGAGCAGTAGTTACGTCACTCCTAGGGATTAACCAGTCTCATTCTTTGAGATCTCTTTGTATCAGTTTCTTAGAGTTACCATTCATCGGTATACAACATGCCGGTAAATATCAGTACTCGAAGAACTGTTACATCAAAATGTCAATTACCCCCGAGGCAGTTTTCAAATTAGGGTTACATGTTAGATCATGTAAAAATACCAGGTCTTCCCTAAATTTATTATTAAAAAAAAAAAAAAAAAAAAAAAATTTTAGAAAAAAAGCCAGGTCAAGAACGCCAATCTTTCCATTGACAAACGTTTTATCATTAGAAAAAAAAAAAGCGTTAGTTGCATACTTGTTATCGGACTAACAGGAGAAATGTTACATTCATAAACTAAATGCTTTGATAACAGTCATGAGAAAGGTCAAAGGTAGTCTCATAGCAAATATTGCCGTAAGGGATTGAAGTGTTAAAGACTTCACTATACTAGGCGCAGCTGTACCAGTTGGGGTGACCAGTTACCTTCCTCGTTGCCTTTGCCTTCCATAACTCAGGAGCCCAGTCAAGTCCTGAGAAGAACAACCGAAAGGATTAACTCTACAGAAAATAAGGAATATTGGGGAACACATGTTAAGATAATGAAGTCGTAGCCCGATTTTAAGACCTGGCCTAACATAATGAGACAGCGATTTAAAGTCACGAAGTGGTTGATAACACTGACTAACAAAAAAAAACTTTTTTTTTCTTTCTCTAACATTTCTATGTTTTTCTGGTCAATTTTAATGCGCTGTTTTTAAATCTGCAAACCGTTTTTCTCTATCAGGTCGGGATCTCTAGAAATACGCAATTGAAGTTTTTTAACAACGCATACAGTATTACAACATCATTCGTACAATAAGTATAACAGTTATGTAGGCTTGAATTTCTTTGCAATCGACTTTCATCGGTGAATCGCATGTGATACATCACGATGAAGCATCCAACAATAATCGGCAAGCATGTTCACACTCCACCGTCATAATTTTCTCGAAGATAAGTGAAAGCTTTGCTCGTTTTATCATGAGCCCCAACTTTATATGTAACAGTGGTAAAATGAAGCTGTCTTTGTTAACTAATGGCTCGTGTATTACATTTTTATGCCCGAGCTGCATACGATCCCGGATAGGCCACACCTTTCTTGCATAATGTTCCTGTCTGTTGCGACTGTCCCATTCACATCGGAAGCAACAAAATTTAGTATACCCAGTCTGCATGCCCGTGAGAATTGCAATGACCTTTAGGTCTCCACAAATCCGCCATTGGTAGTCATTGTACTTTATTTTTTCCAAACGTATAGCCATATTGTCATAAGTTTCTTTCATATGAACAGAGTAGGCGACTGGAATTGATGAAAATAAATTTCTGTTATGCAATAACACGGCTTTTAGACTAGTCTTGGAAGAATCGATGAAAAATCGCCATTCGTTGACTATGTGCTCATGACCATTTACATCTTTGCAATAGCAAATGTCATCATCCATCTCAAAGTATTGAACAAGTTCTCTGTGTCTATGACAAAATTTAGATATCGGAGTATTGGGCGCTAAAAGATTCCATTCTTTGAGTCGCGAACCGAGTAATTCCGCGTGTCCTTTGGTAAGAGCGAGATCACGTATTAGATCTGAAAGTTCTGAATGGTTAATTAAGTAAACACCATCATTCAACGGTATGTAATCTGAGTAAGAATTAGTTTCTAAAGCAGGTAAACTATCACTTTCTGATGGTTCATTCACATCCAGCGGATATTGTTCTGGTGGTACTTGGATCAGACACGTGATTGGATCACGAGGCACTGGTTTCGAAACCGATTCAATATTTGGATAAACCACAGACTTTCTAGTTTTAAAAGTGAAACCATGGATATTTGTCAAGCAGAAGTAACAATCAGTAGTGTGATTTGTATGTTCACGCCATATTACTGGCACTCCAAAAGGCATCGACTTATGCTTCGGCGATTTTCGTAACCAACCTGCCAATGTATTTGCACAAGTCGAACAAACTGCATTTGGCTTCCAAGATTTATTTGCATCTTCAACTTTCGAATCGAAATAAAGTTCATATGCTTTCTTTAGTAATGGTGTAAAGTTTTTCTGGTCAACACGATCGGTAAAATATCCGCACACGTAACAGAACAGATCAGCCGAATTTCTACAACTTCTAGAAGCCATATTTTGCTCAGAATTATTTCAAAATACAGTAACTATTTGAAAAAGTAGCGTAACATATGTCATGCATCTTTTAGCAGTATAAAAAGTAGAATTATGTTGCTTTTTATTAATTTTTAATAAGTTATATAGTAAAAATGAAATGGAGCAAATAACGGTTTCCCAAAAATATATTTATTCACAAATATCTTAAGAACCTGACGTGATAGAGATAAACGGACGATTAACGCACTTTTAAACCCTGCTTCCCAAACAATGTGGGGACTTCACAATGTGAAATGGCCCGCGCCTCATCTGGGCTCTTGGAGGGCCTGGGTGTAATATCGAACAGGTGATTTTAATGTTCTTCAAGGAAACATTAATTTTCTGGTCAACCCCACTTGATAGCTCACCAGAAAAAAATACTAGATACGCCACTGCATTCTAAGTCTACTATACAGATCATGTGAGCTGTCAGTATTACAAGGATATTCAATTTAGCCGACGCAATATGTATCAGAGCGCCCGATTGGCTAAGCGGTTAGAGCGCGCTATCTCGCTGCACAGTTACCAGGTTCCCGGATCGAAACCTAGTAGCGGCACACTCAAGTCTACCAAGCTGTAAATGGGAACCTAACTCTACTCGTGAGTTAGGGAAGACAAAAGCAGCAAAGAAGGAAGCTGGTTACTCCGCCTCATAAGAATCTGAACATAGTATGTTGAAGTCTCTAACACTTCACTCAGCTGCGGCAGTATCATCTATGGGACTACCTTACCTTACTACGTATTAAGGACCGTCGAGTGCCTAGAGCGCTTGCTTTTCGACGCAAGGTTACCTGTAGCGTTATGCTCCGGAGTGCCCAGTTGGTAAATGGGTGCCTGACTCTGCTGTTGAGTTAGGGAAGGCTAAGGCAGTGAGGTAGGGAACCAGTCACCCCACCGGGATAAAGAAGCTGAGACATAGTTTATTAAAGTCCATAACACTGCACTCTCCTACAGCAGCATCTGCTTCAGCATAACCGTTAACTTTTTAAAACTGCGTTCTTGTTTGGGCCGAGTTCACTGTGAGTCTTTGGGGAGACAACGACAGAATAAGACCACTGTTTCCTCGCGCATGTCGTAAGAAGTTACGAATATGAAGCTGTGTCATTTTGCAAGAGGCTAGCAGACTCATCGAGTACAACAAATTGCTACAGAAACCACCGCTCCCTGAGCACGGCAAAGTTGATGAATTCGACTGTTGTTTGAAGTTCCTCTTTAACTCCATATAGCTTTGAATTTAGTGTTGAGTCATTGGGCCAGTATATCTTTCTTAACTGGTCATACAGAGGACAGTCCTGTAGAACATGCTCAGCAGTTTGTTCGTTTAATCCACATGTGCACAGTGGTGAAGCAGACAATCGTAACTTGTGCATGTGTTTATTCAGTTTGTTATGCCCTGTCCTGAGTCGAAAAATAGTTATCTGTCCCTGCCGGTCGAGAGTGTGATAGTCGTCTTTGGGTTGGTTCTGTTCTCTTCTTATAGTCTGGATAGCTCTCTTTTTCTCAAAGTATGTGACTTCATTATCTTCTTGTTCACATTCTCCTCCCTTTTTTGCAAGTTTATCTGCCTTTTCATTTCCGGGTACACCACAATGAGATGGTACCCACTGAAGCATGGTTCTCTTTTTGGCAGCTACCTTGTTTAGTTCATTTCTCAGATGCGGGAGTTTACCACCCTTGAGAGCTTGCAGGACAGACAGTGCATCTGTGAGGATGACTACCTGGTGGCAGTCAGAGTTGGTGTTATAAATCATATTTGCAGCTTGCTCTAGAGCTTGAACCTCAGCTGTATAGTTGGAACAGAATTTACCAGTGGGAATGTGCCTAGTCTCATAGTGGTTGTCAGGATATGAGATAAAGATACCGGCACCTCCATTCCTAACAGCATTAGTTGCTGATCCATCTGTATAGGCATGTATCCATGATTGATCGGGATAGCTTTCTTGGATCATACTCAATGTAGCAGTTCGTTTTTGCAGATCATTATACTCACATCCACTTGTGAGACCACTGACCGACGTATTAATTTGGAGGGCACTGCTGGCCTGCTCCCATGGTACAGGGTATAGGGTGGGCTTCAGTGGTGTTGTCTTCATAGATAGGTCTTCTTGATGCTGTCTTATAAGTCTTTTTCCCCGATGCACAAAGCTGCTACGCTTTAGACGTCCCAATGCCAGATCATCTAGTCTTGCCTTCATTGGGTGCGTTGGCATACTGTTGTACTTTTCCATCTGGATCATGGTCTTTGTGTCTCTTCTATGGGACAATGTCTGTAATCCAGCAACCTTCTGCATCTCTGTTATTGGTGTAGTTTTCATGGCTCCTGTAATGAGCCTGAGAGCTTGATTTTGCACCTTGTCCAAGGACTGCAGATGTGAGTTAGCAGCTGATGACCATGCTGCTGAGCTAAACTCTAAGTGTGGTCTTATTACTCCACTATAAATCTTCTTTAGATTTCGTTCATTTGCTCCCCAGTTGGTACCTGCCAATTTTCTGAGTATGCCTAGTCGTCTTCGGGCCTTTCCTTCTGCATTTTCAATATGCTTATTCCATGTAAGCCTTTGGTCAAATGTCACCCCAAGATAGGTGGGGTAGCTTTCTTCCTTGATAACGGTTGTCCCTAGGTGTATGTTAGCTGATTTGTCCTTGGGGGCGAGGGAGAACAGTGTTGTGGAGGTTTTGTCTGTGTTTATTGTGATAAGCCATTTCTCTGCCCATGACACTAGCATGTCTGCTGCCCGCTGCATTCTATAATTTGCTGTGGTGACATTTTCATCAGCGCACCAGAGTACTAGGTCATCTGCATATAAGGCAGCTTTCACTCCTGCAGGGAGATCTTTCACCAGGTCATTGATGTAAACAAGGAAGAGTGTAGGGGAAATTACTCCTCCTTGAGGTACCCCCTGATGGAGCAACACTTTTCTGCTCTGCAGACCGTCAAGAGTGACTCTAGTTCTCCTGTTATGCAAGTATGACTGGATCCATTTCATCATGTTGCCTTGGATTCCACCTCTCCCAAGTTTTTGCAATGAGGCCATCTTTCCACACCCTGTCAAAGGCCTGCTTGAAGTCGACCCAGATCGTTAGGACCTTTTTCTTCTCCTGAAAGGCATCTTCTATTGCTTGAGACAAGTAAGTAACTTGGTCTTCTATACTGTAGCATTCTCTAAATCCAGCTTGTTCCGGCACCAGGATCTGCTCAGACTCTAAATACCATTTCAATCTGTGGTTGACTATTCGCTCCATAGTCTTCCCAACACAGCTTGTGAGACTGATTGGCCGGTAACTTGCAGCCTCGGTCTTACATTTCCCTTTCTTTAGTATGGGTATTGTGATGGCTTCTCTCCATACTTGGGGTACCGTTCCTTTCAACCAGCTGTGGTTGAATATCTCAAGCAGTTTTGTCTTTGCTGCTGAGCTCAGATTTACTAGCATTTCGTTGCTGATTTTGTCTGGGCCGGGTGACTTTTGAAACTTAAGCTTGGAAATAGCCTTCTGTAGTTCTCCTAGTGTGATGGGTTCCCTCATTGGGGCAGGAGTATCTGTCTGTCCCATGGTTGCCAGTATTTCTTTTCTTATCTCTCTCTGATGGTCTATGTTAATGGGTAAGTTGCTTTCTGAACTGTATCTTCTAGCAAACAAGTCTGCAGCTTGTTTTCCTCTGAAAAGTTTGCCACCTTCATCCAATGTGATAGTCTGCCTTGGTGAGGAACGCTCTTCATTTAGAGACTTGACTAATCTCCAAAGTTTCCTGCCGTCTTTCTCAAGGTTCAGCGATGCCGTTTTAGTTCTCCAGCTTTTCCGTTTTTTCTTCTAGCTTTGTTCTCTGAAACTCTGCTACAGCCTTTTTCCATTTGTTGTGAGTTTCAAGTGAAGGCTGAGACTCTGCGTTCTTTCTAGCCTTGTCCATAGCTTCCTGACGTTCTTGGAGTGTGCTGGACCAGTATGGTATGTAGTTACGCCGGCATCCTTTGGGAATGGTTTCTTTTGCAGCTTGTAGTATGCATCTGTTGAAGTCTTTTACCACTTCATTAATATCTCGGTTCTGTACCTTGAGGGTAGACAGCAGCGTGTTCACCTGATGCCTGAATAAACCCCAGTTGGCTTTTTTGTAGTTCCATCTTGTAATGGCTGGGCCTGTACTGAGAGTTGCACTCTGGACAGTAAGAAAGATTGGGCGATGGTCGCTTCCCCCTAGTTGATCTCCTACTTCTCTACTAATAGATCCAGCTATATCTGGTGTGGAGAAGGCAAGATCTGGTGTTGAAGTTGTGTGCCATCCTCTGGAGTAGAAGGTAGGAGTATCTGTGGCATTATTGACTAGGATTAGGGAGTGATCATCTTGCCAAGTTTCAACCTCTTCACCTCTGTGATCCAGATGGTTATAGCCCCAGCTCTGGGAGTGGCTATTAAAGTCTCCAACTGCTATAAAGTTGGTGGCTGGTACCTGTATAGAGCTGAGACTCAGAGGTTTGTTGTTCGGACAGTAATAGTTCAGGAGTTCTATTTCCATCTTGTCTACCTTTATCTGCAGCAGCTGATATTCTGCTCCATCCATGAAGGTTTTCCTTTCGTGTGCAGGAATGTTATTCCTTACAAGAGTAAGTACTCCTCCTTTTCGTCTATCTTTTCTGTCGGATCTGAAGCATTGATATCCCCTTATTTTAAAGGTTTGATCTGCTTTCAAGTGAGTCTCTTGGATACAGCAAACACTGACTTGCTTCTCATACAAGATGTTTTCCAGCTCTGTCTTTTTGCTGTATCCAGCCTGCTTGCTGTTCACTCCCTCTGCATTCCAGTGCATTATGACAAGTGGCACTCTGGGTTTCTCTTTTTCTGTTTTGTTTTGGTCAGTAGTTCTCCTCCGCCGTCTGCTGACTCCACAAGACGGTCTAGAGGGTCCTCCAGTAGCTGAGGGTGGGCTCTGTCGAGGCTCAGAGCCCGGCACTGCACCTGCCTGGTGGAGCTCCACAGGGCGAGCACCAGAACGAGATTTATTTGACGGTGTACTCTCCATAGAAAAAAAAAAAAGCGAGTTGCATGATACTGTGGTTTCCGGTGCGCCTTCTGGCCCAGTATCTACGACTTTAGCACCTGCTCAACGGGAGAGTGGGCTCATCCCTAATCTGTTTATGTTCCCAGTAGTAGACTATTCGCAAGCAGCCTGGGGGTGTCACTGCTCTGCGCGGACCTTGTTTACCGAGGCGGCGTCCGAGCTCGTATGGTGAAAATATGGTTGCGTTATCTTCAAAATAGCCCTGTCTTTCCCGTGGCTTTTCTGCCATCCTGCAACTTTGAGTTAGGGAGTTCTGAGCTCCAGTCTCTTTCCCAGGCGTTTTATCCTGGCCTGGCACGCATACAGAGGACCCCACTTCTGGTTCTAAGTTAGCAGTTGGGGATAGGTGGGGTAGCACACTGTGCATTCCCCGTCATCCAGGGGGCTCTCCAACTATGCAGAGCTTGCACAATGCTGTGCTCTGGTTTTGGGCTCTCCCAAGGAATCCTCACGTCCTGCACAGAGCCACTTCCAGATACCCACCACCTGCCAACCCTCCATTGTAGAAATCTCCTGCATGCGGCCATCCAGTCAAGAGCCAGTATTAAGTCTGGTGCCCAAGTGATCCCCCCAAGCTCAGTGTGCAATGCTGGGTTCTCATCATGCTGCAACACAGGGGGGATTGTGATGCTCAGCCATCTCTCTCAATTCTGCACCGATAAGTGACATCGGGGACTTAACTGTGCCTCAGTGCTGGGAGGCCCCGTTTCCGGGTACACCACACACAGCCAATTGAGGCAACGGTCGCCGTGGGCGTGATAGACGACAAACAGTGAAGAATGAGGCAAGAAAGCATTTAACCCATGAAGTGGGGGTGGATTGGTGCAGACCAGAGCATGTACCACTCGCCGGTGGGTTCTGCATCTACACCTATAGGGTTCCACCCACTCCTCAGCCCATTTAGTCTGGCCCCTCTCCCAGGACCTGTCCGGCTTGGGTGACCCTGCCAGGAGTAAAACTCCCGCCGGCATAGCTCCCGGGATCATTGGGGCGCTCAAGCTCTCCAACCACGGCAAGGTAGGCTTACATGTGGAGAGCTGATTGAACCTATTTTTAGATATGATGTGGTCATGTGCTTTTCCCCGCGACGCACTGGCAAAGTTTGATCCCGTCCGCTGGCAGACGACAAGTAGGCAGAAGGGAACTGCGAAAAAGGAAAACAAATAACAATGTAACATTGGCTCAAATCTGAATGAGTCGGTCGGTGAATGAGCTAGGACGAAGCAAAGAATATTTGGATTTGTCGATCACTATATTGTCACAGTATATTTTCGCCCCTGGAGTCAAACGAGGCCTGGTTTCTAAAAGTTATAGCAACTTTGGTCCGTTCAGAACGGCCCATTACTTAGTGATACTATATCGCACTGTGTTTGACAGTCCGTGCAGGCATAGAAGTTAGAATAACAGGCTCAGTTAACTTACCTATTTCTGAGCGCATCGTCAGCTCTCGGGGCTCAATTTGTTCAACTTGGAGTAGTTTCCCCCACATTTATTCAAAGTAGTGCTTTCAAACAATTAAAAGTCAAGACCTAGTTACGATTATTGTTAAGAAAATGTGACTCCTATGAATAGCAAAAAGCCAGATTTCGACAATACGCGTTAAAGTTTTAAACCATTTTGGTGCTGAAATGTTATTTCCATTGTTTTAAAAGAAAATGTCTTTTGACGATGGTGTGGCTGAATGCGATGGAATTGATTTTAAGTGGATGCGAGGTGACGGTGATTCGTCATCGGAAGAGGACGATCGCAACGACAGAGAAGGGTAAGCCATTTTAAGAATAAAGGAATCCGGTAATTTCCTATTACTCGTACCTTTTTATTCCGCAGTGAATATGTGTAGTTAAGTGTTCTTTCGTAGCAGTTAGGTTTAGGATTAGGGTTAGGGTTAAGGTACGAGTAATAGGAAATTACCAGGAATCCTTTTTCTCCATCTTCACCGTCTTGCTTTGCGCTTCTTCTTCTGTTCTTTTTTTCCTCTTTCTCTGCTCAATTTCTTTTTCTACTTGCTTACTTAGTCGTTCCCCTCTTTCCCTGGGCTGTAGAGGTTTGTCAGAGAGCGCCATAGTATCCTATCAGATGTCTACTTCTTTTTCTCTTAGTCTTTCTCTTCTTATGATGTCTTATTCTGTTCTATTAATATTAGACAAACATAAAGGTATGTTTTCAGGCGCTCGTAAGAAATAAAGAAGTAGAACACCAGACAACAGAAAAACAACAGACGCGAGTGGCTTACCCAGGGTTCGAACCCCGTACCTTCCGTACGACAACACCGCCTAGCCATACAAGCGAATCACACTATCCTCCCGGCCAGCGTGTTGTCCAGTGTTCTACTTCTTTATTTCTTACGAGTGCCTGAAAACATACCTTTATGTTTGTCTAATATTAATTTACTGTTTACAGGCCTCGGGTTTCCCTTCCTTATGTGTCATTAATGCTTCTTCTGTTCTATCTCGTCTTATTTGCTTCTGCTCTATTTCGTCTTATTTGCATCTGCTCTATTTCGTCTTATTTGCTTCTGCTATATTTCGTCTTATTTCCTTCTGCTATATTTCGTCTTATTTCCTTCTGCTATATTTCATCTTATTAGCTTCTGCTCTATTTCGTCTTATTAGCTTCTGCTCTATTTCGTCTTATTTGCTTCTGCTCTATTTCGTCTTATTTGCTTCTGCTCTATTTCGTCTTATTAGCTTCTGCTCTATTTCGTCTTTTTTGCTTCTGCTATATTTCTTCTTCTACTTTCTGCTCTTTCTTCTTCTACTTTTCTTCCGCTCTTTTACTTTTAGTCTTCTTCTCTGTTTCTGCTACTCTTCCTCTACTGCTGTACTACTTCTAAACTACTTCTTCAAGTCTACCTTTACTTCTACACTTCTTCTACTCTACCTTTACTTCTACATTTCTTCTACTCCGCCTTTACTTCTACATTTCTTCTACTCTGCCTTTACTTCTACATTTCTTCTACTCTGCCTTTACTTCTACATTTCTTCTACTCTACCTTTACTTCTACAATTCTTCTACTCTACCTTTACTTCTACATTTCTTCTACTCTACCTTTACTTCTACATTTCTTCTACTCTGCCTTTATATCTACATTTCTTCTACTCTACCTTTACTTCTGCACTTCTTCTACTCTACCTTTACTTCTACATTTCTTCTACTCTGCCTTTACTACATCTACATTTCTTCTACTCTACCTTTACTTCTACATTTCTTCTACTCTACCTTTACTTCTACATTTCTTCTACTCTGCCTTTACTTCTACATTTCTTCTACTCTACCTTTACTTCTACATTTCTTCTACTCTGCCTTTATATCTACATTTCTTCTACTCTACCTTTACTTCTACACTTCTTCTACTCTACCTTTACTTCTACATTTCTTCTACTCTGCCTTTATATCTACATTTCTTCTACTCTACCTTTACTTCTACATTTCTTCTACTCTGCCTTTACTACATCTACATTTCTTCTACTCTACCTTTACTTCTACACTTCTTCTACTCTACCTTTACTTCTACATTTCTTCTACTCTGCCTTTACTTCTACATTTCTTCTACTCTACCTTTACTTCTACATTTCTTCTACTCTACCTTTACTTCTACATTTCTTCTACTCTGCCTTTATATCTACATTTCTTCTACTCTACCTTTACTTCTACACTTCTTCTACTCTACCTGTACTTCTACATTTCTTCTACTCTGCCTTTACTTCTACATTTCTTCTACTCTGCCTTTACTTCTACATTTCTTCTACTCTACCTTTACTTCTACAATTCTTCTACTCTACCTTTACTTCTACATTTCTTCTACTCTACCTTTACTTCTACATTTCTTCTACTCTACCTTTACTTCTACACTTCTTCTACTCTACCTTTACTTCTACATTTCTTCTACTCTGCCTTTATATCTACATTTCTTCTACTCTACCTTTACTTCTACACTTCTTCTACTCTACCTGTACTTCTACACTTCTTCTACTCTACCTGTACTTCTACATTTCTTCTACTCCGCCTTTACTTCTACATTTCTTCTACTCTGCCTTTACTTCTACATTTCTTCTACTCTACCTTTACTTCTACAATTCTTCTACTCTACCTTTACTTCTACACTTCTTCTACTCTACCTGTACTTCTACACTTCTTCTACTCTACCTTTACTTCTACATTTCTTCTACTCTACCTTTACTTCTACACTTCTTCTACTCTACCTTTACTTCTACATTTCTTCTACTCTACCTTTACTTCTACACTTCTTCTACTCTACCTGTACTTCTACACTTCTTCTACTCTACCTTTACTTCTACATTTCTTCTACTCTACCTTTACTTCTACACTTCTTCTACTCTACCTTTACTTCTACATTTCTTCTACTCTACCTTTACTTCTACACTTCTTCTACTCTACCTTTACTTCTACATTTCTTCTACTCTACCTTTACTTCTACACTTCTTCTACTCTACCTGTACTTCTACACTTCTTCTACTCTACCTTTACTTCTACAATTCTTCTACTCTACCTTTACTTCTACACTTCTTCTACTCTACCTTTACTTCTACATTTCTTCTACTCTACCTTTACTTCTACATTTCTTCTACTCTGCCTTTACTACATCTACATTTCTTCTACTCTACCTTTACTTCTACATTTCTTCTACTCTACCTTTACTTCTACACTTCTTCTACTCTACCTTTACTTCTACATTTCTTCTACTCTGCCTTTATATCTACATTTCTTCTACTCTACCTTTACTTCTACACTTCTTCTACTCTACCTGTACTTCTACATTTCTTCTACTCCGCCTTTACTTCTACATTTCTTCTACTCTGCCTTTACTTCTACACTTCTTCTACTCTACCTTTACTTCTACACTTCTTCTACTCTACCTGTACTTCTACATTTCTTCTACTCTACCTTTACTTCTACATTTCTTCTACTCTACCTTTACTTCTACACTTCTTCTACTCTGCTTTTACTTCTACATTTCTTCTACTCTGCCTTTACTTCTACACTTCTTCTACTCTACCTTTACTTCTACACTTCTTCTACTCTGCCTGTACTTCTACATTTCTTCTACTCTACCTTTACTTCTACACTTCTTCTACTCTACCTTTACTTCTACATTTCTTCTACTCTACCTTTACTTCTACACTTCTTCTACTCTACCTGTACTTCTACATTTCTTCTACTCTACCTTTACTTCTACATTTCTTCTACTCTACCTTTACTTCTACATTTCTTCTACTCCGCCGTTACTTCTACATTTCTTCTACTCTACCTTTACTTCTACACTTCTTCTACTCCGCCTTTACTTCTACATTTCTTCTACTCTACCTTTACTTCTACATTTCTTCTACTCCGCCTTTACTTCTACATTTCTTCTACTCTACCCTTACTTCTACACTTCTTCTACTCTACCTTTACTTCTACATTTCTTCTACTCTACCTTTACTTCTACATTTTCTGCTCTTTTGTTCCCTCTTCTTTTCTGTTTCCTCTGCTGTTCTTCCGCTTCATTTCTTCTCATCTACTTCTTCCTCTCCACTTTTTTTCCAAGGAATTTCTTCATCTGCTCTTCTCCTTTGTGTAGCCTACTCTTATATTCTTCCAATTCTACTCTTCTTCTATTCTTTTTCTGATCTTTTTCTTCCTCTGCTCATCTTTTTTCTACTCTACTTCTTCTGTTGTTCTTCTTCTCCTCTTCTTTCTGCTATTTTTCAGCTATAGTTTACCCCATTACTGTCTTCAACTTCTAGATTAAACAGTTGTCACATCAGGACATGTTTATGCAAATGTTTATAATAATAAATGTATATACCATTACACGTTAAATTTATATTTGAATGCATATTCATGATTAAGATATTATATATATTTGAGTTTGAATGGGATGCATGAATAACGTTAATAACACCTCAGGTATTAGCATTAATATACATGACATAGACAACTGAGCTTGAATACCCAACTGATGAATAGATTGCATCAATTTATCAAACTCGCGCTCCAACATAAAAAAATTGCACTTTTTATTTTCCCTAAACTACGACCTGTTCACATTTTCCTATGACACAGTCCGATTTAAAAAAAAATCAGTTTCTAATGAGGTCAGAAATGCTGCTTGCTTTGAGGTTGAAAACTTAGAAAAATGCAGAGACTTTAGTGCATAAATAGACATATTTATGCTTTATGTTCCTACTTGTCAGACTTTAGTGCATAAATAGACCTATTTATGCTTTATGTTCCTACTTGTCAAAATAGAGGCCTCTAGGCCGGTGCTTTTCAACCTGTGGTACGTGTTGCCACTAATAGTATTTCGAAGGCTTCTTGCGGTACGAGAAAATGTTTACATGTTCAGATATATAGTTTCTGAATGTGTCTTAACACATGCATGGGGGCATACCTGGAGTCATTCTTAAATGACCACCAGTTATACACAATGCTATAATATACATATGTGAAAGTGAACCTCTGTCTGTGAGGCTAATTACACTCACATTGACTCCTGAAATCATCCACACACTTCCATGGATTCCTCCTGTGGTGACACTTGTTGAGAACCCAGCATTGTACACTAAGCTTGAAGGAATCACTTGAGCCCAGACTTAACTGGCTTATAACTTGGTTGGCTAAGGTGGAGCTAAGAAGTGGCTCTGTGCAGGACGTGACAATTCCTTGGGAGAACCCAGAACCAAAGCACAGTGTTTTAGCTCTGCATATTTGGAGATCCCCCTTGGATGGCGAGGAATGCACAGTATGCCACACACTTCTTTCTCCTAGCTTGGGACTAGATATGATGATCCTTTAAATACCAACCTAGCTGGGGAAACTGGAACGCATGACTTCAACTCAACACGTTTCGAAATGGCAGAAAAGCCAAGAAATGGAACGATGGAAAGAATATTTCTCAGAATTCCTTGACGGTGAGCAAGGTCAAGCGTCAGAAATGATAACCACTAGCACAGAAGAGAAAACCAATAGTGGTGAAGATGACATAAAGATGGAAGAACTGAAGGCAGCACTGGAGAAAATCAAGATGGGCAAAGCAGCAGGGCATGATGGTATAACACCAGAAATGGTTAAGTACATGGGAGCATCAGGCGACCTATTACTCTTAAGGGTCCTACAGGCAGCGTGGTGCAACAAGGCCATACCAAAGGATTGGGAGATTGTCATCATAACACCGATTTTCAAAAAGGGTGACAATTGACAATGTGGAAACCATAGAGGCATATCCCTTCTCAGTGTCCCTGGCAAAATCTACTCTAGAATCCCAGAGCAGAGACTCCGACGCCTAGCTGAGCCACAATTGGATGAAGTCCAGTGCGGATTCCGAGCAAGCCGAAGTACTCAAGACCTAATCTTCACACTCAGACAGCTGATTGAAAAGGTCCTTGAGTATAAGAGTGAGATCCATCTTTGTTTCATAGATCTGGAAAAGGCGTTTGACATGGTCCCCTGGAGCAAACTTTGGGACTGTTTGGCAAGGAAGAACATTCCAGCACCTCTGATTCATGCTATACAGAGCTTCTACAAGTCCTGCATAAATTATGTGAGGACAGCAAACCATAAGTCAGAAGAGTTCAGGACCACCACTGGTGTAAGACAAGGTGATATCCTGTCACCTTATCTTTTCATACTCCTCATGGGCGATGTCATCAAGGCAAGTAAGGAGAGAACAAGAAAGTATTCAGTGGGGTACTGGAAGATGAGACAGGTCTGTATTTCAGAGCTGGCATTTGCTGATGATGTTGCCCTGATTGCTAAATCAGAGGCATATCTCCGATCCAACCTGCAAGTCTGGAAGGAAGAGCTGGCGAAGAGAGGGATGGTCATAAGCAGCTCTAAAACAAAATCCATGATGATATCACGAGAAGAAAGAAGACATCAGATTAAGCTGGGAGAACAGGTCCTGGAGCAGGTAGATCATTTTAAATACCTCGGAGCTATTATAGACCGAAAGGGAGGCATCAAAGAAGAGTTGGCCACTCGAAAAGCAGCAGCTGTGAGACTTTTTCAGGCCATGAATCGAGGATTCCTCAGCAAGAGAGAGGTTGGTAAGAAAACGAAGGTGGCTGTATACCGCCCCACCTATGTCCCAGCCTTGACATATGGATGCGAGTCATGGGCAATGACTACAACCCACAAAAGCCAGATCCAAATCTCAGAAATGAGGTATCTGAAGAAGGTGGTCGAAGTAACAAGAAGAGACATGGTCCGCAATCAGACGATACGTCAAGGCCTAAAATCCCACCCCCTGCAGACCCAAGTAGAACAGTCCCAAGTAAGATGGTTTTGGCCCATATCAGACCTGACCACACTTTAGTATTAGAAGATCTACCAATCTGTTTTATATCAGACCTGACCACACTAATACCTATCTGTTTTATATCAGACCTGACCACACTTTAGTATTAGAAGATCTACCTATCTGGTTTATATCAGACCTGACCACACTTTATCAGACCTACCACACTTTTAGTATTAGAAGATCTACCTTTAGTATCTGTTTTATATCAGACCTGGGAACACTTTAGTATTAGAAGATCTACCTATCTGTTTTATATCAGACCTGACCACACTTTAGTATTAGAAGATCTACCTATCTGTTTTATATCAGACCTGACCACACTTTAGTATTAGAAGATCTACCTATCTGTTTTATATCAGACCTGACCACACTTTAGTATTAGAAGATCTACCTATCTGTTTTATATCAGACCTGGGCACACTTTAGTATTAGAAGATCTACCTATCTGTTTTATATCAGACCTGGGCACACTTTAGTATTAGAAGATCTACCTATCTGTTTTATATCAGACCTGACCACACTTTAGTATTAGAAGATCTACCTATCTGTTTTATATCAGACCTGACCACACTTTAGTATTAGAAGATCTACCTATCTGTGTTATATCAGACCTGACCACACTTTAGTATTAGAAGATCTACCAATCTGTTTTATATCAGACCTGGTACCTTTTAGTATTAGAAGAAGATCTACCCTGATCTGTTTTATATTTTAGACCTGACCACACTTTAGTATTAGAAGATCTACCAATCTGTTTTATATCAGACCTGACCACACTTTAGTATTAGAAGATCTACCTATCTGTTTTATATCAGACCTGACCACACTTTAGTATTAGAAGATCTACCAATCTGTTTTATATCAGACCTGACCACACTTTAGTATTAGAAGATCTACCAATCTGTTTTATATCAGACCTGACCACACTTTAGTATTAGAAGATCTACCTATCTGTTTTATATCAGACCTGACCACACTTTAGTATTAGAAGATCTACCAATCTGTTTTATATCAGACCTGACCACACTTTAGTATTAGAAGATCTACCAATCTGTTTTATATCAGACCTGACCACACTTTAGTATTAGAAGATCTACCAATCTGTTTTATATCAGACCTGGGAACACTTTAGTATTAGAAGATCTACCAATCTGTTTTATATCAGACCTGGGAACACTTTAGTATTAGAAGATCTACCAATCTGTTTTATATCAGACCTGGGAACACTTTAGTATTAGAAGATCTACCAATCTGTTTTATATCAGACCTGGGAACACTTTAGTATTAGAAGATCTACCAATCTGTTTTATATCAGACCTGGGAACACTTTAGTATTAGAAGATCTACCAATCTGTTTTATATCAGACCTGGGAACACTTTAGTATTAGAAGATCTACCAATCTGTTTTATATCAGACCTGGGAACACTTTAGTATTAGAAGATCTACCAATCTGTTTTATATCAGACCTGGGAACACTTTAGTATTAGAAGATCTACCAATCTGTTTTATATCAGACCTGGGAACACTTTAGTATTAGAAGATCTACCAATCTGTTTTATATCAGACCTGGGAACACTTTAGTATTAGAAGATCTACCAATCTGTTTTATATCAGACCTGGGAACACTTTAGTATTAGAAGATCTACCAATCTGTTTTATATCAGACCTGACCACACTTTAGTATTAGAAGATCTACCTATCTGTTTTATATCAGACCTGGGAACACTTTAGTATTAGAAGATCTACCTATCTGTTTTATATCAGACCTGACCACACTTTAGTATTAGAAGATCTACCAATCTGTTTTATATCAGACCTGACCACACTTTAGTATTAGAAGATCTACCAATCTGTTTTATATCAGACCTGGGAACACTTTAGTATTAGAAGATCTACCAATCTGTTTTATATCAGACCTGGGAACACTTTAGTATTAGAAGATCTACCAATCTGTTTTATATCAGACCTGGGAACACTTTAGTATTAGAAGATCTACCAATCTGTTTTATATCAGACCTGGGAACACTTTAGTATTAGAAGATCTACCTATCTGTTTTATATCAGACCTGACCACACTTTAGTATTAGAAGATCTACCTATCTGTTTTATATCAGACCTGGGAACACTTTAGTATTAGAAGATCTACCTATCTGTGTTATATCAGACCTGACCACACTTTAGTATTAGAAGATCTACCTATCTGTTTTATATCAGACCTGACCACACTTTAGTATTAGAAGATCTACCAATCTGTTTTATATCAGACCTGACCACACTTTAGTATTAGAAGATCTACCTATCTGTTTTATATCAGACCTGACCACACTTTAGTATTAGAAGATCTACCTATCTGTTTTATATCAGACCTGACCACACTTTAGTATTAGAAGATCTACCTATCTGTTTTATATCAGACCTGACCACACTTTAGTATTAGAAGATCTACCTATCTGTTTTATATCAGACCTGACCACACTTTAGTATTAGAAGATCTACCTATCTGTTTTATATCAGACCTGACCACACTTTAGTATTAGAAGATCTACCAATCTGTTTTATATCAGACCTGACCACACTTTAGTATTAGAAGATCTACCTATCTGTTTTATATCAGACCTGACCACACTTTAGTATTAGAAGATCTACCAATCTGTTTTATATCAGACCTGACCACACTTTAGTATTAGAAGATCTACCTATCTGTTTTATATCAGACCTGACCACACTTTAGTATTAGAAGATCTACCTATCTGTTTTATATCAGACCTGACCACACTTTAGTATTAGAAGATCTACCAATCTGTTTTATATCAGACCTGGGAACACTTTAGTATTAGAAGATCTACCTATCTGTTTTATATCAGACCTGACCACACTTTAGTATTAGAAGATCTACCTATCTGTTTTATATCAGACCTGACCACACTTTAGTATTAGAAGATCTACCAATCTGTTTTATATCAGACCTGACCACACTTTAGTATTAGAAGATCTACCAATCTGTTTTATATCAGACCTGGGAACACTTTAGTATTAGAAGATCTACCTATCTGTTTTATATCAGACCTGACCACACTTTAGTATTAGAAGATCTACCAATCTGTTTTATATCAGACCTGGGAACACTTTAGTATTAGAAGATCTACCAATCTGTTTTATATCAGACCTGACCACACTTTAGTATTAGAAGATCTACCAATCTGTTTTATATCAGACCTGACCACACTTTAGTATTAGAAGATCTACCAATCTGTTTTATATCAGACCTGACCACACTTTAGTATTAGAAGATCTACCTATCTGTTTTATATCAGACCTGACCACACTTTAGTATTAGAAGATCTACCTATCTGTTTTATATCAGACCTGACCACACTTTAGTATTAGAAGATCTACCTATCTGTTTTATATCAGACCTGACCACACTTTAGTATTAGAAGATCTACCTATCTGTGTTATATCAGACCTGGGAACACTTTAGTATTAGAAGATCTACCTATCTGTTTTATATTATTAGAAGATCTACCTATCTGTTTTATATCAGACCTGACCACACTTTAGTATTAGAAGATCTACCAATCTGTTTTATATCAGACCTGACCACACTTTAGTATTAGAAGATCTACCAATCTGTTTTATATCAGACCTGGGAACACTTTAGCAGACCTGGGAACACTTTAGTATTAGAAGATCTACCTATCTGTTTTATATCAGACCTGTACCACACTTTTTATATCAGTATTAGAAGATCTACCTATCTGTTTTATATCAGACCTGGGAACACTTTAGTATTAGAAGATCTACCAATCTGTTTTATATCAGACCTGACCACACTTTAGTATTAGAAGATCTACCAATCTGTTTTATATCAGACCTGGGAACACTTTAGTATTAGAAGATCTACCAATCTGTTTTATATCAGACCTGGGAACACTTTAGTATTAGAAGATCTACCAATCTGTTTTATATCAGACCTGGGAACACTTTAGTATTAGAAGATCTACCTATCTGTTTTATATCAGACCTGACCACACTTTAGTATTAGAAGATCTACCTATCTGTTTTATATCAGACCTGGGAACACTTTAGTATTAGAAGATCTACCTATCTGTTTTATATCAGACCTGACCACACTTTAGTATTAGAAGATCTACCTATCTGTTTTATATCAGACCTGGGAACACTTTAGTATTAGAAGATCTACCAATCTGTTTTATATCAGACCTGGGAACACTTTAGTATTAGAAGATCTACCAATCTGTTTTATATCAGACCTGACCACACTTTAGTATTAGAAGATCTACCAATCTGTTTTATATCAGACCTGACCACACTTTAGTATTAGAAGATCTACCTATCTGTTTTATATCAGACCTGACCACACTTTAGTATTAGAAGATCTACCTATCTGTTTTATATCAGACCTGACCACACTTTAGTATTAGAAGATCTACCTATCTGTTTTATATCAGACCTGACCACACTTTAGTATTAGAAGATCTACCTATCTGTTTTATATCAGACCTGACCACACACTTTAGTATTAGAAGATCTACCTATCTGTTTTATATCAGACCTGACCACACTTTAGTATTAGAAGATCTACCTATCTGTTTTATATCAGACCTGACCACACTTTAGTATTAGAAGATCTACCTATCTGTTTTATATCAGACCTGACCACACTTTAGTATTAGAAGATCTACCTATCTGTTTTATATCAGACCTGGGAACACTTTAGTATTAGAAGATCTACCTATCTGTTTTATATCAGACCTGACCACACTTTAGTATTAGAAGATCTACCTATCTGTTTTATATCAGACCTGACCACACTTTAGTATTAGAAGATCTACCATCTATCTGTACCTATCTGTGTTATATCAGACCTGACCACACTTTAGTATTAGAAGATCTACCAATCTGTTTTATATCATTAGAAGATCTACCAATCTGTTTTATATCAGACCTGACCACACTTTAGTATTAGAAGATCTACCAATCTGTTTTATATCAGACCTGACCACACTTTAGTATTAGAAGATCTACCTATCTGTTTTATATCAGACCTGACCACACTTTAGTATTAGAAGATCTACCAATCTGTTTTATATCAGACCTGGGAACACTTTAGTATTAGAAGATCTACCAATCTGTTTTATATCAGACCTGACCACACTTTAGTATTAGAAGATCTACCAATCTGTTTTATATCAGACCTGGGAACACTTTAGTATTAGAAGATCTACCAATCTGTTTTATATCAGACCTGGGGACACTTTAGTATTAGAAGATCTACCAATCTGTTTTATATCAGACCTGGGAACACTTTAGTATTAGAAGATCTACCAATCTGTTTTATATCAGACCTGGGAACACTTTAGTATTAGAAGATCTACCAATCTGTTTTATATCAGACCTGACCACACTTTAGTATTAGAAGATCTACCAATCTGTTTTATATCAGACCTGGGAACACTTTAGTATTAGAAGACCTGATCTACCACCTGACCACACTTTAGTATCTCTGTTTTATATCATCAGACCTGGGGACACTTTAGTATTAGAAGATCTACCAATCTGTTTTATATCAGACCTGGGAACACTTTAGTATTAGAAGATCTACCTATCTGTTTTATATCAGACCTGGGAACACTTTAGTATTAGAAGATCTACCTATCTGTTTTATATCAGACCTGACCACACTTTAGTATTAGAAGATCTACCTATCTGTTTTATCAGACCTGATCAGACCCAATGTTTTATATCAGACCTGACCACACTTTAGTATTAGAAGATCTACCTATCTGTTTTATATCAGACCTGACCACACTTTAGTATTAGAAGATCTACCAATCTGTTTTATATCAGACCTGACCACACTTTAGTATTAGAAGATCTACCAATCTGTTTTATATCAGACCTGACCACACTTTAGTATTAGAAGATCTACCTATCTGTTTTATATCAGACCTGGGAACACTTTAGTATTAGAAGATCTACCTATCTGTTTTATATCAGACCTGACCACACTTTAGTATTAGAAGATCTACCAATCTGTTTTATATCAGACCTGACCACACTTTAGTATTAGAAGATCTACCTATCTGTTTTATATCAGACCTGACCACACTTTAGTATTAGAAGATCTACCAATCTGTTTTATATCAGACCTGACCACACTTTAGTATTAGAAGATCTACCAATCTGTTTTATATCAGACCTGACCACACTTTAGTATTAGAAGATCTACCAATCTGTTTTATATCAGACCTGACCACACTCGCTAAGCCAAACCACGCAATTTTCTGATTGCATTACTCATATCTAATCCATGCCCTTTTTCTTGACATGTAAACAAACAGACATATTAGCTAGTTCTGCGACCTGCCGGCATAACAGTCAGCAAGCCATGATTTGTTTACTTGAGTTCTCATGCGAGCTGATTTGCCAATCATTATTGTTGACAGACAGATGCACGTGGGAGATACAATCGGTTTCTTTGAAGGGGAAACGCGGGCAGAAATTTTCCCGGGTACCTGTTTGATGTTCATACATACAGGGAGATAATCGTTTGATATCAGAAGCGAACAGAAATCTCGGGAGGAAAACTGTGACATGAGTAAGCCTTTGTTGTTGACTTGCAACGGCAAACAGAGTGACCGAGGAATCTTTGATCGGGGGGAATTAGTTTCCTGAATTTCTGCTATACACAAGAAGTGTGAAAATTCACATTCTCGAGATAATAACACTCAAATCTGTATATATACTGCGTCCCTCAATACCAATTATCAGTCATCGCTCAGAAATTTTGGATAATCTAATCACGCCAGACTAGAACCATTTTTTTGTTAAATGTGTTAATTTGTTTCGTGGGGATTTCATTTTTCTGATTTGTGGTAATAGAAATTGTGATTAAGCGTTAAAATGTGTTAAGTTTACCATTTAATTCCCTGTAATTCCTTAGCGTTTAAAACTAGTGAAATACCATAACGCGTAGATATTTCTTGCCAGTCGTTCAGAGTAATGTAATTTCAAACACCCCATTTTTCTTACACAGAAGATATGGCTTAGCTGACTGAGATTATTAAGTGTGAAAGATCAGTGACCGAATAGAATTCGCATTATTATTCATTGTGTGAAATTAAATAAGTGACTAGAGTAATGTTATGTGACTAAACAACAGACGCTGACAAATAGCTAGTAGTGACAGGCAGATTTTGTTAAAGTGCGCGTATAGATAAATTGAATAAAGGATTTTGTGCGCTGTTCTCTTTCTCGCAGGCAATAACAGGGGAGGGTACATACCCTTTTTTCCCGACATGCCATAGCGGAAAACCTACGGACAGATGAGTAGCAGTTTTTTAAAATGTTCTTTTCTTCCTTATCTAGCACTCGATCAAAACCAGCGTCCAGCGGCCTAATATCACTAGTAACATTCTTATTATTATTGGGTCTTCGATTTTTGGACCTGTTCGGTCCTCTTTGTTCATTCAGAGAGAGACCAAATATAAACTATAAGATTAATCGTAACTGGACAGTACACTACCCAGAATTATTTATCAATATTTTCCAGCCCACTGGGCATACAAAAGAACATATATTCCTGACGTTTGACAGTCGTGGCAACGGAGTGATCCAGAAAACTACGCTGTTTCAAAATCTACTCACCATAAGAGTCAGCCAATAGGATTTACCATCATTATCAGTTTTAACAAATTGTAACATTTGTCTTAGCAACCAGAGGCTAGACAATACAGGAACTACTTTTTCCCCCTTTTTTTTTTGTAACTGTGAACATCCTGAGAACGTCTTGCTTCAGTAACTATATGCAGTGACCCAGGATTCATCCAGGAAAAATTTGGCGTCCACCTTGTAATTATTATTCGATACGAAGGCTGGACTGGGGCCGGATTTGGCAACCCAACTGACAATATATGTTCAGACTATTGTAATTTTTCAAGGGATAACTACACCATGATTAGGTAAGCAAGCGTATTTGTGGCCACAGATGACAGAGTGAGAGACAGAGAGAGAGAGCAAATAGTTTCCTTGGTTACAATCATTGTACTAACTAGAGGTGGGCAAATCGACACACTCCACCGTTTCGAGACAGTCGGCTCAGTGATTTAAACTGTATCGAAACAGTGTGTCGACACAACGGCACTATTGCCCGTATCGGGGAGAAAGAAGTCTCTAATAGACAGTATACATTACTATACATGAACTGTTTTTACTTGCGCACTACTGTCGCATGTGAAAATCTATGGCATTTCGTGTGACCACAATTCAATATTTTTACACAAGTCTTCATTATGATGAAATAAAATGGAGATATGATGATAGCTGCAGTATATGTGAAAATAATAAAAAACAACAATAATAATAACAGTAATAATAACACATGATATCAAACTAGAGTAAGCTAGTTTTGGTAGACAATGATTCAAATCCACACCGAGTACACAGATATCAGCAGAGCTAATAAAGTGTCCATTATATTTATACAAACACACGGACACTTTCAACTTTAACATAGTGCCTAAAACATTGACAACTGCAGCACTGACACAATTTCCAGTGTCTATAACTTCTCAGCAAAAATAATATCACTTGTAAAATCAAGTCATCATAACACATCCCTGAAAAATATGACATGTTTGATATTCCATACTAATGTTCCGACCGGTTGATTCAAATTTTACAAAGGCCCATGGAAGGTGAGACAGTGTGTCTCTGCAAAACAGCGAGGCAGACAGGAACTGAAACTGTGTCGATACAACAAGCAGGCTGTGTGTCGAATCTTTCGGACTCGATGCTGTTTTGAAGCATTGTTTCGACACATACACACAGTAGCCATCTCTAGTACTAACTACTTTTTTGTTATTTCGCCAAACTGAGTACTTTACTGAGAAGTAATTTAGTGGGAACTTGTTCGTCAGTCTATTCTGTAATCTAGTGCTTATCTTTGACCTTTGGGTTATTGACTTCTTTTGGGATCTTTTCTCAACAAGGGGAGGGCACTTATTTGGTTATTTTCATATATCTGTAAACTTGATGTATTTGATTCTCTATATGTTTGATGTTGTAAAAAGTTTAATGATAATAAACAATAAAAAGAACTACATGTGTGTGTTGGTCAGACCCATACCCAATTATCCATAGTTTTTCATGTTTGTGCGTATTGTTGTCACATAACTGTGTGTGCGTGGGCGTGTTTAGTGTAACTTATATTTCATATAGGGGGAGAGAGAGGTCGTCTTATATTAAAATATAGTCGTATAGATAGGCTGGACTAGAGAAACTACTCACTCCAGAGACAGATCTTCCTCTTACACTATTCCCTCGTGAAAATCTACTTCTTACACCTTTATTCTCACAAATTTACCACTATCACCTCTGCTCAGATGGGACCATACATATCTTCTGATGTATCTTTAAAAAATTTACGACAATCATATAGAATGCTGCTGTGAAGAAATCTGACTATAACCAAATTGGCATATCAGGTGACCCATGGTAGGAAAATTTACCATATCATGACACACCAAATGGTTCATGGGAAAGAAAGAGCCAATAAAAAAACACAAGACAAATAACATGACTTTCTAGAAGCGAAGTCTACAGTAAAGATACTCATCATCATTATAGCATTCCTTTGTTCAAGCCTGTAACAAGCATCCACATGCTCTAGCAGTGTTGGTTTCTGTGACAGGATGAGGCTGCCAGTCCCCATGAGCGTGAAAGATATTAATGGTCGAGAAATGGTAGTGCTTAGCAGCTTACTTGTTAAAACTATCTGAAGATAGGTCAGAAGCTCTGTATGCTATCAACGTGTCATTTTTGGGGTTCTCTGTCTGGTTCAGTAGCCTCCAGGCTGGCTGTGAAAGATACATCATATCACTTAGTTCACAGTTTTAACTTTATGCAGCAGTAATTAACTGCACAAAAAATGTTATATGTTAAATGTATACAACCACAAATTGCAAGTTCCATCAATCAATACCCTTTTGCTCCCCAGGGAGTATAGATCTTCAACAAAACACAAGCCAAGTCCTCCTGTCCCGTGCCATCACCTCAATTTTTTTTCCACGTCTTCCTCACCATTTTCACCTCTATCTCCAGCTCTCTTCTCCGTGTGTTGTTTGGTCTACCTCTGCCTCTTACCAAGGGAATTTCAGAAAAAGGACTGCCTTGTAATGCTATCAACAGGTTTCCTCAGTCTGTGTCCTATTCATCACCAGAGCCTTCTTCTCATCTCTTGTTTGACTTGCACTTGTCTGGTTCTTGTCATCAGTTTCACATTAGTGACCTTGTCAAACCACTTTAATCCTTCTATTCTAAGCAAGCATCCATGCAAGTTACTGCACTAAAAATTTATAATTTATGCAACTGTAATTTACTGAAAACAAAAATGTAAAGTTTTAACTTCATATACGTAATTACAGGTCTATATCCTTTCATCCACACACTAAAATATTCCGAAAATAAAGTTTTTCATTTTTTTTTTAAAAAATTAAAAAAAAATGTTTCTTAGATCCTCCTAGACAGAAGAAAGGGCAGAGAGACAAGTTGCTTTCTTTACTGATGCACAGTCAGTAATTGCAACGTTGAAAAGCCAAAATAATACAGACCTGGATAATCTCAGAGTAGTGCTCCACGAACTTTGTCAACGATTCAAAAGTGTTGTGATCCAATGGATCCCATTTCATTGTAACATCGCCGGCAATGAAGAGGCTGACAGAATGGCAAAAGAAGGTTCACATCTACCTCAGCCTGATGCAAGCATAACTTTTGAGGAGGCAAAGAGTTTTATCAGAATCAGTTACAGAAACAAATGGAATGTAGAACATCCAGGGCACACACAGAATGATGCTTACTACCAGCTCCACAGAAGAGAACAAGTGGTAATCTTCAGACTCCGCACTGGCCACAACAGATTGAGATACCATCTATTCAACACGCTAAAGATAGGAACTACCGATCAGTGTAACTGTGGCACTGATAAAATGACTGCTGAACATCTGCTTCAAAGTTGCCCCTTATATGTGGTACAGAGAAAGTGCATATGGCCGACGCCAGCTCCTTTCATGGAAAAGCTTTACGGGGATTCAAATAGCCTCAAACTGACTACTGCTTTCTTTGAGAACATTCAAGTGGACGTCTGAGAGTGTACGAAAAAGAAGAAGAAGAAGATCCTCCAAGGTATTATTCTTTATATATTTGTATTTCCTTATTAAATAATTGTTATTTTTTATAATTTTTTTCATTTAATTTTTTTTATTTGTTTTATAATTTTTTTCATTTTTTTTTTTAAATATTTAAATATTTTTTTTTAACTTATTTATTTATATTTATTTATTTATTTTTTTAAATTTTTTTTTTCTCTTAATATGTATTACTTGTCCCCCCACTCGGTTTTCCAGTCCTTGTTTTCATTATTTTTTATTTATAGTTTCAATGTACTATTCACTTCCAGTTTCCAGTTCAGTACCGGCCATTTTCGCTCCAACATGTGACACTATCAGGGAGTATTTGTCTCTTATTCCTATAGTTTCATGTTCTCCACTTAACTCTTAGTATACGAGCTAATTTCATGACTACCTTTACAGATTTTGCAATAAACAATTTATTTATAAAGATAACATAAGTGTTATATATCAAAATGTGAAGAAATGAAACCCCTATATCATGCACATAACTAAATTGTTCAGTGGTTTTAAACATGCATTCACCTATAAATTTTCGCTATTGACGGGGATCGATCATCGGCCTCTCTAAGAGGCCGCTCATATACTAAGAGTTAATTCTCACTTTCTTTCCCTTCTGTCTTTTGTTTGTCTGTCCCTGACGAAGGCCTTGTGGCCGCAACGTAGGTTTCCTTGTCCTTTCTCTTAGTAAGACGTATTACTTTTTGTGTTGTTGTTTTTTTTTTTCCATATTAAAAAATGACCCAATGGTCAGTTTTATCATGTTTCCGGCCCATGTCCTGTATAATACTGCACAAGTGTTAGGTTTAGCTCCCTTTTTGCTATGTGGTTGCTGAGGGTAAAGATGGAATAGATCAATTACCAAGTCACCTCTCAGCTTCCAAAGTAAAGATTCCACCACCCGGAAAGCCATGACTTTTAAAAAAATCAAAATACTGATCAACTCAGTATAAATTTCAGAAAACAGAAGCTTTATATGTACCAGAAATCTGTTTTTAACTCAAGTCTTGCTAAATGGGTGGGTGGGTGTGTGTGTGTGTGTGTGTGTCCAGATAAGCTGAAGTCACTGGGGCCATCTAAAGTATTTATACTTATCCTAAATTCTGCCTATCACAATTTTGCTCAAAGACGGACATTTACATCAGAATAAGTGGTAAACCACAAAGCAATTATTTTAATTCAGTAACAGGTATTTTGATTTTACATTTTTATTTCTGCCATATTTTCAAAAGCAATTTAGCGGAGTCTAAAATGTAATATCAAGTTAATTGCTAGCAGCAAAAGTAAAAACATTTAAATTGTGTTTTGGCTTAGTATTTTTTTCAAGTTCTGTCAGCGATAACTACTGCAGTACAACTATATGAAAGAGTTCCTTCCCCTGCCCTCTGAAATTTTCTGTTGTCTGTTTCTGTTCCTTCCTTCCATCTTTCTTATAAGTGCTTGCCAAATACTGGTTTATGTTTATTGTTTGCTATTCACATGCCTCGGGTATCACTCTCTGTTTATCTTCAGGCAATGAAGGCAGAACGTCTACTTATGTAAGTCCAAATTTGAGTTGGGACATAAAAACTTAAGGCAATTACTCCAAACTACGCTATCCTAAAAATTCTGGTTATTAGAATTTGGTTATTAGAATTTGACTTAACCAGAGTTTTTTAACAAAGCTAAAGAAGACATTTGGCCAGTGCCTTCAGAAATCGTTCCAGTTAAGGGAAACAGGGAACAGAATTCACAACATACAATTGTGACAATGTCCATTCACCAATCTACATTTTTCGTCTATCATTTTTCTACCATTTAATTTCTTTGCTTCGTGAGGTGAATTCTGTTAATAGCTTCTACCTGACTGCTTTTTTCATCTGACATCTTCCATACACAACCAACCCCCCCCCCCCGCCCCCCCCGCCCCCTTACTAATATGCTCTAATACAATAATGATTCCCATGGCGATTCTGACAAATGCATCTACGATACGCACAAATGTGCCCGGGCGACTAGGACAATTTTATCCTTTTGAATGGACCTAATGCAGGAAATGCACAACGGCGTGCGATTTACTTTATGAATCCAGGATCGTATGGCCTGACAGGATGACCCATGCTACACCCCGTAATGCATGCAGGCAGTCTTGGCACGACTTTTTAATAATATCCTAAACTGTGGGTACTGGCATTTTTCCCATTAACTCTTACTATACGTGAGCTAAAACCGCGTTTTTACGCGCTAGTTTTGCTATCGTTACCGTCGCGCGCCACTTGAACTGGCGAGCCGTAAAATTGGTACTAAACCCGCGCCACTTCACGGGGCTTGCCGGATAATAAGAGTTAAATGCCTGGTAGAAGGGCAGTTTTGGAAGAGCTGCCGGTTGCAGGCAAATGCTGCCCCCATAAGACTGTGCATGGTTCTTGGCTGCCGGGGTCCTGGCTGCCGGGTCTTCCCAGTTCAGAAGGGACAGAGCTGTGTGTCTGTCTAGATGACATCCTTCGGCAGGCTGGTGGAGGTCTGGCAGTGGCTGTGCCACCGCTGCACTGTAACTCCCTTTGCAGGGTAGAGAACCGTCCTCGTGGCATTGCACATGTCACTTAGTGGGAGGTTGGTTCTCTGGGGTTGCAACAAAGTCCACAACTGTCCATTGTCTGGCTGCTCTGGCCAGTTATTGCCTTCTTGTCTTGGAGATATAACCCCCTTTGCAGCGTAGAGAGCCTTCAAACCTTGGGACATTACACACATGCCAGCTAAAGTGGGCCTGGTGTAACATGCCGCTGAGTCTAGGAACCTCCATGGGGTTGCAAGAAAGCCCAAATCTCCACCCCAAATTTTTGTTGCAAGGGTTAAAAGAGTGAATAACTCGAACCGTGGGGATATTGAAGAAGAAAAGGAAGAGCTGTAACTCTTTATAAAGATGACCATAGAAGATTGCTAACAACCGCGACTGTGGTTGCCTTCCCTCACTGGGAAGATAGGCTTTGAAGCTCCTAGTAACTGCTAACTCCTAAGCAACTATAGGTGCTGTACAAGAGACAGCTGTAGACTAGTGGTAACAACCAATATAAGTAAACCTAGCAAACAGAATAGATGGACCACTAGGGCTGTGAGGAAAGTGCAAGCTATCCAGAGAAAACATTAGTGGTTGAAGTTGGGACGGCTATGCGAGAAATTTTATTATTCATACTTTAATACATGATTTATGTATCGAAGACGTAAAGTCATGTTCATTATTAAGATGTAAGTTGAAGCTGTATTTTCATTGCATTATAATCTCACTTCTTATTCTCTGGCCTTTGCAAGCTTCGCAACTTCTTACATATAATTTCTCGTTCGTTCATTATTACCCGTTGTCTTTGTCTCCTTCCTGCTTTAAAAGCAAGATATAATTCAATAGTTATGATCTTCATAATTCTTTCTTGGGTTATCTAGCACATGTTGGACCCTATGCTCCATGCGGAGCCAGAAATACTGTACATATCTGTCGGTAATTTCTAACTTCTATCAGCCATTTCAAGGATAATCTATCCACTGTTTTTCTCATAGTTTCTTGTATACAGCAGTGTTTGTTATTGAACTATTTCACATGTAGTTAAATGCACATAATGCTTATGTGATTTGATATGGGTGGAAAAAGTATTCTGTAATTGCCCATGATTACTGAGCACTTGAAAGATAGAAATGGGGAATGAGAAAAGAGTAAACTTTCAGCTGAGACAAATAACGTCAAGATAAATATTGTAGTTGGGGCAGAAATGGTAACTGTAATGCTATCCCCTTCAGTCAGGGACACATAAATTATCTAATGGACAATGGCCAGTCCATCAGAGGAGAGGGCAGATATGTTTCAGCTTAGCAGAAAATTAAGGGAATGTTACATTTGTTTGCTATACAATCTTAATGATAGCACACTGCGTGACTCTTGAAAACTGAATCTAAACTCAAATATGAAGACTGCACAGTAAGCCTGACAGCCCTATAATAGTAAGCCTGCAGTAGTAGTTCATACCTTCAAGAGGACTACCAAAACCTGTGGCTAACCTTAGAACCAGGCATAAACATCACTGTGGTCACCCAACTGCTCTTTTGCCATCTGCCTGTTATCCATAAAAGATATCTTTCGAGATGCGACCATCTTCCATGCGGCGGACATGGCCAAACCAGTGTAGTCTGCGCTGTCTAAGCAGTGTATACATGCTTTGAAGGCCAGCACGTGACAACACCTCGACATTTGTCACTTTTTCTTTCCATAAAATGCCGATGATGTGGCATAGACACCGTAGATGGAAGGTATTGAGCCTTCTTTCTTGCTTAGCATAGGTTGTCCATGTCTCGCTGCCATACAGACGTGTGCTGGTGATGCAGGCGTTATATACCACAGCTTTGGTCTTCTTTGTGAGTTTGGAGTTTCCCCAAACACATGATGTGAGGCGAGCAAAGGTAGATGCAGCTTTGCCAATGTGGTTGTCAATTTTTGTGTCCAGAGAGAATTTGTCATTGATGGTAGACCCCAGGTATGTGAAGTGGTGCACCACTGCCAACTCATAGTTATCGATAGTGATAACTGATGCAGCACCCACATCCTGACTCAGCACATTTGTTTTCTTTAGACTTATTGTGAGGCCAAAGTCCTTGCATGCTTTAGTGAAGCGATTCATCAAGTTCTGAAGCTCCTGTTGGCTTTGAGTGACAACTGCAGCGTCATCAACGAATAACAAGTCTCTTATAGTGACCCTTCTGATTTTTGTTTTTGCCTTCAGCCTTGAAAGATTAAACAGACGGCCATCTGACCTAGTGTGAAGGCATATTCCTTCAGTTGCATCTCTGAATACATGTTTCAAGAGTAAGGCAAAGAAGATCCCGAAGAGGGTTGGAGCCTGAACGCAGCTTTGTTTAACGCCACTGCATATGTCAAAGGGCTGTTATGTGCTTCCAGCATATTGGACTGTTCCCTTCATGTCTTCATGGAATGCCTTTATCATTTCCAGCAATTTAGCAAGCCTATTTTCAGGAGGATTTTGAAGAGTCCATCCCTACTAACCAGGTCATATGCCTTTGTGAGGTCTATAAAGGCGATATATAAAGGCCTTTTCTGCTCTCTTGATTTTTCCTGAAGCTGGCGGAGAGGAAAGATCATGTCTGTCGATGATCTACCAGCTCGGAATCCACACTGTGACTCTGGATATATGTGCTCAGCTAACTTGTGAGGTCGCATTAAGATGACACTGGCAAAAACCTTACCAACAATACTAAGAAGAGAGATGCCTCTGTAATTATTGCAATCACTTCCGTCTCCTTTATTTTTATACAGTGTTACAATCTTGGCATCTCGCATGTCTTGAAGAATAGTTGTATCTTCCCAGCACTGGCACAGCACCCTATGCAGGGGATGTAATAACGTGCTCTTACAGCATTTGATTAAATCGGGAGGAATCCCATCACTGCTTGGTGCTTTGCCAGAGGGCAAGCTAACAATGGCCTTGCTGAGGTCTTCCAATGTTGGTTCAGCACCCAGCTCCTCCATAGTTGGCAGACATTTGACAGCATCAAGGGCTGCAGGCGTGACAGTATTTTCTCTAGCGTAAAGCTCAGAGTACTGCTCGACCCACCTCTCCATCTGCTTACCCTTATCAGTTAGCTTTTCTCCGCTGATGGTATTTAGCGGTGCCGTCTTGCCTTTTTGGGGACCAAGGGCTTTCTTTATACCGTCATACATTCGTCTAGTGTTGCCTGTTTGCGCTGCAGTCTGGATGCTCTCACTGAGCTGGAGCGAGTAGTCATCTGCACAATGTCGAGCAGTTTGTTGCACTTTGCTTCTCGTAGCCTTCAGGATCTGTAAGGTTCTAGCACTCAGTAAGCGTTTGTACTAAATCGCAGCACTGCGCTTAGCTTCAATGACAGGTGTCATCACATTTGACTTCGCTGTTTTCTTACCAAAGGTGGCAAGTGCAGTACTTTGAATGGTGTTCCGCAGGTGCTCCCAGTTCTCTGTAACAGTATCACTTTCTTGAAGGTCGCAGTAAATTCAGCGATCATGACATGGTCTGACATCTTGCTGGTATCGATGCGTGGTTTCCATTCATGTCTGATACGATGGGAGTTTTCTTGGTTGTGCTCTGATTTTGCAGCAAACCAAGGAGTGATCTGTATCACTGTCTGCAATATGGTACGAGCGCACGGAGAGCACAGACCTGAGAAGTGGCCTTCTGACGAGAATCAGATCCAGTTGGTACCAGTGCTTGGATCGTGGGTGTCTCCATGACACCTTATGCTGGGATTTTGTCTGAAAGAAGGTGTTGGTCATGATGGACACACAACTCCAAGAGCCGCTGTCCAGACATGAAGGCCATGAAACATTATTGGCACCCACTCTAGCGTTAAAGTCACCAAGGAGAACAAGCTGTTCTTGCCTAGGTGTGCTTTTGATGACTGCTGCTAGATTCTCGTAGAACTCGTCTTTAGCTTCTGAGGCAGAGTACAGAGTAGGAGCATACACAATGACAAATGTGATGGGACCTGCGCTATTTTGCAGATGGATCGTTAACAGGCGTTCTGATCCATTCTCACCTGGTTCAACCATTTTAGTTAGTGATTTTTTTACCGCAAAACCTATTCAGTGTTCTCTAGTTTTATTAAGGTCTTTCCCTTGCCAATAAAACGTGTAGTCCTTCTCGCTCACCATTCCTGAGCCTGACAGGCACGTTTCCTGAAGTGCAGCTATATCCACCTAAGTCGTTTAAGTCTGTCATTGATTACGGCTGTCTTCCTGACAGCGTTTATGTCCTGTAGGTTTTCGGATAGTCCAGTGAACATAGTCCGGACGTACGAGCATCCCAATCTGATAGTTTGTTTATTTCTATTACTTGTTGTTTTGTGATAATTGCTTTGGTGCAAATTTTCTGTCAATAGTTCGGGTGTGACCCTAATCCCATGCACCCAATGGGGAAAGCAGACAGTGGCAGAACAACACCTAACTGACTGGGGGCTACCCAGCTTGAAGCGGGCGGCAGCTGTCCAGTGAGATCCTAGAACCTCTCCCACTGTCAGAAACAGCCCCTGGTGCCATGCCCTACGTCAATGGGGCAAAATGCTTATAACCGGTAACTGCTACTTATAGTGTTTTGCCAACACCTATAGGGTGAAGCTGGAGTGTCCTCTCCAGGGCACGAGCTTGGGCACAGTTATATGGAGATCAAGCTGTTGCCCATGCAGCATGTTCCCCCTCTCCAGGGCACGAGCTTGGGCACAGTTATATGGAGATCAAGCTGTTGCCCAAGCAGCATGTTCCCCCTCTCCATGCTGCTGGTAGATCCAAAGGAATGACAGTAGCCAATACAGTCTGGTACCAGCCACGTCGCAAGTGCTGCCAGAATAATGTCGAATCAACATTAGACTGCCTTAGGGACTCCAACTCCAGATTTATCCTCAGGGTTTACTCCCAAAGCCTTTCCCATAAATGGATATTCCTGTTAGGCAGCAGTGGTTTGAATTCAGAGTTTTACCTTCTCTTAGATAGGCCAACAACCAAGGATCACGAGCCCTATCTGCCCAAAGCTACTGGTTTTAAGGCACCAGTGACTCGCCTTCGCCCCTTCTCCCATCAGTGGAAACAGTTCCGCCAGGCTCAAATTGAGCCACACATGAAGGCCAGAAGCTGGGCTTGGTTGTCAGAGGCTATTTGAGGAGCATGCCATAGAAGCATTTATCTGCAGTGAGAGCTTATGCTCACTACAACTCCCAGCTATAACAATCTTTGGAACCATCCTTCTGTTAGGTATAATGAATATGACACTATAAAAAGTGTACGTTGTTACACCCTGTAGTTATATTGCTCAGTACAAAGCCTGTTGCACACAATAAATGAAAATATGACTGAAAATCACAGAAAATTAACAAAACAAAGAAAAAACACTAACAACATACCTCTACTGTAATAATGTTATTCTTGTCAAATATCTGTATTGCAAATATCTAAAAGGGTATTCCTATTCTACCTTGGTCGTCCTAAGGCCTATCTAAACTAAAGATGTATCTAAAAGTAGGTCTTTATCTTCGGGGGGGGGGGGGGGGGGGGGGGGGGGGGGGGGGGGGGGGGGGGGGGGGGGGGGGGGGGGGGGGGGGGGGGGGGGGGGGGGGGGGGGGGGGGGGGGGGGGGGGGGGGGGGGGGGGGGGGGGGGGGGGGGGGGGGGGGGGGGGGGGGGGGGGGGGGGGGGGGGGGGGGGGGGGGGGGGGGGGGGGGGCGCAAGATTACTCTGGGCAAAGATATAGATAGAAGATGAATGTCGTTTCTACCTTAGGGGAGCCTTCACAAGAAATTCCCAGAAGTCAAGAACAAACGCTGCTTAAGGGCTGAGCAAATTTGTTAACTTATTATCTGGTCCATCACCTTTTGTGAAGGGGTTATGTCATGATTCTGGCTCGTTCAAGCCCCCAGTTGGAGTAATCCAACGAATGCCCTCTTATAATTAATGGCTCTATATTCATAGATAAGTATTTATCAAGATAACTGGCTCATACGTTTGCTTTCGTACATACAAGGGGATTGACATAAGTCTTGGGCCTGACCATGAAGGAGTTACAGGAGGAAGATGAAACTTGGCACATTTAAAGTTCATCATATTTGCACTGAATGTGTAAAGTATGCGTTTGTTTCTTCAATGAGTTTTCCTGCTACGGTGCACGGCGCAATGTACCCTTTGACAGATAAGCTGCTCCTTTTTGACAAAAACAATGGAACAAGAAGGAGCCACAGAGCTGGATAGCAATTTCTGATGTTTCAAAAACAATGCAATTTTTGAAATGCCAAGTATAACTTGCAATATGACCCTGAACAAAATTGCAATCAATGGAAAAGTACCATCATCACTGGCATATCCTACAGAGTGAATAACACAATGACTTTCGCTCACCGACTAAGTCCTGTACTATAGTAAAGCAATACTCAATACAAATAACTTATCATCAATGGTCTACAGAAAATGCCTCTAGAAATCACACCACAGTTCTAGACTTATGCAAACTAATCCTGACCACATGAATAAATGCAAGCACTATCAATGAACAACCATGGCATACATATCCCAGCGAAAATATAGACAGGGAACCACAAAAAACGACCTCTCCCGGTCGATGGCCAGAAAGTCAACTAACTTTTAGCGCCAGAATTTGCGTCACTTCCTTTCCAGGTCACATGACCTAAACTGGTTTTTTGTTCTCTCAGTGTTGCCACTCACAGCGTAACCAACTTAATATTTTGTCGAACATATATACTGTGACACTCATGCGTTTGCTTTCGTACCCATAAACTGAATCAACTATTATGGTTTAGTTTAAAATAACATACAACAAATTTAATAGTCAATTAGTCTTTAACATGGGAAAATAAATATGGAAAATTTGGTGAAAATTGAAATTAAAGTTTCCTCACGGAAGTTTAGGTAGAGCGTTAATAATAATGTCCGTATTTTTGCTGTAGCCTGTTATATAAAACTTAGCTCCAGATGCGTCCTGCAGCTGTGGTTTCCGTCACTTCTTTTTGGTGATGAGTACACTTCTCCACATAATTCGTCCACTGTAGGCGGTTGGTGGTGATACTCTTCTCTCACACTAGTGGCGTAGGAACTTCAGTACTTAAGTCTGATGTCTTGTAACCACGAACTGTGACAAATTAGAAAGAAACAAATGCCTCAGTACATTTGTTCTCCGCAAACTAACAGGCCCATTTTCATGCGCTCCACCCACGAATG
The DNA here is from genome assembly GCA_024509875.1 of Oreohelix idahoensis. Lineage (NCBI taxonomy): Eukaryota > Metazoa > Mollusca > Gastropoda > Stylommatophora > Oreohelicidae > Oreohelix > Oreohelix idahoensis. The sequence goes on along the minus strand of JAMPIV010008607.1, from coordinate 179,760 downwards.
TTAACCTCTCAGAAGAATTAAATTCCCGAGCACACAATGTAACTCAGGGAATTTGATGAAAATTCACCAATATCCTTCTGGGTGTCAACTAGGAAATTGCGTCTGGAGTGCATGGATAATGATTTGCCTGAATTACAATTAAAAAAGGTATATAAATCTCACAACATGATTCTATACACTTTAGGCACATGTGATGTATCATCACTTATTACTCGTCGCTTCTCCCGTCGGGGTCTGGGGTAGCTCTTCTGTCGGGTTTCCCGTACGACCAGTCAGAAATAATCACCAGCTCTTGCAGTAGTGATTCATGCATATACTATTTTCATATATTGAGGTTGCCAGCCTCATATATATATATATATAACCACTTTGCAAGAAAACCTGTAAAATTTACATTAGTAAATAAATTGTTTACACTTACCCCAAAATTTTGGGAATACACACTTCTCCTGGCGCAGATTAGAATGGACCCACAGCCCTGTATTTAGATGCTGTTCGAATCACTTAAGTCTGAGAAATTCCTCTTATGACGGGTGAAACACTTGGTCTGGAAATCTATAATTCCTCTTATGATGGGTGAGACACTTGGTCTGGAAATCTATAATTCCTCTTATGACGAGTGAGATACTTGGTCTGGAAATCTATAATTCCTCTTATGACTCCTTGTGATAAAATTCCCAAGTTTCCAAGTTTTGTATTAAAATTGCGGGTTTACTTGTACTTCCAAAGTTGCCCAATACTCGATCTGGTACTTATAGTTGTGGAATGATAAGTCCTATCCTCTTTCCTCTGGCTTGTAGGAGGTGTTTAGTTGCCGCTGCGATGCAGTCTGTCTGTGTGCTGTGACTCCGAGTTTGTTAGATTATATCTCACAATCCTTAGTTTCAAATCCCAGCTGTGTTTCAGCCAAAAGTTCCAATCAAATCATAGTAGATTTTGGCAAACCAATCCAATCTATCTAGCACTGTTTGGGTGGGGAAGTTTATCATTACTCATCCCACGCGTATTTGAAAATATTAAATTTAATATACACGCGTGGCCTCTTACACAGTGATGTCATATCGTTACCTAAGACTTATGGTGCACCTCTGTTTATCACCTTTATCTGCGTGCTTCTGCTAGACAGATGTCTGGTCAGACCGTATGGTCTTCTTTCATCGTATCACAAAACTGGCTTGTGTCAACATGATCAACAGCTTTCCAATGGGGTCAAATGTTTGACCGCCCCGTTTCCACAGGCGGTCAGACAGATTAGGCGATAAAATATTATCGCTGGCCGGGTCACCAAACCTGGCGAATCGTAACAACAGTCTGGGAGTGGAGTGTGAAACAATAAGATACGCATTACTCCCGTAGCAAATACTGCCATAGGGGAGTGGCGTGTTAGAGAATTCACCATGCTATGTCCAGCATAGAGCAAAATAGTGAAAATAACGAGGTGAAGTGGTATACAGCCAACTCAGTCTTCTTGACAATTTCTCTTTCACTGAGAAATCCTCAATTTATGGCCTGAAAAAATCTCCCAGCAGCTGCTCTAGGGGTAGTCAACTCTTCTTTGATGCCTCCCTTCAAGCTTAATCATACAGATTCTATTTAAGCCTCCGCTTTCATTCCAGACAGCAAACACAACAGATAATTGGGCTACAAGAAAAGAATACTTAAATCTTTTTACATGGTCTTTTCCCTTGTTTAACACAACAAAATGATCTTTTTTCTCATTGAATTTTCATTGGCGTGCTTCTTTGCTGTTTGCTCTCAAATAATCACATCTAAAACTGGCAGTCTGTCTCAGGCTTCTCTCATTAGCATACAGTTTCTCCCTCAACTGGATAGGAGGCCATGCTGCCACCTTGTTCCTCTCATGAAAGCAACAGTCTTGGAGGATATTTTCTATTATCTGTTTGTCCTCCCCACATGGATACATATCTGTCTGTCTGATTTTCAGTTTGTTTTCATATATCGTATAAGTTTAAGGTAGGTACTTTCCAAGTTTTTTAAAAGTACAGTAATTTTACATATACACCAGTGTGTTACCAGGGTCCAAAAGGGGACAAAGAATAGTAAAACTGTAGCCTACTATGCAAGTCGTAAGAAGCAGCTAAGGAAGACTGGGCATGGGACCAACTACACCATCCTGTAGAAAATATAAGCCAGAAAAAAAGCAAACTTCAACAAAACAATATGGACAAGACAACTAAGGGAAATAATTCCATTCAACCATCTAAGACAGAAGAAGGTCCTCAGGTAAACAGGCTCATGAAGAGATCCACAGAGAGCCAAAATAGGTCTGAGTTGCTGAGTCACCTTTTTTCTACTAGGAAAATCTCCAGAATTGGCACCTGGGACATTCGTACACTAAATGACCAAAGGAAAACTGCACAGGTTGCAGAATTATAAGATTTATATCCTGGGACTCTGCAAGGACAAGGTAGAAAGGCATGATGAGGAAGAAAATGATCACAGGAGAAATGGTTCTGTCCTCAGGACATGAGGAAAAAAGTGCCCACTACAGTGAGACATGAACAACCTATGCTAAAACATTTAAACAAGTAAAAAGGCTCAACACTTTCCACCTACAGTGTCTATGCTACATCCTAGGCATTTTGTGAAACAAAGTGACAAAGGTTAACATACTCTCATGCTGGCCATCAAAGCATATATTCCCTGCTTATACATTGCAGATTACGCTGGCTTGGCCATTTTCACTGCATGGAAGATGTTCACATTCCCAAAGATATTTTCCATGGACAACTGGCAGATGGGAAAAATAAACAGCTGGGTGACTACAATTTGAGGTTCAAAGACATGCAATAGAGAGACACGAAGGCTCTGAACATTAGCCCAGCATCCTGGAAAAAGGAAGCTGTCGATCAAACCATATAAAGATGTTTCCTAAGGCGTCACCTCAGATTGGGCGGAGTCTTTTACAACAAGCAGAAAAATGAACGTGTCTAAAGAAACACCACGCAAAATGCAGCTGAGGATTAGCACTTCAAAGGTACATCATCCTAATAGTAAGTTATAACTGGAGGAAGCTACCACACTACTCTCTAGCACTGATCATTTGTGGTTTCTATTAGATTTCTGCTTTCAGTTATCACACTACCTCTATTAAGACCATCAGAGGTTCATAAAACAAAATTTACCTGTCAAATGTCCAGAAAATATTTGGCTCTGGTCTATATCAAAAAAGCTTGAGCTTCCATCTTCTTGGATCACTCGTGCACGAAATCCCTTAGCCATGAGATGGGTGCCAGATTTGAGGGTTAGATCAAAATCTCTAAATTAATTTTGTAAAAAAATAAAACTGTATAAATGAAGAGAGCAGACAGTTCTAATTTCTCATACACTACGTAGTTTTAAATTTTTACAAAAATGTACATAACAGTCAATGTTTCTGACAGGACAAATGTTTGAAAATGCAGATTTCAAATGTAAAAACTTTTACTGCCAAAAACTTAGCAGGATGATTTAAGTCTTACCTATCAAAAGCTCTGAACCTAACAAGATTCATCAAATCCCTGGTATCATCACTTGATCTCTTGACAACTGATGTCACACCCACATGACTTAGAGTCTCAAAATACTTCAAGTTTGCTACACAAATTGCTGAATAAAAACATAGCAATAATTAAGCATATTATCAACTCAATAGCTATAATACAGCCATACTTACTTACTTAGTCGTTCCCCTTCTACCGTGAGGTGTAGAGGTTTGGAAGAGAGAGCGCCAGACTATCCTATCGGCTATAATATAGCCATACTACCACACATTTTTTTCTCCCAAAGTAATAATGTTTTTTGTTACCAATATTTTAAATCCTACGCTCTGTAAATATAAAACTGTCATAACCTTTGAACTTCAGTATCCATAAACTGTGTGCATGGAATTATTACTACATAATATTTACTGATCAGGCATGTCCATCAAAGTGACTAATATGGGGTTGTGAATGCAGTTGGCAACCTCATCATGTCAAACAAACTGCCATAGAAACCACTAATGCAAGAGCATGTGACTGTTTGGTGCAGTAGTGGTGGCTCCATGCTCTGTAAACAGCACAGAGGAAGATGATGATAAAATGATAACATACTGAATGTCCAGCTAAGGCTGTAAGCTTAGTTGTTTCAGACTGATACCAGATGTCCAAGTGCATGGAAACCACTGTGTCTGCAGACAGTTCATGGTTATGAATTTGGGTCTGAACCAAAAGCAACTGTTTAAAAAAAACTGTCAGCACTGGGTGGGCTGTGTGGCTACAACTTGACAAAATAAATACGGAATCCCCCCCCTAATCCCATGCCATTCCATATAGTTCTTGTAAGAGACTCAATTTTAAGTTATTGAGTTGGGACATAGTGAAATATCCGCAAAGGATGTTCAATGTGGAATTTTACAACACTTATGTTGGTAACATCTTATGGTAGTTATTTTTTAAAATTCATGTTGAAATACAGATGGGTGCTGAGTGTGCCATTTAAAAAATAGGAAAAAAAAGCAATAATAGACATGGAATAATCAAAAAAAGGTACATTTAAGAAAATAAATAAATTTAAACATAAAAAAGTTTGTACTTCCTAAACTCTAAACCTAACCCTTTACTGGAAATCTCAAAAAAAAAACGTTGCCAACCGTTCCGCAAAGAATATTCACTTGGAGTTATTTCCCTTTAGCATTGTTTCATGCTTCAGCAGTCTTTCGTAAACATGTATTGTAGTGTGCAAGTATCAATTATAATACAGAACTATCACACTATTTGAGGTTCAAAACACACAGACAATTATAAACAAAATCATTTTTTGTTAAAAAGGAATAGACCGACTTATGAATTGATGTACGAAAGTCGATCTGTCAAATTAGCTGGCTATACATTGTCCATCAGTCAGTCCATCATAAAGAATACATCAGTCAGTCACTTGGTCCATCAGTCAATACATGAATCAGTCTGTTAGTAAGTAAGACATTTAATATTTTAGGTATACAAAATTAATTATTTCAAATAAAAGTCAGTTATTAAATGATAAATCAAAAGCCTCATGCTTTAACAACCCGCCCCCCCCCCTTTTTTTTTACAATAAATTTTTTTAAATTTATAATTGTCTCTGCGTTTTGCACCTCAAATAGTGTGACAGTTCCATATTACAATCGATACTGGCACAGTACGACACACTAAAGCATGAAACACTGCTAAGATGGCAGTTCCATTGTTGTTTTTTGTTGTGATTCTAATTCTATCGTGCATAAGATTGCTGCAGGGAAGTTGATTTGTGTTTTTAAATTCATTAAGAATAATAATTAGTTTTGTCGCTCATAGGAATATTGAATAGTTTAAGTTGTGTTAATACAACGTCTTTGGAAATTATAGGACACAAACTCAAAAAGGAGGAGATGTGGCATTTCTAGTTAATAAAACAAATATAATAACTGACTGGGAATCATGTGGAACAGAACATTTTGAAGGAATAACTGTAACAGTGTGTACTGAGTTAGAAAAAATAAAAATAGTTAACCTGTACTGTTCAAGTGGAAACATAAACGAAAGAGATATCACAGACGTGAATAAAAGAATAAACAATAGAACTATCATAGTGGGAGACTTCAATGCTCATCATACAGCTTGGGAAGGCAATGTAATAGACAAATCAGGAAAACTACTGTTGGACTTCATTGAAAACAATGAACTAATTATACTGAATGATGGATCAGTAACAAGAATTAACAATTGTGCAAATCAGCAAGACACGGCTATTGATTTAAGCACTGTAACACCAAATCTTGCTAATGCAAAATGGGAAGTAATTGAGGATACAAGTTCAGATCATTTGCCATTGAAATAACACTAAAAGATAACTATAAACCTAACAAACTGGTAGAAAAACCAAAATGTGACTATAATAAAGCTAATTGGGTAGCTTTTCAGGTAGAAATGGAACGGATAACAATGAGTTTTTTTGTTTTTTTTCCCGTACGCCCGCTAATACTCGAGGCAAAATCTCAGGTTATTATTAATGTCTAACCTGACATTGATTTTACGTGAGTATCCCTTTTTTTTTGTACAGAGACAGGTGTCCCTCGCCATTCAGGCAGATACTTGCCGATTTCGGAGGTACCCATTAGAGCTGGGTCGGCTCAGGAGCCGCCAATCCCTGGTCGACGACACTCCTTCAAATGTCCTCGCCAGGTCTCAAGTTAATCCAGTCCAAATCCCGGTCGACGAAAAATCCTCAAATGCCGTCGCCTGGGTTTGATCCTGGATCACCTGGTCGCCAGAGCGGTATGGTAACCACTACGCTAGCGTGGCTCCCATAACAATGAGTAATATAGAAAATGAAAATATAGATGTATTTGCAGATAATCTCACAAGAGAAATGTTACTAAAAGCTGTTAAACATATACTAAATGCATATATGCCAGAACACATAATTCAACACCGCATTAAGGAAACAAAAAAGAATGAACATTGGAACAAAAAACCCAGTACCATGGTGGACAGTTAGATGTACAGAAATTCAAAAACAAAGAAAACAAGCTCGACAGGAATATAGAAAACATAGATCTGAAGATTATTTAGATGTTTATAAGAACATAAGAAATGAATCAAATAGAATAATTCTTAAGGCAAAAGAAAATCAATGGAAAAATGTCTGCCAAACACTGAACCCTGCAACTAACTCTATAACAGATGTGTGGATTCAGTTGAAAGAAATTAAAGGAAGAACATAACATATGATAATACCTAATATAAAAAGACCTGAAAGGGCAGAGACTAACTGGCAGAAAGCAGAGGTATTGGCCAGATACTATCATAGAGTTAGTTCTGAGGAAAAACTAGGACAGGCTGAAGTCAACAGAAGAGCAACACTTGTTAAAAAACTCAGTAAAGCAGTACCTAATAATACTGAAAATTTATCATATTGAAATGCAGATAGTACGATGGAAGAAGTTGATAATACAATAAAGGACAAACCAAATACATCAGCAGGGCATGACATTTTGAGATACGAAATCTTGAAACACATACCAAAAAGTACCATAGAAATTATAACATTACAAAATTTGGAATACAGGAAAAATTCCCAAAACATGGAAAACAACTGTAATTATTCCAATACTAAAACTTGAAAAAGATGCCCATGATGCCAGTTCATACAGACCAATTTCTTTAACTTCCCATCTAGGTAAAATATTAGAAACTATACTAAAAAATTAAAGTTTTATTTGGAAAAGAATAATTTATATAGTCAAACTCAGTCAGGGGACCCCAAGATGCAGCAATAGTGAATGCAGTCAGCGACCCATAGCTTGACTGCTTGCATCAGGATCAGCGAACCAGAGCTGATCAAGACCGTACTCCACCTCCACGTGGTGGTCCTGGAAACAGTCTGCAGCAGTGCAGTCTGGCTGAGCGAGTACGGATCGAAATGGGAAGGCAAACCCGGTCCCTAAAAAATGCCGTGCAGAAGTCGGATGTGTCGACCGAAAGGTGCAGATATCACAGCTTAGGCGCAAACAGACACAACGCAACCACCGTCCTTTTCAGGGCGAACGAGGAAGAAGAAGAAGAAACTCAGTCAGGATTTAGGAAGAACAGGTGCACTATGGATCAGCTAATCAAATTTGAACTTACTTACTTACTTACTTAGTCGTTCCCCTTCTACCGTGAGGTGTAGAGGTTTGGAAGAGAGAGCGCCAGACCATTCCATCGGCTGTCTTCCTCCTGGCCTGGTTCCACTCTAGTCCTCGGTCCTTCAAAGATTGTCTAATGTTGTCCTCCCAGCGGACTCTGGGTCGTCCTCGGGGTCTGGATCCTTGGCTCTTTGTTTCCCATGCTTGTCGTGGTAGCCGATCCTCTCCCATTCTGCAGACATGGCCAAACCATCTTAGTTGGGACTGTTCTACTTGGGTCTGTAGGGGGTGGCATTTTAGGCCTTGACGTATCGTCTGGTTGCGTACCATGTCTCTTCTTGTTACTTCAACCACCTTCCTCAGATATCTCATTTCCGAGGTCCGGATCTGGCTTTTATGGGTTGTAGCCACCGCCCATGACTCGCATCCATATGTCAAGACTGGGACATAGGTGGAGCGGTATACAGCCATCTTCGCTTTCCCACCAACCTCTCTCTTGCTGAGGAATCCTCGATTTATGGCCTGAAAAAGTATCAAATTTGAAGATGAAGTAAAATCAGGATTTCAAGACAGAAAAAACTGTGGTAGTATTTATAGATACAGCTAGGGCTTCTGATGAATGCTGGAGAGAGGGTGCTCTCTTTATAATGAAGAAGATAGGAATAAACGGTAAAATATATAATTATTTAGAGAATTTCCTGCAAGATAGATATTTCACTGTTCAGGTAAACAATAATAGGTCAGAACCGTAGGAACAACAAAATGGAATACCCCAAGGATCAATACCCCAAGGATCAGTAATATCTCCTTCAATTTTTACAATCATGGTAAATGATTTAGGTGAAGAATTTAATGATATAACAAATAAATTGTCACAGTTTGCAGATGATGTTGCTATATGGAGAACTTGGAAACATCTGCCAAAATTATATAAGGATCTTCAAAAGCAAATAAACCAACGGGCTGATCACCCGTTTGCCAGTCACTTCGATTACGGAAACAACAGCAAATGGATTGATTTGCCGTTGCCCTAAAGACGCCAATAGGCGTGATGGGAAACAATGGCAAAGAAAACCTATCTGCTGTTGCCCTAAGACGCCACTAGGCGTAATGGCCACTGACTGCTTTGACGGTCGGTGGCTAAGGACGGAAGAAGAAGAAGAAAAGCAAATAAAGTATGTAAATGACTGGGGATTTCAGCTAAATACAAATAAAACAATGAGAATGATCTTCAGTAATGGTAGGGTTGTTAAAAATAAAATTACAGACATAAATATCCAAGAGCAAAACATTAATACAGTGCAAACCACTTGATACTGCCATCAATGGTACCTATACCTTGTAGCGGTATGGCAGCTTGTGTGCCCTGACAATCCCCAGAGCTATGCCAGTGGGAGTTTTACTCCTGGTAGGTTCAACCAAGCTGGACTGGTCTGCGTGGGTAGGGGTCAGACAAAAGCTGGTACCCTGGTCCTCCAGGTTGGGGGTTTTAGCACAGGGCCGACACCCCTGTTTATGTAAAAAATTGTACATGTTACGGAAACAGCAACGAATGGAAAAACTTTGATGCGGGACGGACATCCGGAGTCTCAGGCTCGTATGACTGACAGTGGTGAAGGCCGAAAAGAAGCCACTGGCACGAAAACGAATGCCGAGACCGCAGGACACGAGGCCAGAGTTGGTTTTTGGAATGTCAGAACCATGAGTGAAGCGGGGGGGGCTGGATCACAGCGGAGATGAGGAATTGCAGGCTACGTGTCCTGGGAGTGGGCGAGAGCAGATGGACAGGGACGGGGAGAGTGAAAACAGCTACAGGGGAAACGGTACTTTATTCTGGTAGAGAGGATGGTCAGCACAACGAAGGTGTAGCCATTATCCTGAAGAAAGGAATGGAAAGGTCTTTACTGGAATGGAAACCCATTGGCAACAGACTAATGGGAGCAGGGCTGGGAGGGAGGTTCACCAACGCCACAATTATACAGTGCTATGCACCAACAGACGACAGCGATGAGGAGATCAGGGACGAGTTCTATCGACAGGTACAAAAGGAAATGGAGACTGTACCCAGGTACGATCTTGTTATAGTAATGGGAGACCTAAATGCGAAAGTTGGAGCAAACAATAATTATAACGAGGGAGTAATGGGGAGGTGCGGCAGTGGAACAGTGGGTGAGAGTGGGGACAAATTAATAAGCTTCTGCAGTGTTAACAACCTGGTCATTGGAGGAACACTTTTTCAACACAAGGAAGTGCACGGGTTGACATGGGAGTCGCCGGGCGGACGAGACAAAAACCAGGTGGATCATATGGTGATCAATGGCAGATGGAGACATGCACTGCGGGACGTGAGGGTAAGGGGAGGTGCAGATGTGGGAGGTGATCATCACCTAGTAGTAGCAAGACTGAAGGTGAGACTCGGAGCTGCTGGACCGGTTGTAGTCAGGCGGAGAAGATACGACATCACGAAACTTAAGGACCCCCTCATCAGAAAAGCATTCGTGGCTGACGTAAAGAGACGATATCTGATTGCCGAGAGCCAGGAAGGAACAGAGACCGACGATGTCGACCAGAAATTCAACACCATCTCGACAATATACAAAGAAAGCAGCAAGTCATGCTTGGGATTCCAGGGAAGAAAGAGCCAAGACTGGATAGCACCAGAGGCGCTGGGCACCATGGCGAAGGGAGGGGAGGTGAGGGGAGGGAAAACAGAGGCTGGGTCTCCCAGGTTAAAGGCAATATATAGTGAGCAGTACAGTCGGCTGGACAAGGAAGTGAAACGTCAAACCCGTGCTAACAAAAGGACATTTCTGGATGACCTTGCAAGACAGGCAGAAGAGGCAGCACTGAGAAATGAACAAAGCACAGTCTATAAAATAACTAAAGCTATCAGTGGAAAACGAGGTGCAAACAACATAATGTTAGTAAGAGACAAGCAAGGAGGTCTCATCACCACAGCACAGGGGCGGGAAACAAGATGGGCAGAGCACTTCAGAGAAACACTGAATAAGGAACCACCAGAGACTCAGCTGAATGTTCCTGAGGCTGAAAGCGACTTAGATGTAAATACAGACATTCCGCGAGGAGAGGAGATCATCACGGCTATCGGAGGGCTAGAAAATGGAAGGGCACCTGGTCAAGACAATCTGAATGCTGAGCTATTCAAGACAGACCCTGAACTAGCAGCAGAACTATTAGAACCACTATTTGCACAAGTCTGGGAAACTGAGACAACACCAACAGAGTGGAGTAAAGGAATAATTGTCAAATTGCCCAAGAAGGGTGATCTTGCAGACTGCAACAACTGGAGAGGAATTACCCTCCTCTCAGTTCCCAGCAAAATACTGGGCAGGATGGTCATCCAGAGAATTTCAAAAGCAGTTGACCATGGGCTGAGGAAGGGGCAGGCGGGCTTCAGAGGGAGCGGGGGATGTGCAGATCATATATTTGCCCTCGGGAGCATTATGGAGCAGTGCTCGGAGTGGCAGAGACAGCTGTACATTAGCTTTGTTGATTTTGAAAGGGCTTTCGACGGCATACACAGGGACAGCCTGTGGAAAATACTGAGGGCCTATGGAATTCACAGCCGCATTGTTTCCATCATAAAAAGCCTCTATTCTAACTTTACGTGCAGTGTTGGATCGAGTAATATAACTTTCGAGGTGGGGACAGGAGTACGACAGGGATGCCCCTTGTCAACAACATTATTTCTGGCAGTCATAGATTGGGTGGTGCGCCAGACGGCGGAGGGCAGTCCAAGAGGAATTGGATGGACGGCGTTTTCTACACTGGAAGACCTGGAATGTGCGGGTGACATTGCACTGCTCGCGCGTTCACATCGGCACATTCAAGACAAAACTGATAGACTGAATAAGTATGGCCAGCAGGTTGGCCTGAGCATCAATTTGAGGAAGACAGAGGTCATGACACTAAATGTGGGCAATCCTGAGCCAGTAACAGTAAGGAACCAGAAGTTAGAACAGACAGACACATTTACTTACCTAGGAGGCATGGTGACACCTGGCGGCGGAGCGGGCAAGGACATTAACAACAGAATGAATAAAGCAAGAACAGCCTTTGCTGTTCTCAACAACATTTGGAAGTCTTCCCAGTGCAGCACAGACACCAAATTGGGACTGTATGAGAGCTGTGTGCTTTCTGTGCTTCTCTGTGGTGCAGAATGTTGGAGAGTAACAGAGAAAGAAATGTCGAAACTGTCCTCCTTCCACACAATCTGTCTGGGGAAAGTTCTCCGAATCTTTTGGCCAGACGCCATCAGCGACCAAGAGCTACTTATTCGGAGTGGCCGGGGGGACATGCACACCATCATAGCTGGCAGACGCTGGAGTTGGGTTGGCCACATCCTCAGAAGGGACCCTGACACCATCACAAGAACAGCTATGCTATGGACCCCCGAGGGAGGGCGAAAGAGAGGCCGACCAAAAACAACATGGCGGAGAACTGTGGAAGCTGAAATGCAAAGAATGAACCACAGTTGGGGTACTGTACGAAGGATGGCCGCCGACCGAGCAAAGTGGAATCAATTTGTTGCTGCCCTACAAGACGCCACCAGGCGTGTTGGCCACTGACTGCTTTGACGGTTGGTGGCTATGGATCAAAGAAGAAGAAGAAGAAACCACTTGATATCTAGGAATGACACTGGACCAACATCTAAACTGAAATAAACACATAGATAAACTAGTGGAGTCTTGCAGAGGACTGACTAACTTGTTAAGATATTTGAAAGGTAATGGATGGGGTGCAAGCACTAAGACAATGCTCACTTTTTATAAATCTTTTATTAGAGGAAAAGTAGATTATGGAAGTATAACATATGAATCTGCTGCACACAGTAACAAGATTAAATTAGACAGAATTCAGCATCAAGCTTTACGTACAATAGCAGGAGCAATCAGATCAACATCAACTGGAGCTCTAGAGGTGGCTTTAGGAATTTTACCCTCAGAATTATGGAGAAAGGAGTTAAGACTAAATTATATGAACAACGTTATGTTAGATAAGTCTCACCCAGCACATACAGCTTTTATCAGATGTCAACTAACAACTCAGGCCAATCCAATGAATACCACTAGATACCCTACAATATGGAAGTGTGTGGAGGAAATTTTCCATTTGGGTACTTTAATTTCATCAATTAACAACAGTTGTGAATACAAGCCAGTGGTTCCACACTGTGAGATCAAGAAACCAGACATGGACTACCACCTAGCAGAAATACTTAAGAAAACAAATAATATAGAAAATATTAAAAACACAGCCAATATATGTACAACATCAAAAGACAGCATTACTGTATACACAGATGGATCCAAAGGAGAGGATGGCAAAGTGGGGCTAGGAATATATACCAATATGGAAAATGGCAAAAGAGTATAGTATCACAGAAAATACATTCATTTTCACTGCAGAGATGGTGGCAATACTAAATGCACTAGAAATATTCTCTAATAACCCTCCCAAGAAACTAACAATGTTAACTGACTCTCTTTCAACAATTCAATCACTTAGAATGTAGAAGACCTGATATAGCAGAGGAGCTATTTCTGGCTACTACACACTTATATTCCAGAGGATGTTCAGTCTTAACTCATTCTGTCCAAACGGACGCGTGACGCGCCTGATAGGACTTCCGTGCCGACCAGGGCGTACCACGTGTCAAGGTGATATATGTCAAATTTGAACGGAAAATTATAAAATACCTGGAAACTAGCCAGTTTTAACTCATTTTCATTACATCCGGCACATGTTTGTGGACGTTTGTGAGCACACACAAAAATTGTGAAGCTAAAATTGTGTGTTTTATATCCATTTCTAATTTGTTTACAAACAAAATGGAGCGAGATTCTTCCTCTAAACACCGGCTATCAGCTGAGCAAGCACGAAAATCTTATTTCTCAGTGGACAGAAGATAATTCTAGCGACAGTGATTTAGAAGTTGGGTTTAGTGATTCTGATGAAGACGTAAATTCTTTGTGTCAGAATATTCATGAAAGTGATTATTCTGAAGGCGATGCCGATCAGCTGATTGAACAGGCATCAGGTAGGGTTGGTATAAAAAGAGCTAAACTTTCAGTCACTAAAGGAAAAGGAAGGGGTAAAAATCCCATTCTGACCAACAGTAAAGCTACGAGAACTGCCACAAGTCTAGAGGCGGGTGCATCCTCACAAGATGTCCCAGAGTGGTTAGAAATTGCTGAGGGCATGACACAAAATGCATTTCAATTTTGTCCAAAGAGAACACCAGGTGTGACTGAGGGGCTTGACCTGTCAACCCCAACGAAATGTTTCAATGTTTTGTTTATCAGATTAAAGATTTCATGTGCCAGTGCATCAATGATTATGCCAGACTCAAATGTATTCAAAATAACCCTGCGAAACAATATTCACTGTATTCTCGGTGGACCGAAGTCACACGCTATGAACTTGATAAGTTTATTGCTGTCCTAATAAATATTGGGATTCAGAAAAGACCATGCATTCGCAACTACTGGTCTACTTCTGCAGAATTTTATACTCCTTGGTTTCATCAGATGTTTTCAAGAAGTAGATTTGAAGCATTATATCATACAATGCTTCATGCCTCTGATGAAAATTCACAAGGAAAAGAAAAGATTGAACCTTTTATGAACATCTTGTAGCAAAAATTTCAGGGTGCATTTTTCCCATTCCAAAATCTCAGTTTGGATGAAATGGTAATAGGGTATAAAGGCAGATGGCAATATAAGCAGTATAATCCAAGTAAACCAAGCAAATATCACATAAAAGTCTTTGGTTTATGTGATTCAGCAACTGGACATGTTCACATATTTTGGTTCTGATACTTCATATGATCCTGAAGTGGATGCAAACAGTGGGCAAGCTGTCAAGATTTTTCAGAACCTAATACAGCCTTTGGGTACAGGCCACCATTTATTTGCTGACAGGTATTACACCACAAGAGAACTCATTGACTTCTTACTGGAGAAGAAGCAATATTACACTGGTACTCTGAACATTATCCGGAGAAATTTTCCATTACAGCTGAAGACTCTGCGCCTTAGTTATCTGGAAATATAGATGGTATATGACACAAACAAGCACAGTGTTGTGTACAGCATTTAGAGATTAAAAAGGCCAAGAAATTGGTTTTCCTTGTATCTTCTCAGGCCAAAGTGGAGACCATAATGACACGGAAGCACATTGTCAAACCAAAAATGATAGATGAATACAACAATTCAATGAATGGGTGTGATCTCCTGGATCAAAAAAGTTGGTTATTATGGTGTGCACAACAGAAAATATGTTAAATGGTGGAAAAAAATTTTCTTCTGGCTGCTTGAAATAGTGCAGGTGAATGCTTCAGTTTTATACTGTTTTCATCGAGGTGAAAAGCAATCACTGCTGCAGTTCATAAGAAATCTGCTTCACCAACTAACTGAAGCTTCTGCTGTTTTGAGTCCACTTAGTGTCCAAGAAAATGTAGCTACTAATACTGTTAGATCTCAAGCTGCCTCAACTTCAGAGTACCAGTGTGACACAAGGCATCTTGTATGTTATGCAAAAAGAGATAAGAACAGTGTCCACTGCAGCACACCTGCTCATCATCAGCGCTCTCATTATTATTGCACTGGATGTCCAGACCAGCCACATCTACACCCACAATGTTTTTATGACTATCATAAAAGCATGTGAATAGTGGCAAATTCTTCTGGGAAATGTAAAATAGAATTTGGTTGGTGTAAATAATATTAGTCATAGTTGTTTGGTTTTTACAGACATTTGTGGTGTAGGAAAAAAATTATATAAATTATATATTTGAAGTGATTGTGGTAAAATGTGTTTCAACATGGATGTGCACTGATATTCTGAGATTTTTCTGCTATGGATTAAACTGGAGCTGACATATGTAAGTACACAGTTTTATTTATCTTTTTTTCCAGTTATTTTTGATCAGGTCTACACTTCACATAACATGACAGACACTTTTCCTACATCAAATAATTATTTACAGCATTTCACAAGATTCTTCAGTCAATTTCCCACATGTTTATGTATAACATCAACACCTAGTTAAATAAAGTGTGTATCTACTGCCTGTTTTTAAAATATAACCGGAAGAGAAAAATTGCACACATTTTGAGTGGTTGTTTTTTTACAAACATATGTGGTTTTGAGAAAAAAATCATAAAAATTACATCTATGAAGTGATAGTGATAAAGGATTCTAGATATGTTTCAAACTAAATGTGCACTGACATTCTGAACATTTTATTGCCATACATTAATTGGGAGCTGAAATATTTGTTTAAGTATACAATTTAATTTAACTTTTTAAACATTTTTTTTAATCAAGTCTTACACTTCACAAGACTTAACACACACCTATTCATATCAATTAATTATATGAAGCAATTCATAAGATTCTCCAGTCAATTTCACACATTTAAATGTATAACATATGTACCTACTGAACTTATGTATTTGTCCACTGTTTGTTTTTAAAACTTCACCTGTCTGAAAAAATTGCATCCATTTTGGGGCCTGGGTAAAACTCAAACACAGCCTCGGAGAGAATGAGTTAATCGCTTGGATACCTTCACATGTTGACATAGAAGGAAATGAAAAGGCAGATAAAGAAGCCAAGAAAGGTTGATCTGATAAAAATCTAATAAATGTAGAGATGAGTAAATCAGAGATTAAGAGCTTAATTAAAGATTTAATAACAGATGAATGGAAAGCAGAGTGGGATAAAAATCTGAAAGGAAGACATGCAAATAAGATGTTCAAGGCTCCAACAAGAAAATGTCAGATATCTAGATAATTGAAAATTCCCAGTAATAAGATAATTCTCAGACTACAGCTGGGAAAAGGCTATTTCAGAATAGAAGAACCTTACTGTGCAGGATGTCTTCAAGACAATAATATAGAGCATTTCTTGTTAAAATTAAGAGGTATGAACAAATGAGAATATCAATATTACATTATTTGCAGGCATCAAATTTACCTATAAATATAGGTGTTAAGAATAGACAGACCTGGGGAACTGCATATTATAGTCAAACAATATTTAACACAAACAAAAGTTAATATATAGGCCTAGTAATTGGGAATGTGAATGTCTGATACTGTTCTTACAATGCATGTGACTTTTAACAGGTGAAAGACAATTAAATATCTGTTACAGTCGGTTATATAACTGGAACCACCAGGCCTTTACACCCCTCCCCCTTAATATTATTCTTGTTTGAAGTTTCTGCTTGATTTTGTTCGGTTTTATCTCGTTTTTGTTTGTTAGGGTTTTTTTTTACATACAAGCATAAGCCTAATTGGTAATTGTGATTTGCCCTAGAGCTTATTTACAATGATTTGACAGGTGTGATGCCACTTTCCCATGTCGGCAGTTGTTCATATTATTTGGAATTGAAAACAATATATACCCTAATTATAACCCATCAGAGGTTGAACGGAATATTTTTCATCATTAATATAAAACAAATAAAAAACTAATTTATGAAGTATGCTCCAATCGACCAAGTAAGAGAGATAGGACAGCGAGAACGTGACAATAACAGAGAAAATTGCACATGATTCTAGACTACTTCTGCTGCTTGTGTCAAACACTATTCTTTTCAATGTTATGCAGCCGTTTTAATAGGTTAATGCAATAACTACATCAGGATTTATTTTCTTTTAATCTAGTTATATCTACTTACAATGATGCGTATAAAGTGAAAACCATAGGACAAAAAGAAGCACTTTCATTGCGTTCAGCGAAATTTTTGCAGCTGGTTACTGGTTTCTAAAGTTAACTTGCCAGATTGTCAAAGTCAAATAATGCAATAAACTTTGAGAGAGAACAGGCGTGTGCAAGCAAATACTAAACATTTTTCACCAAGAGCTAACGCACAGTGATGGTGGATACCCTCTGTCCTGTTCTTACTGTTCTAAGTCTACTATCATACTGGACACAGTATTAAGAATAAACACAGACAGTGTAACACAAACACAAGCTCAGAGGAAAATTCCGACGGTAGTGAAGTACAGCATACGACACAAGCTGAACCGAGCCATAAAGAAGACCATGACCTGTGCATTCTTGAATTTCCTGCAGACATGAGCAGAATCCCTGTCCAGATTTCTACTCGGCAGCCCCCACTGTCGACAGCCAGTTCACATCACAGCAAGAAACCTACACACAATCCCAGCATAGTTCAAACACAAGAAACAGCACACACTGCCACCGGCACACACACACATCTTTCAAATAGAAGGAAACACTTCATCTTTGGCGACCAAAATGTGAAGGACCTTCAAAAATGTCAATTAGTAACAGCAGATATAGACAGGGTCACTGTTCGCTACAAAAACTGGGCATCTGCGCAGGACCTACTGACTCTCCTTAAAAGATATGAAACTGATCTTGATGTAGCCAGGGTCACTGTGCACATTGGTCTGTCGGACGCGCTAAAGCATAACGAAATTGCACAAACAGAGCTAAATCAAATCACAAGTAACTTCCAGTTCCTGTTCCCAAATGCAAAGGTATATTTTTTCAGCTATTATACCTCCAGTTCGTTCACATTATAGGAAATCTGTTGAGATGAACAACACAAAATTGAAAAAGCATTGCGTCAGACACCACCACACATTTATAGAACACTCCTCGTTCCTTGCCACATCCGGAGCTCCTAGAAAGCATCTTTATAGCGGTGACATTTCCTTATCCGATCAAGGAACCAGTATGTTGGCGAGAAACATCAAATTTCCAGAAAACACCCTCAGAGGCACAGCCAGCACATCAGCATCCAAGTATCCTTCAAAACGACACACGAATGTAACCAGCTACTCCTCTAATGCAATTTACGACCTTGAGTTTCCGCCAATACCCACAACTTCAAGCACCAGCCAGACAACGTCACACAATCAGGAGTATCAAGACAGACCCCTTATTAGAACTACAGATGTGCAAGAAACAGCCAATAATATCGGCCTTCAGCAACATTCTACGACCGACGACCCACCTCAACAACAACCTGAGACACTCCATTCTCAAAGATCTGTAAAAGATTCAATTCAACCAACTCAGGGTCCACCTACTGAAATCTCACCACGTCCGCTGTCGCACCAGACACCAATGAGAGATCACCCATCATCGTTGTCATCACAGGTTTTCCCATATCAACCCGCACACCCAACCTTTCATAACTTTCTACATCAGCAAAGCCTCTTGAACTACGCACCTTACACTTGGAGGTCCTACTGGCCGGAATATCCCATTCATCCAACAACAGTACCTCAACATCCCGCGAACACCTACTACCAAATGAATCATCTTTTACGGCCAAATCCATCTCGCTTTTATTGTCCACAACCCTCTCCTCAACATTATCAGTGACTGTTCACTTCACAAGTCGACGTCTCTGTAGGACCAGCAACTGTCGGATAATGCTTTATTTATTTATTCTCAGTATCTATTTGTTTGTCTGCCCGTCTATTCTCTTGGTGCAGCTTAACTTTGTTGTTAACCTTCACAGTGTGGATGGGTGTGCTTGTTGTGTGACAGTTTCTTACAATTTTTAACTAGTACAGTTATCTGAATTGTTTGTAATTTGTTGTATTAAGGTGTGCATTTATGTACTATTACTTTTAATCTCACATATATAGCAACCTCGTGATGTTTATTTAGTTATTTATTTTCTATTTGAGCGTAAAACTTCTTTCACATAAAAATGTCAGGTAATTATGAACAATTACTAAATACAATTGGCTTACGGCTTGGCCACTTGAACGTAAACCATCTTTTAGGTAAAATTCCAGAACTCACACAAATTCTTAACCAAAATTTCCAGGTTTTTGGTTTTTCCGAAAGTCGTCTGAATGAGAAAATAACCGACGATGACATTGCGCTCAGAGGTTTTAAAACTATTCGGCGAGATTCTAGTAGACAATTAGAGACGGGTCTAGCAGTTTATATTTCTACTTCTCTCAGTTATCGCCGCAGAAACGATCTTGAGACTATAGATATAGAATGCATATGGTTAGAGATAAAGCCCCAAAAGCAAAGATCTATTTTAATCGGATATCTTTATCGTAATCCCAGTGTAGGAACAACATGGTTTGAAGATTTTACCAACATGATGGATAAAGTTATTACTACAGTTAACGAAATTATTCTTCTTGGTGATTTTAATATCGACATGCACAAGCCAAACAATATATGGACCAACATCATAGCATCGTATAACATGAAACAAATAGTCAACAAACCTACCAGAGTAACAACAACGTCATCCACACTGATCGATCATATCTATGTAACCTGTCCAGAAAATATTATAGAATGCTCCATCCCTACTATTGCTATGAGTGACCATTATCCCATATGTTGCACTTGGGCAAAAAATGGGTACAAATCTCCAAAAAATAAACACATTAGTTTTCAATATAGAAGTCTTAAAAATTTCAAAACCGTGAATTATTTTTGAATGATTTGCGAACTGCGCCTCTCGCCAACGTTTTTCAAATTCCTGATCCTGATGACGCCATCGCATATTGGACAATGATATTTTATAGTATTTTTTAATAAGCATGCGCCTACTAAAGAAATTCGCGTGAAAAGGCAAATTAAATCTCCATGGATCACACAAGAAGTTCTTGACGCTATGAGGCAAAGAGATAGAGCGCATAAAAATAAGGATATCACTACATATCGGACAATAAGAAATAAAGTACAATACTTAATTCGCAGAGAAAAGAAAAACTACTTTAGAAATTTAGTTCAGAGTAAAACAAACAGTAAAGAGATATGGAAGGCAATCAACACTTTAGTGAACAAACGAAATTTTCCAGACCCACATACTCCCAATACGCCACTTACTTGTACTGACTTCAGCAATCATTTTCAGGCAGACATCAACAATATAAAATCCACCATTCCGTCTCCCCCTTGTGACTTAAGCAAATTATCACGTTCTGCGAGAACAAATGTACTAACACAATTCCACCCGACATCCCTTTTATAACAGTTAACGAAGTTTACAACTATATTACTGGCCTTAAAGATAATAACTCATCGGGACTTGATGGAATCAGTAATCGAATACTGCGATTTGCCGCACCTGCTATTAGTGATTCACTGACATACATATATAATCAATGTATCGCAAGGAGTTACTTTCCATCCGCTTTTAAAAGCGCTAAAGTATACCCACTTCTCAAACCAGGTTCATCTGATAGTAGTAATCTTAGTAACTATAGGCCCATTTCTCTTATATCGTCGCTGTCCAAACCACTGGAAAAACACATCCACAAAACAACACTACAACACCTAGTAGATAACGACCTGCTAATCGACAGTCAGTCGGGGTTTAGACCAAAGCATTCATGCCACACAGCCTTAACAAAGATGATAGACAATTGGCACCTAAACATCAATAACGATAATATATGTGGAGCAATATTTGTAGACTTCAAAAAAGCATTTGATATGATAGATCACTTTATTTTAATCAGAAAATTAGAAACAATGAAAGTAAATATTAAGCTGGTAAAGTTAATTAAATCGTTCCTGTCAGACAGACAACAAATAGTCTCTTACAATAATTCCTTGTCGAACCCAACCGTTGTCCATACAGGTGTTCCTCAGGGCTCTATTCTCGGCCCTCTTCTATTTACCGTATACATTAATGATCTTCCTCTATATTTCAAACACTCATCATGTGACCTTTTTGCCGATGACTGTACTGTCTATACTAGTGATAAATGTTGCACCACACTAGAACAATCTTTACAAAACGATACACATAATCTTATTACGTGGAGCAACGAGAATCGCATGCAAATAAATATTAGTAAAACAAAAAATGTATGTTAATATCAACCAGACAAAAACTACAAAACTTGCAGAAAACAACACTTCAGCTCTTCATTGGAACATCACTAATTGAAAACGTAAATGAACACAGAACTCTAGGTATCACTGTTGACCAACACCTAAGTTGGAACTCACATGTACATGCACTCACAAAGCAAACAGCACAAAAAGTTTACCAATTAGCCAAAATTAAACATTTCCTGGATGAAGAGGCAAGGAAAATGTTCTACATATCTCATATACAAACGCATCTAGACTATTGTTCCACAATCTGGGATGGTTGTTCTGTCTCCAACACAAGAAGGCTCCACTCGCTTCAAAAACGCGCAATGCGCCTTGTTGCTGATAAACACCAATCACATTGTATAGATTTATATAATTATCTTCAAATATTACCCCTCAGGAAGCGCTTCCTCTTTAACAAAGGGAAATTTATTCACAAAATCCTGTCACAGAATGCTCCAAAGTATCTTTGGCCGCTTTTAAAATACAATGACAGACGTAGTCAGCGCTTAAATAAATTACAGGTACCCAAGCCCAGGCTTGACCTATTTAAAACTAGTTTGGCTTACTCAGCTGCTCATCTTTGGAACAATCTTCCCAATGACCTGAAAAACACGCACAGTCCTTACTCATACAATCGTATACTATTCAAATACTTTATGAGTGCTGATTATATGCCACCCTAACTGATTGTGTTGTACTTTTATCTAATATACTGTATGGAGGCTCTGATGATCTAGTTTTCATTACAATATACTTATTCTTAATATTATATTCTTAATAACTTATATTCTTAATTTTATGATCAGGTACTGTTAATGTATGCTGTTATACTTCCTTGTAATGTTGCACTGTCCTTAAATTAATACTTTCAGTACGCTGGAGAATGTTGAGTAACAGTAATAAAAGATGAGCAAGAGGATGGAAGAATGCAAGAGGGGACTGTGTCCGATTTTCAACCCTTGGCAAATTAATTGCTTTCGTATATGTCTATCTAACTATCTACCTAGTCTGATTCTGGTCTTGAGTTTGGGACGCAAAGGAAATGGAAAGGAAAATGGAAAGTAACTGTCTACCCACCTCATCTTGATGAACCTAAAAAAAAAAAAATAAAAAATAAAAAAAAAAAAAAGTCCCTGAGTCATTCAGTTGAACACCGTATGAACATTTTACAAGTTCTCATAACATACCTCTGAATATGTCTCAAATCACTAATTTACAGTACGAAGAATTCGATTTTTTTTTTTTTAATTTTTTTTTTTTTTATTTATTTATTTATTTTTCAAATTCATTATTACTATTAATTTTTTTTTTTTTAATTTATTTTATTTTATTTTTCAAATTTAATTATTTATATTTTTTTTTTTTTTATTGATTGCCTTAATAATGCTTTAAATTTTTTTAGTATACATGATTTTAATTTTAAAAAAACTTTAATTATGATTCGATTATTGATATATAGGGAACCTGGGTAAGCCACTCATGTCTGTTGTTTTTCTGTTGTCTAGTGTTCTACTTCTTTATTTCCTACGAGTGCCTTATAACATACCTTTATATTTGTTTCATATTAATTTACTGTTTACAGGCCTCGTGGTTTCCTTCCTTATGTGTTATAAATGCAGAATAGATCGACTGGCGTGAAAAGTAAGAAATATTTGTTTTCCAGATCTGGTCTGGAAGTCACCATAAGATCTCTTCCCATGAGGAAGGATGGGCAAATAAATCGTAATTGATAACGAAGAACTGGAAGGTGTTTATGAATTCGAATACTTAGGATCAATCATCAACAGCTCTGGCGACTGTGCAGTAAAAATTAAAAGAAGACTTGCAATTGCCTCACATAAACTAATATAAATGAAAAACCTAGGGCAAGGCACAAGCAAAGAAACAAAGTTACAGCTGATCTCAGCATGTGTATTCCCAGCAGCAACATACGGCTGCGAGACTTGGACACTCAATAAAACAGTTGCAAACAAGATTACATCATTCGAAATGAAATGCTACAGAAGGATGTTGAGAATACCCTGGACAGAAAAAAGACCAACAGAGAAGTACTGCACACACTAAACGTACAGGAACATTGGCTCCTAAATACCATCGCAATAAGGAAGCTGACATTTTTCGGTCATATAAAAAGACATACTAGTCTGGAAAAATTAGTGATGGAAGGCATGGTCCCTGGAAAAAGGGGAAGGGGTCGACCTGAACGACGGTGGACCCAGAACATCACAGAAAGTCTGAACTTATCTTTGGTTGATGCAGGTCGAATTGCCCAGAATCGTGATGCGTTCAGAGCAGCTGTTATGGAGACAACGTTCTGGAGAGAATACATCACATGATGATGATGATCTGGTCAACACATCAGCTGTCGCCAGTGGCCTTTTCTTCCAAACAGCGAAGAGCCATAGAGGCATAGCAAGGTGGAGAATGAGAGAGAGAAAGTTAGAAAGAAATGTCAGTTATTCACACAAATATTTTGCCAAAAATTGCGTGGATAACCATTTACTATCAAAAGCTGCGTGCGTCAAATATGTCCGTGAGAGTATTGTCTTTGAAAAATTCAGTGATGAGTCTGAAAACTATATATATATATATATATATATAACAACGCCGTAATGAATATGACAAGAACAAGAAAACTGAAAGTTCTATAATCATGTTTAATTTAAATGACATTTTCAAACACAGCGCATTGCACGACTTTTGATTGCCAGGTTTTAAACATTTTCACCACAAAATTTGAGGAAGGATGGGCGAAAAAATTGTTTTCGTACACAGGCAACCAAACGGTGTCCACCCGTAATAGTATCCTAGATTTATATCATCCTGATCGTCATTCTTTTCGATCCTGCTTTCGCAAATAAATCCCCCACGGCTATTATCTTCAATGTCAGTTTATAACTGGTTTTTAAAAGGATATGATTTTATGTAATTGTTTATAAATAGCAATGCAGAAAATGAAAAAGCATCATGCCAAAAGGCAAAGCTTTCAAGTGGACGTCTGAGAGTGTACGTAGAAGAAGAAGAAGAAGGAAGAAGAAGAAGAAATTTGCAAGCATCCAACTTACCTATAAATATAGAAGAGATGTTGAGAATAGACAGAGCTAGGGAACTGCATAATATAGTCAAACAATTTTTAACACGAACAAATGTTGATATATAGTGGCTGGGAAAGTGAAGGTCTGATGCTGTTCTTACAATGCATATGACTTTTAACATTTTAACAGATGAAAGTCGATTAAATATCTGTTAAAGTCAGTTATATAACTGGAACCATCAGGCCTTTACACCCCTCCACTTTAATATTATTCTTGTTCAGAGTTTCTTCTTGATTTCGTTTGTTTGTTTTTGTTTTGTTTTTTTTTTAATTTTTTTATTTAACGTATAAGCACAATTGTGTTTGTCCCTATTTACAATGATTTGACAAGTGTGATGCCATTTTCCCATATCGGCAGTTGTTCATATTACTTGGAATTGAAAACAATATATATCCTAATTATAACCCATCAGAGGTTGAACGGGATATTTTTCTTCATTAATTTTTAAAAAAAAAAGAGAAGAAGAAGAAGAAACGTCGTGCTAGGTTATCGTTACTCAACCCCTTGTCTTCGTTTGTTTTGTTTTTTTCTTCGGTGTTTGCCTTCTTCTGGCGAGGCGCGTTTCTTTCAACATATTTGGTTATATCAGAACGCATTTACCATCCCAAAAAAAAGTCAACTCTGTTGACTGCTAACCCGATCAGCTTTGACAGACACTAAGCCCAGTAAAGGACTAATATTATCTATCTGCTAGCATGAAGCCCTAAAAAGGACTCGCCAGCTATTTTTTTTAAATACCCCTTTTGGGGCGTAAAGTGAGGTCTATTGACTTTATTGTGTAAAATTTGCTTGATCTCGGCCCTGGCTTAGACACTTTGATCTTAGCCATAAGGCCGAGACTCGCCAGCTACGCCAACGCCCGAGTTAATGAATGGTTTCTCCCTGTCTTTCGTTCGTAAATAAATTAAGGGGCTGCTGTAAAACTGGTAAGGAATATAAGTTTATAAACTAATAAAAAGGTATTGAATCAGTTTTAAATAAATTAACTGATTCTATACCTTTTTATTAGTTTATAAACTTTCGTTCGTTTGTTCGATCTTTCGTCGACTATATTGCTGTTACACCCTGTTCAACCAAAGAGGTTATAATTGGGGTATATTGTGCGTTAGGTTCTTCGATGCTTGCCGGTTGTTAGTCCTGAAAAGGACTGGTCCTAAAAAGGACCACTAGCTGACTGTCTTGATTCTCTTCGTTTTTGTCTGTTCGTGTTGCCGTGGCGTGTTCCATAGTGTATTTCATATCCTGCCTTACTATCTGGCTTGTGTGGTTTTGTGTGTTTTTGCACTCCTCGTTTCTGTTTCTTGTGTCTTCCTTTTCTCCTGTATCTGAAATAGCGCTTTTTCTATTATTGTTGGGAGTAGCTTTTCTAGCGTTTCCTCGATTACTTCTTCGTCTTTCGTTTTAGTATCTCGTGTGTTGTTAGATGTAATTTCCTCAATGGCCATTCTTTCTGCCTCTATTCTTTTGAGTAGTTCTTTGTTTCCCTCTTTCAGCTCTATCAGTTTCCTGACATCTGCTTCTACCTGCTGCTGAATTCTTAATGTCTTGGTGTATTATTTTCATGTTGTTTATGAATTGTTTCGCGCTTTTTTCGCCTTATCAGGGATTTCCTCACATCTGGCAGTTGAGGCTCTGTTTTTGTGTGGCAGACGGTTTTCTCTCTCTTTTTGCAGTTGTTGTTTCATATCTCTCACCTCAGTCGTGAGCTGTCTGACCTGTTCCGTTAGGCTGCCTGGGCATTTATTACCTAGAGTACTTGCCGTCACTCTGTTTTTTTTTTTTTTTTTTTGTTTTTTTTTTTGCCTCTTGGTACGATATCCCCTTTCCAATGGCCACTGTAATTATTTGCCTTGTTTGTTGGTATTCGGGACACCCACGGTATCGTGCTCCGTGATTTCCGAGGCAGTTGGTACATTTTCTATTTTTGTTTGGCGCCTGGTAGTTGAGGTCTTTTTTCTTTTTTTTTTTTTTGCCTAAGGACAGTCTTTGTATTCGTGGCTGCCCGCACAGTATCTACAGACCGTCTCTTTTCTGCACGTGTTCTTTGTATGAGAAAATCCCTGGCACTTCGAACACTGCATCACTGGCGGGATGTAGGCATGTGTTCTTCGGGGTCTATTCTGTATAGTGATGCTTTCAGGAACTGTTTTCCCTTGTAAAGTCACTATTATCAGTCTGGTGTCTTCTTTGTTCCAGGACGTTAGCCTTTCGGCGTGTGTGATTCTGTACAGAGGGTTTTCGGCCTGTATGCAGCTGAGGGTCTCTGCGTCTGACAAGCTGGTGTCTATCTCTTTGATGACTACTTTCTTGAATTCTGCGTGGATTTCTGCTTGGATTTTGATCGGTGTGGTAGCTGAAATTATTTAGGCCCGGACGCCAGAGCAGTCATCAGCGATTTAGTCTTTTCCGTATCATCCACGGCAAGTGTCACTCCCTGTTGGTGCCTTCTGATACTTATTACGTCTCTTTTGCCTACTACATTCTCCAGGACATTGATTACTTTGTCGTCCGGGAGTGCTCTGAGGGTGGCTTCTCCTCCAGACAACTGCGTAATTTTTTATTTTGCGATCTTGTTCTAGTTCCTTGTGAATGCTTTTCTGTATTTCGTTGTGCCTTCGAGATCTTATGGTGACTTCCTCCCATGCTGTGCAGTTTGTACATTAATATTATATCATTTTATCATTCCCGTTTGTGCATGTTACAAATGTCTACTCTTCACATTAAGTCCTATAAATTTATATTACCTTCTCATTTTCTTTGCAATAATTTATTACATGTACCCAGCCTCCTTTAGGACCTCAAATCCGCAGTAATACATTAAATGTGACAATCTGTGACGGTATTGCCTCCCCTGCTTTGCAGTAGTGGTCCAACAATGGCCACAACTCAAGAGTATCTAATATAGGCTTCAATGGAGTCTATTTGTACACAAGATTACTCTTAGCAGAAATGTAGATAGAAGAGTAGTAAAGCTTCTATCAAATGAGAGTCTTCACAAGAAATTCAGGTAAGCGAAAACAATACTTGCTGTCAATGAGCACGTTAATTATGTAACCTGCCGACCACTTTTGTGAAGAATTTAAGCACTTATTTATCAGCTCGTTTAAGCCCCCACCCCTGATTTAATCAGTGGAATTAAAATTATATATATATATATACGAGGGGCGTTCAGAAAGTAATGCACCACATCGTTTTTCTCAGGACCTATTTATTCAAAAAGCATGAAATTTATACACAATATACAAGGATATGTCATGTAAACATCGGTATTATTCAACACAATCCCCAAAAACTTGTACGGCTTTATGCCAGCGCGAAACAAGTGCATGTATTCCTAGCACGTACCAGATTTTGTCTTGATCATGTAGCCATTTCTTCGCTGCATGAATCACTCCTTCCTCATCTTCAAACCTTGTCCCACGGAGTGCATCTTTAAGAGGACCAAATAGATGAAAATCAGAGGGGGCCAAATCGGGACTAAAGGGTGGATGGGGTAGTACAGTCCAACCCAATTTGGTGATTGCTTCCCGTGTTGCCAGACTTGTGTAAGGTCGCGCATTGTCGGGAAGGAGAAGCAGGTCTGCTGGATTCTTGTGCGGCCGAACTCTGCGAAAACGTTGATTGAGTTTTTTCAATGTCTTAATGTAAGCTTGCAAATTGATTGTCTCTCCTCTTGGCATAACGTCCACAAAAATCACACCTTCAATGTCCCAAAAGACAGTGATCATGACCTTTCCAGCTGAAGGAATTGTCTTGAATTTCTTTCTTCGTGGTGATTGCGGATGATGCCACTCCATTGACTGTCTTTTTGTCTCAGGTTCAAAATGATGTGCCCAGGTTCGTCACCTGTAACGATCTTAGCCAAAAAGTTCTCTCCATCAGCATTGAAGCGCTCCAACAATTCAGAAGAAATTGCTTTCCTTTGCAATCGGTGGTCATTTGTGAGACTTCGAGGAACCCATCTTGCGCAGACCTTAGAAAATCCGAGAGTTTTTATAACTGCATTTGCACTACCAATGCTGACTGACAGCTGTAAGGCCAATCGTTGAGTAGTGATTCGCCTATCAGTAAGAATAATGCCCTTAGCACATTTCTGCGTTGGTGGCTGTGGCAGGACGTCCACAGCGCGGCCGATCAAGCAGCTCCCTATCTCCACTTCCTGATTCTTTGATTCTCTGAACCCAGCGACTGACTGTACTCCTGTCGACTGCAAAACGTCCATACACATCACATAGACGCTAGTGAATGTTCACAACAGTTTCCTTCTCTGCAACGAGAAATTCTATCACAATTCGCTGCTTATAATGCAAGTTGCTAACACGCTCCATTTCAACGGTTTAGGGCAGCCGTATTATTTGGCCGGTTGCGGTGCAATTTGATGCACACAATTGGCACATGCCATATTCGAAGTGTGCAAAATTTCATGCTTTTATATTCATTATTAGCTGAGAAAAACGATGTGGTGCATTACTTTCTGAACGCCCCTCGTATATATATATATATATATATATATATATATATATATATATATATATATATATATATATATATATATATATATATATATATATATATATATATATATATATGTATGTGTGTGTGTGTGTGCGTGATAGGGTGGGCGAGATGATGATGATGCTATTGTGATATGTGATCACTTTCTTGCACACTCGCAACCGACCCGATCAACAATAAAACTCTGATTCTAAGGCAGGGGCTGTATTTATTTATACAACCCAGTCAGTGGCTCTAAGCACACACAGCAAACATTAAACAAATAAACCAACAAACAAAACACCCAGCCAGTGCTCAGTTGCTAATAAGTCCTAGGCATCTTCAGATTTCAACTCTGGTTTGGCGACTTCTTCTCTCTGTGTCTAGCGTCGAAATGACAGAGGATTTCAACCGGCCAAACTCAGGTGCGGTCAGTCTGAGCGCTTCTCTTCTCTGATTGGCTGTAGCTCTGTCCGCGGGCATGACTAATGTTCTATTTTTAGATCCTGAGTAACACTAAAATGGCTGCCAAATCGCGCTATGTTGTAGTAAAAAGGTGGAGAACGACAGACAAAATGGCGAATGGCGCTGTCACATATTCCCCGCCTGATTTTGTTGTCGTCCCGACAACAGCACTACCTCTGGCGCTTCAATTGTAATCTCTCAGATCGTCTCGGGGCAGAACCCTCTATCAGCTGCAGGGCATACCAGCCTTGTTCGGGCGTTAGACCATGTACGTCCTCCCCAGGGTCCGTCTCATCTGGCGAAGCTGGTGCCTCAGGTAGGCCTAGTGTCGTATCTACCAGATCCAGAGAATCATCTTTGTCTTCATTTCGTCTCAGTTCGTGCGCCGCAACCCTCATCTTCAGATCTTCGTTGTCTGCTGGCCTTATCACATAAGGACCACCGCTAGCGTCTGGAATTGCTGATACAATGAATTCGTCGTTGGACCACACGTCTGGTATTTTGGCCCTGTCAGTGTAGTGCCACTCTATTTTTAACAGTCATAGACTGGGTAATGCGCCAGACAACAGACAGCAGTCCAAGAGGAATAAGATGGACAACATTTTCTACACTGGAAGATCTGGAATATGCAGATGACATTGCACTACTAGCACATTTACATCAACACATCCAGGAAAAAACGGATAGACTTAATAAGTTTAGCCAGCAGGTGGGCTTGAACATCAATTTAAAGAAGTCTGAGGTCATGACGCTCAATGTGAGCAACCCTGAGCCCATATCAGTAAGGAATAAGCAATTGGTACAGACAGATACCTTCACATACCTAGGAAGCATAGTAACACCAGACGGCGGGGCAGGCAAAGACATTAACATCAGAATGAATAAGGCAAGAACAGCCTTCTTTAGCCTAAACAACATCTGGAAGTCCTCCCAATACAGCACAAGCACAAAATTAAGATTATATCAGAGCTGTGTGCTTTCTGTGCTTCTCTATGGTGCGGAAT
The DNA here is from genome assembly GCA_024509875.1 of Oreohelix idahoensis. Lineage (NCBI taxonomy): Eukaryota > Metazoa > Mollusca > Gastropoda > Stylommatophora > Oreohelicidae > Oreohelix > Oreohelix idahoensis. Next base: position 149,197 of record JAMPIV010008607.1, on the reverse strand, counting down.
GCTGGAGAGTTACAGAGAAGGAAATGTCGAAATTGTCCTCTTTTCACACAACACGCCTAAGAAAAATTCACCGAATCTTTTGGCCGAATACCATCACTAACCAAGATCTGCTTACTCGTAGCAAGCAAGAGGACATGCACACCATCATAGCTGGCAGACGCTGGAACTTGGTTGGTCATGTCCTCAGAAAAGACCCCGATGCCATCACAAGAACAGCTATGCTTTGGACCCCTGAAGGAAAACGAAAGAGAGGCCGACCAAAAACAACCTGGCGGAGGACTGTGGAGGCTCAGATGCAAAGAATGAACCAGAGTTGGGGCACTGTACGAAGGATGGCCACCGACCGAGCAAAGCGGAATCAATTTGTTGTTGCCCTACAAGACGCCACTAGGCGTGATGGCCACTGACTGCTTTGACGGTCGGCGGCTAAGGATCAAAGAAGAAAAGACTGTAGTGCACTCTTTTCCGCACTCTTTCACCCACTCGCAATGGTGTGGGGCCTGGAAGCTGATTACTTCTCTCCCTCCTATCAGCGACCATTTTCTGCATTCTCTCTGCAGCTTTTTGGTGTGCTACTTGTAACCTCTCTAGGTGGCCTTGCAGCCACTCATCAGTTGTCTCGGGCTCTTCATCTGGACGCGGGCCTATCATGAAGTCAACAGGAAGCCTTGGTTCTCTGCCGAAGAGGAGGTAGTATGGTGAGTACCCTGTCGAAGAGTGGGGGGGGGTGGGGTGGAGTTGTAGACCATAACCACCTCAGCTAGATGCTCAGACCACCTTCGCTTCTGGTCGGCTGTCATGGGTCTCAGCAAATCATGCAAGGTCTTGTTGAAGCGCTCGCACTGCCCGTTGCCTTTAGGGTTGTAAGCTGTAGTGCGGCTCTTGTGGACTCCATAAATCCTGCACAGCTCTGCGACTATCGCTGATTCGAAGTTCCGGCCTTGATCAGAATGTATCCTCTGGGGAGCTCCGAGATACTGGAACCACTTCTCCACCAGGGCCTTGGTGACCGTTATTGCTTTTTGGTCTCTTGTTGGTATGGCAATGGTGTACTTGCTGAACACATCTGTCAGCACTAATACATTCTCAAACCTTTTAGAATCCCGTTCTAGCAGGGTGAAATCCATTGCTACCACTTCGAGTGGCATGGAGGCAATCATGTTTCCAGATGGCCCATGAAACTTCAGTTGAGGTGCTTTGGCAATGTTACATCGGTTGCATCTGCGACAAAACACTTCAACATCAGCTGTGATGCCTACCCAGAAGCACCTACTTCTCAGCAACTGTAGCATGCGCTCTCTTCCCTGATGGCCCACCCTGTGAGCAGAGTCCAGTATCCGTGGTTTCATGGACTCAGGTATTACCAGTTGTTTTATGCTGGATCCATCTGATCCCTTCACTGTCCGGTATAACAACCCATCTGTCACTTCGAGCCGGTTACTCTGATTAAGTAGTTTCCTTGCAGCCAAGGGGATTTTTCGAGCATCTCTTCCTGCAGGTCTGGTGCCATCATTTACAATCTTCCTAACCATCGCTACCACATCATCAGCTCCCTGGAGATTTATCAATTCCTCACGCGAATAGGTGGGAAATGCTTGAGTGGTTGCTGGTGCTGTGGATGATTCGGCAGGTACCCTTTCACTGATATCTTTCTGGCTTGTTGCTGCCATCAACCCTATCTCATGTGGTATCTGGGTAAACTCTCTGATAACCTCAGCTGTTATGCCACTTATTGCAACATCTGCATCATCCTCCAGTTCTTCGCCTGTGGTCTCAATAGGAAAGCGGGACAAATAATCTGCATTTCCATTGGCTCTCGCTGCCCGATGTCGGATTGTGTAGTTAAACATAGCCATCTGGGCCATCCATCTCTGCTCTATAGCTCCCAGTTTAGCTTTCTCCCAGAAGGCCAGACCCCTGTTGTCTGTAAATACCTCTACTTGTGATCCTAACAGGTATCCTCTGAACTTCTCAGCCATGGCCCACTTAAGACCCAGCAGTTCCAGCCTCATACTGCTTTTTGAGTTTCTTTCAGAGGGTCGAAGTGTGCGACTTGCATATGCCAAGACTTTCTTTGTTCCATCTTGCACTTGTGAAAGGATTGCTCCTAATCCTTCATATGATGCATCTACCTCCAGGATAAACGGTAGCGAGAAGTTAGGGAACCCTAGTAGCGGTGTGGAGGTTAGCGCCTTTTTCAGTGTCTCAAAGGCTACAACACACTCTTCGGTCCACAACTCTCCTATGGGTGACTTACTTCGTCTTTTAGTCTGCATGCCTTGATTGAGCGCAGCTACTAAATCATGTAGCGGTTTGGCTATCTTTGCAAAGCCCGGCACAAATCTGCGGTAGTAACTGGCCAATCCCAAGAATGACCGTAACTCAGTCTGGGACCGCGGTACAGGGGCCTCTTGAACAGCCTTCACCTTGTCTTCCATAGCTCCTATTCCATCTGCTGATATAGTATGCCCCAAGAATTCAATCGTTGTCCTAAACAGCTTACACTTTTCTCCATTCAACTTCAGCCCTAGCTGGCGTAGCTTAGAGAATACTTTCTCCAGTCGGCTCAAATGGTTAGTGAAGTCAGCAGAGTACACTAAAATGTCATCAAGGTATACTAGTATCAGCTGGAACACTAAATCATGCATACTGCTCTGCATTAATCGTTGGAAGGTGCTGGCAGAGTTGGCTAAGCCCATAGGCATCCTGGTGTATTCATAAAGTCCAAAAGGGGTAGTGAAAGCGGTTTTCTCTTGGTCTTTCTCATCCATTGCTACTTGATAGTAACCACTTGCCAGATCAAGCGATGAGAATATCTTTGCTCCTCCTAGCGCATCCAGGTACTCATCTACTCGGGGTAGAGGGTATGCATCCCTCTTCGTCTTGCTATTGAGTGCCCTGAAGTCTACGCAGAGTCTAAGCCGACCATCCTTCTTCCGGACCAAAACTATTGGGGAGGCCCAAGGACTGCAACTCTCCTTGATTATTTGTTTGTCAAGCAATCCTTGCAGGTGATCCTGTACCTCTCTGTAGAAAGCAGGAGGTATTCTCCTGTAAGGCTGCTTAACTGGGGTGTCATCTGTTAATGGGATGGTGTGCGTTACCCTGTCCGTGTACCCTACATCTGTCTCATCTGTGGCAAAAAGATCGGCATAGCGTCTCAACAACGCTCTTACTTCCTGCTCTTCAGCCTCACTGCCCTCAAACCCGGTAAGGTCAATTGGGCACATCTCTTGCTCTGGATTCGTGTATGGTGGACTTGCTGACATTTCTACCTCTTGAGCCCCTACAACTCTGAAATATGTGCTATAGTCCACCCCAGCTTCTGTCAGTACTCCTACTTGTGTCCCGGGAGCTAAAAACAAGTCCTCATCACCCAAATTTATGGCCTGAATATCACAGGACCCACTTCTAAGAACAGTCAATGTATGACTCATAATCAGCCCTCTGTGTTCTAAGTCTCTGTTAGGCTCAAAAAGAAAATTTCTTTCTGACTGGCCTCCTCTCATGCATTTGACTGCATTTGATTTATGCTTCCCTGATCGATCGATTATGATGCAGTGATTGGCCTGTCCATTTGGAGCAGGTATGTGGGTTTGCTTTCTCCCAGATACCCATACTTTCATAGAGTCTGATTTCTGCGTCATCCTCTGATCGATTGGAGGGTCCCATCTTAGTATGTTCTGTATGTTTGGGATTTCCACAAGGACATTAGTACCTATGATCCCTGGTGTTTTTTTCTGGTTTCTAGATCCTTGTACCTCCCTGACAACATAAACTCCACAGTTTTTCACTATTGTGCACCCAACTTGTATGTCCACAACTAAGTGACCAATATATGGGATGGTGGCACCATTTGCTGCTGTCAGGCGCACCCATCTACCCTCATCCAAGGGGAGCCCTCCAAACATCTCCCTGAAACATTGCTCTGTGATGGTAGACACCTGTGAACCTGTGTCAAACACACAATTTATCTCTTTTCCTTCCATCAGTACTACTCCTTCAGGCCGACCTCCTACCATCTTGATCCTGTTTTCTTGGTGCTCTCCCTTCGCATTGCTTTCTTTAAACTCCTGGGGATTTGGTCCGCTGCTGGTCGATATTTCCTGTGATGGTTGACTCTCTAACCTTCCTTCTGAGTGGCGGTCATTCTGCCTGCGCTCAACTTTGGGTGATGCCTTAGCCGCAGAGTTACTGAGCGGACAGCTCGCTACTAAATGTTGTGCTGACTTGCATTGGAAACATCTTCTAGGTAGAGGACCACATGGACACCTGGCAGCTATATGATCCCCAAAATCAGCGCAGTTATAGCACCTGATTCTCCGGGGGCCATTCCATACATGAGGTTTCTTTCTGCTTCTGTACCTGCGGCTGTTCCCGTGGCGTCTAGAGATGGTCCTCCTGTTAATGACCCCCACCTGCCGCTCCAACATTACAGTCTCCCTATCATTTGGAGAAACAGGCCCTTTCCTTCCATTTACATTCTTCCTCATGCCAACCTGTAATTGCCTGCCACATCTACCTGCACTCTTTCTATTTGAGTCACAAAGCTCCAATTCCACAGCCTGACTCCCAGCCACAGAGGGGTCTAGTTTAGTGCCTGTTGTGGGCATTCCCTCTGGACATGCCCTAAATTTTTGCACCGAAAGCATCGGATGGTCCTTGCCGGCCTTCTCTGCCTGCCTTGCATTTCAGCCATCTGGAGCTTCAGCTGTGCCACCTCTGCTCTGAGTTGCTCCACTTCGGTGTTTCCTTCTTGTGACCTGGGTGCCATTTCTTCGTCGGATGCTGTGACTGTGGCTATCCCAGCTCTCGTGGTTTGACCACTCCCAGTCCATCTCAGAGCATCAACTCTTATGGACACAAATGATACGGCAGGCTCGTCCCGGACCCTGTCCTCCATCATTCTCCGCGTCAAGTCGTCCCTTAGACTGGCTACAAACTGGTCCCTTAGCACCGTTTCGGCAAACTTTACACCATTGGATTTCTCCTGCGCCTCTGCTGCCTGCTCAAATATCTCATGCAGCCTATGAGCAAACTCATGCACCGATTCCCTTGGCCCTTGGTGTGCTGAATAAAATAGCACCATTAGTTCTTGGGTGCTCCTCGATTCCCCATACACCCTGACAATGGCCTGAAGCATTGCCTCCGGGTCATTGTCTCTTACTTGTATCCGCAGCTCCCTGCGGACAACTGGGGTCACACTGTCGAGGATCACATCGGCCTGGTTCTCCTTACTCATGTAGCCGGACCTCCACGCAGCTCTAACCTCCGTTGCATAGTCCTCCGCGTTTGGCCCCGAACGTTCCCCAAAACTTCTCACTTTCTTATGGGTGGGCACCATTATGTACCGTATGTGTTCTGGCTGGGGCCGTGGACCTGCTACTGATCCCTCACTTTGCACCACTGATGCACCGGCCACTTGTGTTGGATCTGCATCCTCGTGCTCCCCTCTGCTCGTAGCACGTGTGCTCCTTGCGGCCATCTTGCTGCAAGATCGCACTGCTGGGTGTTTACAATATTTGTTCGTTGGCTGTTTGCTCGGTGTCACTGTCTGCCTATCCTGTCGACGACGCCAATTGTGATAGGGTGGGCGAAATGATGATGATGCTATTGTGATATGATCACTTTCTTGCACACTCGCAACCGACCCGATCAACAATAAAACTCTGATTCTAAGGTAGGTACTGTATTTATTTATACAACCCAGTCAGTGGCACTAAGCACACACAGCAAACATTAAACAAATAAACCAACAAACGAAACAAACAAAACACCAGCCAGTGCTCAGTTGCTAAATAAGTTCTAGGCATCTTCAGATTTCCACTCTGGTTTGGCGACTTCTTCTCTCTGCATGACAGAAGATTTCAACCGGCCAAACTCATGTGCGGCCAGTCTGAGCGCTTCTCTTCTCTGATTGGCTGTAGCTCTGTCCGCGGGCATGACTAATGTTCTATTTTTAGATCCTGAGTAACACTAAAATGGCTGCCAAATCGCGCTATGTTGTAGTAAAAGGTAGAGAACGACAGACAAAATGGCGAATGGCGCTGTCATATATATATATATATATATATATATATATATATATATATATATATATATATATATATATATATATATATATATATACACTTACTTACTTAGTCGTTCCCCTTCTACCGTTAGGTGTAGAGGTATGTATATGTTTGTATGTGTATATATATAGTATATATATATGTGTGTGTGTGTGTGTGTGTGTGTGTATAGCTCTGTTTAGAGTGTGTTTAGTAACTTTGACTGAGAAAAACATGTAGTACATTTAAAGGATTAAATCGAAGTTAAATTTGTAACATTACAAACAACAAAATTTAATAATCACTTTAGTTGTAACAGTTTGACAATAATTTGAATAGTTATGGATAAAGAAAAGCTATCATCCTCGTATTGGGGAATTGCGAAAAGGGTGAAGAAGTTCAGGTGTTAGCATATGTATGAACTTAGCTACCAATGACGGTTCTGTATTTTCACACTGATCACTCGTCTCTGGTCAAGGTTGTCTTTGTAGCTCGTCTCCAAGAAACTTCAAGGAAAGTCTACACAGTGCGTCCTTTATCTTAAAGCGTAGGCCACTGATCCCGTCTTGTTCCAGAAATAGTACGTTCTGCTGGTACCACCAATAAGCCAATCCTGGCTACAGACTTGTCGCACAGATGAATAGAAGAGACGAATCGTTCTCTTACAACCCGTGTCTGGGATTTCTTTTAATTTTACAATAGATTGCCCCTTCTGACTCAGTGGTTTTTCAGTTTCCTAGTACCGGTGTTCCTTATTAAAATTTGAAAGAGATTTCCTGTGCTTTATAATTCTTATCTGGTTCTCCAATAAAAGGTCCGGATAACAATTAGGAATTAGGAATCTAGTTTTCACTCTGGCGAGGGTCTGGTGTTGTCTTGGCGAGCGTGCAAATCACAGAGAAATACAACTGTGAAATTGTCAGCCTATATTCCCTTCAGTGATGTTATGAATCTAATCAGAAAGATCCAATCATTTCAAATCATGCAGATATGGTGTGATATTTCAAAATACTCCCACGTGACATAAGGTGCGTGCCTGCAAAGGTCACATATTACCATATATGGAAATCTGATGTCTTGCATACACTCTCACCAACACATTTGTAGACTCATATTGTCTAAAATGTAATAAATCCATGATTATTTTTTAACCAAGGACCGGAAGCGATTATATCACATTTGTTTGCCCACATGCACGGGTTATCATATGTTTCGCCAGACAAACAAATCTGGTTCTATTAAAAACTCCTTCCCAACGTAGCTGTAATAAACAAAACACCTTCGCTTGAAAAGAGGGTCAGACAGATTTTGCGATAAAATATTATCGCCGGCCGGGTCACCAAACCTGGCGAAGCGTAAATACGTCTGAGGAGTGGTAAACAATAAGATACGCATTACTCCCGTAGCAATTACTGTCATAGAGGAGTGGCGTGTTAGAGACTTCACTATGCGATGTCCATCCTAGAGCAAAATAGTGAAAATACAAATGAAAAGGCATGATTTATGCCAAATAAAAACGATGAGTGAGAAAAATGAAGAAAAAGAAAGGATACTGCTGGAGAGCTGAAGGTGTAGATATCACACAAAAGAGCATGTTCAGACGTTTTGTCACACTATCTACGTTCATTTCGGTTGCGCCACTTACTCATAGCCATTTGACCAGCTTTTCCCTCCCCTTTGGATCTGTAGCGAGAGGTTAGATGTTATGAATTAAGGATATCCTGGACACATAGTTGTATCAGAGGATACCAGGATAGTGCCAGATAAGAGACTGGTCTTATAAGTAATACCCCCTTCTCTGAAAAGAGCAAGGGTGTATAGACATCAAAGTGGGGTCAAGCTATGTAAGTTCTCAGAGACGATGTTGATGATGATGTACTCTGAGTCCCTAACTGCTACCTCCCAAGATCCTACAAAGATTAATGATTATATGTTTGATTTTGTTTGACAAGTTATCTAGGAGGTATTTTAAAGTATTTACTGTAATAAATTTTAAATACAGAACTTTAAACTTAATAAAACTTATCAAGCAAGTCTGAATGAAATATTTACAATTTTATTTGTCCTGAACCGTAAAATCTTTTCCGGTCAGGAATACTCAAGAGAACTGTAATGATATATACATATAGAAATAAATAAAATGAACAGAATCTTCCCTCCTGAATAAAAGGCGATGTATTACTAATTTTCACATAAAGTCTCTACTCCTAAGTTATTCACTTTCTCTGGCTGGTAAGAGTCACATAGGTATTGTTAGTCACTGTTTTCTTCATAAAGGGATATTGTTTATAAGTGTGAACCTTTGTTCTGGATCTCTGGATTGAGCTGTGCAGTGAACCCACATTCACTTGTCTTGGATCCTGGTAACTGATGATTTCTTCTCCACCTTCCCTGACCACACAAATTTGCATCTCAAGGCTTGGAAGCTGGGCGTAGTTCTGAGTTTTATGTAGAACTGTAGTCCACAGGATTCCTCACAAAATGACAGGTGCTTAACTAGCACTAGTGAGACATAACCATCAGGCATACAAACACAAGCTGACAGGCCGTCAAACGGCTCTCTAGGTTTGCTTTCAGTTCAGAACGGCAAAAGATGTGGCATTTCCCGTCTGATAGACTGCGTACCGCTTGGTTTGAATTTAAAAAATTTGTGGCAAGCTTTTCGAGGTTCCCAGTACTATTCATAGCAAAACGACTGGCCAATCAGAGCGTAGTCAAGAAAATTGTAAATAATCTTACCGAAACGGTTTTTTAACTTGCTTGTACAAACTGAATAAACTTATTTTATTTATATTATAGTTATTATTGGACCGATTTTAATTATTTTAAGGGATAATAAAATGGCCAATTCATCTCTATCTTTCTATATGTTTATTTTTGCGCTATTTCCTTGCATGTCAATATAATTAGTTTTTTTTGTAATTAAATCGGGTGTTTCCCTGATATATGAATATTACTAAAATAAATTTTTCTCTTAATTGACTTATTGCCCAAGCCTAGGCTTGATTTATTCAAGAAAAGCTTAGCGTACTCTGCTGCTCATCTTTGGAATTGTCTTCCACATAACCTAAGAAACAACCTCAGTCCCTATTCATTCAATCGTAGACTTTTCGAATACTTTATTAGTTCTGATTACATGCCCCCCTAATCAGATTATCTTTTCTTATAATATCAACTGTAGGTTCTAATGACGATGTTTGTACTTTTCAATATATTTTATGTCATGTTTATAAGCAGTTAATGTTAATATGAGTGTGCTATTTTATTTTACTTTACAACGTTGAATTCCTTGACATTGATATGTAAAATGCATATGGGAATAAATAAATTCAGTATGAAAGGTGAGAGAAAGGAAGGGCAGAATGTCAGACGGGCCTGCGTGCCCAATTCTCAACCCTTTGAAAATAAAGTTCATTCGTTCGTTCTCTACTCCATTACTATAGTTTCACGTGTGTGCGTCAAGTTGTCGTCACTTATCTGTGTGTGTATGTGAGTGGTTATAGCGTATATGTTAATATATACAGAAAGGTAAACTGTCTGATAAACAAATTTCAGTCGTAGCGATAGGCTGGACTAGAGTATCTTCTCAATCCAGGGACAGACTCTACCTTTTCACCATTTCACTCGTGAAATCTATTTCTTTACCTTATCTCTCACTGAGTTACCACCTTTTCCAGTTCTATTCAGACGGGACCAGAATCTATCTTAATCACCTATCAACAATCTACGACAGAATGGGTCGCTCGTTTTCCGGGAATTTGAGCTAGATCTGGAACTAGTACCACAGAAAGGGTGCGAAGTCCTTAGACTTGTGTTTTTCTAGTACGTCAGATTGAGTTGTTTCCAAATTTGGATCTAGTCTGTATCTAGATAATTGACTAAAGTCTAATATTTAAATCTTTTTTATAGTCTAGATAGAGCAGAGTGTGGTTGTCTTGTGAGTTAAGTAACACTAATAATAATTATCCCCTAGAGTCTAGGGCCTAGACAAACGTTCTGTTTATTGGCTTGCTGACCACACAAATATATCAATTGTTTTTTTCCACAGCATTGTAGAGTATATACAATTAGATTTAGAGGGTGATCTTTGTCTGAGAGATGTTATGTAATGATTTTGTAATACAAGGCCGCTGGTATGTTTTTTAAGCAGCGGTGTTTGAGCTAAGCTAAGGAGTGCATTCTGACCAACACTTCAAGTTAATAGCCTCCCTTACCCTAACTGACTTCAGGTGTGGACTTGTAGGTGGACTTAAAAAATGAAGGGAATTTTTTTTCTCCTTAAAAAAATTTTTGAACTAAAATTTTTTTTTTTGGTTTCCACTCTAGTAACATAGTTTTATTTTTTGTCAGTTGATTAGCCTGATCTATCATTTATTTGGCTTAGTCGTCTGTATTAGGAGCCTAGTTGCCAGATAATAACAGCGATAGATTAGATAACTGATAACAAGGAAGAGGTATCTCAGTTAAATAGCAGAATAATTGTTTGTAGTTTTCTCGTAATTGGTAGGGAACCAGTGCATCATTTTTCTTACTTCTTTCTCGGGTAAGTCACAGTCAGTTATTTGCAATGGCTGAGCGTGCAAAACTTAGACAAATGCTAAGAGAGGAAGCAAGGGAAGAGGGATTACAAGGAGAAGAAGCAAAAGCGTTTGTCAACTAAGAACTTGACAGATATGATGCGGAGAAGAAAGAAGAAGAAGCTAGAGAGAAGGAAAAAGCAGACGAAGCTAGGGAGCAAAAGATTGAGGCGGAAATGGAAATTTGCAAGGCGAACGAAAGAGAGAAGGAGAGACAGCATGAGGAAAGAGAGGAGAGACAGCGTGATGAAAAAGATCAGGAGAGAAAGCACGAACTGGCGCTTAAGGCTCTAGATGTCCAAAGCCGTAGGGCTGCCTCTACCTCCAACAACGGAGACTCTCTACCTCAGTCACAGATAACTGATCTTTCCAACACTCAATCTCTTCAACTAGCAGCTATGTCTTTTGCCCTGGAATCCTTCCCAAGCCCCAATGAGAAAATTGACTGCTATCTAGAAAATTTTGAGAGAATGGCAAATCTGTACGGTTTAGAAAGGTCGCGTTGGTGTTTGAAGCTTTCTCAGGCTTTAAAAAGCACTGCGTATGATACGTACGCAAAACTGGTAAGCAGCCACCAAGATGATTACGACATGTTGAAGAAGGCTTTACTTGAGCGTTTCGAAATGAACGCTCGCAAATTTTTGCAACTGTTCCGTAACAGCAGAAAGAACAGCACTGAGACTTTTCAGCAGTTCTCTTCTCGTCTGAAGGGATACTTGACAAAGTGCCTGGAGCTTTCCGAGCTTCCCTCTACCTATGAAGGACTTGAGGAGTTCGTTGTAACCGAACAAGTAAAGAACACTTTGTCAAGTGACACCCGTAGATTTCTGGCGGAACAAGGCGCAGTAAAGCTGGAAGACATTTTGAGCAAGTCTGAGCGATATAACAATGCGATGGCCGAACTGCCAGGCGCAAAACGCAAACCGACAGAAGAGCCTTCTTGGAAAAATAATCTAGAGCAGTTGATGCGTGATGCCATATGATGATGGATGGCATCCGCATGTCTGGTTTTGTGTAGTGTGTAGATGTGTTCAGTCAAAACAATGTTCATGCAACAATAACAGGGCAATCCACATAGGACGTCAGTAAACTCACGACGTATAAAGTCAATGAGTCTTGAAACAGCCGTTGACGTTTTTCTTCATTATTTATTGTGGACGCCACAGTGACAAAATGGTTACGCAAATGTGTAGGCACATCAAACAGTCATTATCACAGCAACATTCAATACAGCAATAGACGGTAGACAGCATTACAATGATGAGTCAGATGCATGTTATATTTCATAGTGCTGTAAATGTAGTCAGGTGGAAAACTCCATCCTTTTCTATAACAGCCAGGAGATAACCAGATGTATGAGATCAGTTCACTCTCCTTAGTTTGACTTCAGCAAGACAGACACGTCTGCCGAAGTATAAATAATGTCCTCAAAAATATCCTCTAGATAATAAAGTTTTTCTAAACCTAGTTCATTTAACAAAGTAGCAAGTAATGGTCCTTGGTACCTGCATCAACCGATGCAGTACAATGCAGCGACATGTGAGCTGGGAAAAAACATCTCGTGACGACGACTTTCGCAGACAGGCTATGAATCGAAATCGCTCATGACCCAAAATCAATAGAGTTAATGAAAATGTTAATTTACCTTGCTTTCAAGAAATACAAAAATATCACGCCTCCCGGCATGTGCAAATACACTAGAGGTATTATCCCGAATAAACGAAATATCCATAAGAGGACTACACATCCCTGACAGAACAAAAAAAAAAACGGAGATCCCCTCTTCAACGAGGCATCTCTTTCGCCATTCCAAATCGCTCACTCCCACTAGTGGTGGGCGGAAACCGATCGACCAAAAAACAAGACAAGTCATGCGCAGTCCAGCGCAAAAATGACCACAGCTCAAAAGTTAACTGCATTCGATACTAACGCGAGAAGACAAATGCTTACCGAGAAAAGTGACTATAGATTTCAAGCAGTTGTTGCCCTTGCGTTATAAAACAGATATTGAAATAAACGATGTTGCGAGAATTTATCACGCAACATATCACCACCTCCTCCCGATTAAAAAAAATGTGGAACATATTTTTTTTTCCAATATCAAAGAGCAAGCGATAAGCGGCTCAAAACGCACGAATTATGCGCTGATAATTAATTAAATTGCCAAACAATAGGCTAATTATAGAGTGTCTGGTGAGGATATACCTCAACAGAAAAATAAATATGTCTCAAAAAATATTCACATCGGGGAGGTGTCACCAACACACATCACGTTAGCATGTAAACACAATATACGTATGCAAGTTACTATAATCATCATTAAACAGCATACTCTAATATTGTCTTTAAAAATGGATGTACAAATCTGATAGGAAAATTTAAATAGTACATTCTTTGACATGTAATGACATAAGTACATAGTAAAGTTAAACTACATGACGATCCAGGACATATGCTCTGGTATTCCGAGGGTAAGTACACAATCTAGAACTCGTAAGGTAAGTCCTCAGCTCAACAATGACATTCTGAGAAAGTACAAGCAATATAATGCTAATTAATAACTAATATGCTTCATAAGGTACAATACATTATTAATAATTGTGGCTGTTTAGTAAACTAACGGCCCTTATATTAACTACTCAGTCCTCCTCTATCATTTTAAAAAACGAACAGAAGAAGATGACAACAATATTCTTGCATCAGTGCTGCTCCAATCCCAGTGGATGAAGCATCACTCCGAAGAACAAAAGTCCTATCAAGAGTAAGGTAATCTTAAGATGGGAGGAGAAGAAAATATATTCTTGATTTGGTCTAGTGAAGATTGGCATTCTTCAGACCAACGGACCAGATTAGGCGAACCTTTCTTCAACAATGTTGAGAGAGGTGCCATGATCGAAGATAAATTTGGAATAAATCTCCCATAAAATTGAATTAAACCTAAGAGACTCCTAACTTGTTTTTCTTCGTTTTAGGAACAGAGATGTTCAGTATTTTGGAAGTATTGTGGTCTTCTGTCTTCAAGAGACCATGACCAACACGATGACCCAGGAAAGAGATTTCACCAAAACCAACAAAAGCTTTAGAAGGTTTTGCTGTCAAATTATTCTCACGTAGAGTGGACAGTAAGTCATATAACCCTAAATAGTGATCTTCCCAGGTATCACTGAAGAGACAGATGTCATCTAAGTATGCGATGACATCCGAACGATGTGACAGAATTCGACGCATCATGCGAACGAAAGTGGCAGGGCGTTCATGAGACCAAAAGGCATAACATTCCATTGAAATAGACCCCTAGGTGTAGAAAAAGCAGTAAGAGGTTTGGCATGCTCTGCTAAAGGCACTTGCCAATAACCTTTAGACAAGTCAAGTTTAGTGAAGAATCTAGAATTAGAAAGTCTAATCAGTAGATCTCTAACAAAGGCATCGGTTCAGCGTCGAACTTTGTGACCTGATTCAATTTGCGATAATCAACGCAAATTCGTATGTTCTTATCCTTCTTCCGGACAATAACCATGGAAGAAGAATATGGTGAAGTCGATGGTTCAATTATATTTAATTGAATCATTTCATCCAATTCCTTTTCCACTTGCGACTGAAAGTGTATAGGAATAGGATAACGGCCTAAACCCTAATTGGATTATTGTCGGTAAGAATTATGTCATGTTCTATGACATCTGTGTGTCCAGGAATGTCAGTGAGAACATCCTGAAATGTTTGTAACATCGACGAGACTTGTCGATGTTCGTCACCAGAAAGATTAGGAGAAACAGAAACGTTTTTCCAAGATTCCGTAGAATGTAATGGAACCACTGGAAGGGGAAGGTTGACATCAGAGAAGGTAGCTTCCTCATCCTGAATGACAGCCAGGGATGAATAATGACCGTGAGGTGCAGGAGCATCATCCGTTGCCTGGAAAATAGGCAGCAAATAGTCCGGACGTTCGTGAAATTCCGAAAGCATGTTTATGTGGAAAGTTTTATGCTTTCCATCAATATCGACCACATAGTCAACATCGGAAACCCGAGAGACTATTGCATACGGACCTTTCCATGCAATAAGAAGTCTATTTTCCCTACTGGGGAGTAGGACGAATGCTTTGTCACCTGGACAAAGTTGTCGTAGACATCTATTCTTGTTAGCAAACTGCCTTGCCTTCTCTTTAGCAATTTCTGATGAAGCAGTTGCTAGCTTACATGCCTCAATGATCTTTTGTCTAAGAGCAATGACATACTCATATGAGGATTGAGTTTCATCGCTAATATCATCGGCAGTGATGAGATCGTGTAATAAAGACATAGGGCCGCGTGGACGCGCGCCAAAGACAAGTTCGAAGGGAGAAAATCCTGTGTGTTCATTAGGGACTTCTCTATAGGCAAAGAGAGCCGCGGGTAAAACCCTGTCCCAATCTTGAGGATGATCTTCAGTTATCTTACCAAGCTAAGTCTTGAGCGTTCTATTCAGACGCTCAACTAACCCATTAGACATAGGATGGTAGATACTACTGAGAGATCGTTCAATATGTAAGGTAGACATTACCTGTGACATAGTGTCAGATATGAGTTGAGTGCCATGGTCTGACAATATTTCTCTGGGGAACCCCAAGCGAGAAAATATCAACCAAAGAGCATCTGTGATATCTGTAGTAGATATGCTCTTAAGAGGAATAGCCTCTGGCCAACGTGTGCACATATCGACACATGTAAGGATAAACTGATGTCATCTGGCCGACTTGACCTTAAAAGGGCCAATAATATCTATGGCCATTTTCTGAAACGGCCGAATAGGAATGTCAGCAGCCTGGATAGGCGCAGCATGTCGTGGTCCTCTAGATTTGACCTCCTGACATACCTTGCATGATCGGCAGTAAATACGAATGTCCTTATTGACAAAAGGCCAAAAGAAAGCCGCAAGGACTCTCGACTTCGTACGGGCAAAACCCATATGTCCAGCACATTGCGAGTCATGAGCATGTTGTAATATTTGGACTCTCATGCTCTTGGGAACAAGAATTTGCGAATGTGCCGACGTAGTCGAATCTTGTACCATACGTACAAGTACGCCGTTTCTCATTGCAATCCAAGATTTTCTATTTGTATCCTGATTCGGATCACCTTTCTTCGCAAGAACGAAGAATTTTTTTAAAGAAGGATCTTCTTCTTGCAATTTTATGAAAGAGTCACGAGTGATTACTAAGTGACTATCTTGGCTATCAACTTCATTATCACTATTCAGTGAAGTTTCGGGTGTTTGTAGAGCTTGTGCTCTTGTAACTACTGCATTTGTAGCTTGCATGTTATTATCTTCCCAAGCAGCAATCTGCTGTGGGGTACACTCCCTAACTCCGTGAATACGACCAATAATAAGGTCCGCAATAGGATTAGGTAAGACACAAGCATGCACATCTCCAGTAAAGAAAGGAGTGGCAATGCGAATTACAGCAGTAGGATATTTTTCTAGAGTGCCGCCAAATGTGACACATTTAATAACCCTTCCTGTAGCACAAGATGGATCTACAAGCGATTGTCTAACACCAATAGTGGTGCATCCGGAATCGAAAAGTAGTGAGACCGGAGTATCATTAACAAGACCCTTATGTAGAATTAAAGAACCCCTCCCGTCATGCGCAACAGCAGCAGGAAGAGCGGGAAGTGGGTGACCACAACTCAAAGTAGTTATGGTACCCGGTTCGAATAAAGTACTGCATTGGGGGCATTTGTTTGCTCTCTCAAAGTCAAAAGCAGAACTAGTGACAGCGTCAAAGTTTTTACTATCAACAACATGATTACAGGCTCCCTCAGTTTCCTGTTGTACAGCATTAGCCTGCTGATATCTCTTTTTTTTTGTGTTGAGATCTACCCCGACTATTATTACCTCTGAAGTTATCAGAGTTATTATTATCTCTGCAGTTATTATTATTGTCTCTATTGTAATTGTTATACTGGTTCGAATTCCAGTTTCCACGATTACTATCATGTTCACATTGATGCGAACATCTATTTGTTTGGTTCTGAGGTCTTCGGCAGGAATAACCTCTATTACCATATCCTCTTTTGAAATGCTTATAATTATTAGGGTGATAGTAACGACCACTATCAGGTTGTCTCCAATTCTTCGAAGAAGAATCACCATGAAATTGGTTTCCATGATTTTGACAGAAATTACCGCTGCCCTTTCTATCAAAATTTTGTTGGGATCTACGAGCAAAGTTTTGACCATACGGAGCTGCCGAAGCAACTGGTAAACCTTCTTTCACCTTAGAGTTACCCATGGTTATGTGTGGGTGCGCAGTTACGTATTGGCAACAGAAATCTTCCATTTCTTTTATTGTTTTAGGTTTACGTTCATGAAGGAAAGCAAGGAAAGACTCATTGACAGACGACATGACTTTGTCTCTAAGTATTAAGTCCATAAGTCCTTCATAAGTTTTTTTTCCGTCTTAGATAGTTCAACCCATCGTGAGAAAGTAATGCGTATTCTTGCAATAAACTCGGAGAATTCAACTCCATTTTCAGGTAACATGTTTTTAAATTGTAGACGATAGCCGTCTTCGTTAAGCTGATATTTCTTTAACAAAGCGGCCCTGACAACCTCATAATTGCTCTTGTCAGGTTCATCCACCATATTTAATATACTTAGAGCTTTACCTGTCAGTATCCCTGATAACTGATAAACATATTTTGCTTTGTCTATGTTTTGAGCTGTACATGCTTGTTCAAATCTGTCCAGATAGAACATTATGTCATCACTGGAAGGACTAAATGTTGGTAACTTAATCTTAAAAGTATCATTATTAGCCTTACCAGAAGATGAACCCTTGTTTGAATCATTACCATTACTCATGCTCGTCAATTTCAATTTCTCCAACTCTAAAGCTAAGAGTTTTTCTTCATGTTCCATTTTTGCTTTCCTCTCATCAGACTCTCTTTGTAACTTCCTTTCTTCAGCTTGAGCCTGCATTTGAAGTCTTTCATTTTCAGCTTCTTTTTCAAGTCTTTTATTTTCAGCTTCTTTTTTCAAGTCTTTTATTTTCAGCCTCTTTTTCAAGTCTTTTATTCTCAGCCTCTTTTTCAAGTCTTTTATTCTCAGCCTCTTTTTGAAGTCTTTCAGCTTCTAGCTGTAGCTGGAGTTTTCTCTCCTCAGCTTCTGATTCCCTTTTTTGTTTTTCCATTTCCATTTGGAATCTCTTTTCATCCACCTGCATCTGCAGTTTCTTTTGTTCAGCTTCCATATGCAGTTTCTTTTGTTCAGCTTCCATTGCTTTATCATATCGAGCCGTTGCAAATTCTTCTAACTTATCACCAGTCTTCCCAAGCAATTTACCCTGCTCAATAAAGTGCTCAAATGTAGACATGTTGTCTAACATATGAGTCCAAAACCTGAAATAATTAACTAATTTATTTCAAACCTAAGTGTAACAAGTCTTAATTAAGCACTTGTATATTCACATCACATTATATTATCCCAGTCTCTGTGGGAAACAAGTCTCCAATCAAAGAACTTGTATATGAAATATCAGCACTCAAATCTTGATCATAAGTGCACTTCTCATTCAATAGTGCACGACACTATTCATCATTCATTTATCATCAGTGTAGTAGTAACAGTGCATTAGCATAGCCCATTAACTAATTACTATAACTGTAAACAATGACTATGTAAACACATGCAGAATGTAAACATTGAAAATGTAAACAATACAAACAATGTAAACAATAACAATGTAAACAATAACAAAGATCAGCAACAATACAAAAACTTTCGCAGAAATCAACTAAAAATAAAGCAGAAATTAATGAAATATCACAAAAAATGTGACGATATCTGCGATAGAATTAAACAAAATACATGACACCACAGTGTATAAACAAAAATGTTGTATGAAACTAAATTATAGACAAGAGTAGGCTAACAAATACAAACAAATCACAACAAAACTAAAGAATGTGAAATAATAACGAAAACAATATTAAAACATGTCATCACAGCTAACATAAATAGCAACAGAAGTCGCTTAGCTAATTCCAGTATCGGAAATTTGCAAACCCTACAGAAAACGCTCACAATAGACGACCTCTATGACGTGGCATAATCTAACGGAGACACCACCCAACCGAGAACCCGCTGAAATATAAACATATAAATATACAAATAACATATAGACATATAATATATATAGAATGAGATGATACACAGAAGACTCAGCAGAAGTATAAGGGCACAGTTTACATACAAACAGGCCACTTAACTTAAAGGCTTCCAATCGTAGAACAGCAGAAAAACGGATGTCAATCAACGTCCTAAAGAGCGAAGCTCCAACGATGATGGCACATCTGAACTGCTTCCACTGCTAACACGATGGTACAAGAGCTTCTGAAATACTGTGTGTTGAGTTGTTTCGGCACTTGACCTTCTAATCCAAAAGTAAGTTGATGGAAATCGGTACTTGGCCTTCTTCAGAAAACAACCCGTTTCAACCGGCACTTGACCTTCTCAAAAAACGACAGCACTGGAACCTTGACAGCAGCAACTTGCTTGACTTGCGTAAAGATAACAGCAGTCCGAGTTATCCGGCAACATGTAACAACGCCGGGTACTGTCAAATTCTTGTTTCCGTCAAAAGGTTGAAATTTTGACTTTTACCGGGCAACGCCGAGTACTTTGAAAATTTTGAAGATGTTGACTGTATTGAAGAATGTTAATTTCTTGAAGGATGCTGATGAATTCTTGTTGAAAATGAAGTGGGTAAGGGACCCCGTGTTTGCTAGTACCAGAATCAAACCAGCTTATGGCCACCAAATGATGCGTGATGCCATATGATGATGGATGGCATCCGCATGTCTGGTTTTGTGTAGTGTGTAGATGTGTTCAGTCAAAACAATGTTCATGCAACAATAACAGGGCAATCCACATAGGACGTCAGTAAACTCACGACGTATAAAGTCAATGAGTCTTGAAACAGCCGTTGACGTTTTTCTTCATTATTTATTGTGGACGCCACAGTGACAAAATGGTTACGCAAATGTGTAGGCACATCAAACAGTCATTATCACAGCAACATTCAATACAGCAATAGACGGTAGACAGCATTACAATGATGAGTCAGATGCATGTTATATTTCATAGTGCTGTAAATGTAGTCAGGTGGAAAACTCCATCCTTTTCTATAACAGCCAGGAGATAACCAGATGTATGAGATCAGTTCACTCTCCTTAGTTTGACTTCAGCAAGACAGACACGTCTGCCGAAGTATAAATAATGTCCTCAAAAATATCCTCTAGATAATAAAGGTTTTCTAAACCTAGTTCATTTAACAAAGTAGCAAGTAATGGTCCTTGGTACCTGCATCAACCGATGCAGTACAATGCAGCGACATGTGAGCTGGGAAAAAACATCTCGTGACGACGACTTTCGCAGACAGGCTATGAATCGAAATCGCTCATGACCCAAAATCAATAGAGTTAATGAAAATGTTAATTTACCTTGCTTTCAAGAAATACAAAAATATCACGCCTCCCGGCATGTGCAAATACACTAGAGGTATTATCCCGAATAAACGAAATATCCATAAGAGGACTACACATCCCTGACAGAACAAAAAAAAAACGGAGATCCCCTCTTCAACGAGGCATCTCTTTCGCCATTCCAAATCGCTCACTCCCACTAGTGGTGGGCGGAAACCGATCGACCAAAAAACAAGACAAGTCATGCGCAGTCCAGCGCAAAAATGACCACAGCTCAAAAGTTAACTGCATTCGATACTAACGCGAGAAGACAAATGCTTACCGAGAAAAGTGACTATAGATTTCAAGCAGTTGTTGCCCTTGCGTTATAAAACAGATATTGAAATAAACGATGTTGCGAGAATTTATCACGCAACAGCAGTCTTCCCATTCTTCTCACCACCATAACCACAGAGAAACTGTACCCCAGAATTTCCCTCCGGAAAAGTCTAAATACTATAAAAACAGGTACCCCAGCAACAACAGAAATTCTGATCAGCCTAATCGTCCAACATGGCAGCGCGGCCAGAAAGGACAGGGGGACAAAGGGAAAACCCCTGCACGGGACATCTGATCAGAGCAAGCACACCGGGCCTAATCGCATCGGATGCTTGCAAACAGCCTCGCAAGGAAGAATTAATTTCAGTGATTCTCAACCTGAGGGGGAGAGGCCCTCAACGCGAGGAACTGTTATTTTGAACGGGACTTCAACATATTTTTTTATTTGATACAGGGTTGTCCTTTGATTGCATTGTAGCAAGACACTTAGTCAAACCTGGTCAAGAAACAGAAGAAACCGTCAAACTTTGTGGAGTTTTCAAAGGAGATGCACACATGACGACTCCCATCGCATTGGTGGATATACACTCTGATTTTGTCAGAGGTATGATCAAAGCGGCTATTATGGATGACCCGATCTACCCAGTCATACTTGGTTGTAGATATGTGTTTATTGGGAGACTGAAAGAGCCAATTGTGGCAGCAGTAACCACAAGAGGGCAAACCAAGAAGGAACGGGAGCCTGCGCCAAATTTGTTACATAAGGAACTAAAAGAGGCGCAGCAAAAGGACCCTACCTTGGAGTCCTGCTTTAGGAAACTGCCCATGGCCAAGGACCCCAGACACAACGGGGACATTTTTTCTAAGGATGGCGTACTATATTGTAGAACGGGCAACCCTGATCAAGGGCATCATCAGCTCCTAGTACCGACGCAGTACAGAGACCAAATCTTATAAATGGGGCACTCTCTTCCCTTTAGCGGACATATGGGACAAAACGCCACTAATCAGCGAATATCGACTCACTATTAGTGGCCAGGAATGAACTCTGATATTATCAGGTACGTGAAATCCTGCGCCAAGTGCCAACGGGTAGCACCAAAGCATTGGACACCCCCAGTTCCCATGGGTGAAATGCCAATAGTTGGGACACCATTTGAAGGTTGTAATCGACATTTTAGGACCCCTAGAAAGGACTAAAAGAAGGCACAGGTTTGTCCTGACCTTAGTCGACCCATGCACTATGTGGGCCGAAGCTATACCGCTAACATGCACGGATTCCAAGCATGTCGTAGAAGCCCTAGTGCAGATATTTACACGATTGGGATTCCCTCAACAAGTTTTGACGGATAACGGATCCCAATACCGTAGCCTGTTAATGGAGGAGATCGTTAAGATCTTGAGGAACCAGCACATCTACACAAGCCCTTATAATCCGGCAGGAAGTGGGTTAGTAGAACGTGTTAACGGAAGCCTCAACATGATGTTGCGTAAGCTGGGCCAAGAGAAACCTGAAGATTGGGACCTTTTCATTCCTGCAGCCTTATTCGCCTACAGGGAAGTCCGCAGGCCTCTACAGGGTTTCCCCCAGCTACTCTTTTATTCGGCAGACCTATTAAGGGGCCGCTAGAAGCCTTACTTCGATCCCTGACAGACCAGAAGGCTGATGAGACAGTCGTCTCAGCCAGTAAATATGTATCGGAATTAAAGGAAAGGTTACAACTAGTAGGTACCACAAAGTGATTTTTGTTTGCACAGAAACATCAGAGAAAACAATGTAGTTTTGAAGCCCTTGGTAAATCAGGAAATTTGGTACTTTATTTTTTAAAATAGGACAACAAATAAAAAAGTTATAGCATTTTAAAAAATGTGGGGACATTGCAACATTGAAAAAGTTACATCACACCAACTTCAGAACACTGCCGTCTTCTTAAATATAATCTTACAACTTTCTCTGACAAACAACATATAGTCTGGAATATACTGATCACACAAAGAAAACTATAGAGCTACATCATGAATAATTATCATTATATTTGAGACCAAAAATTGCAAATCTGCAAAACACATTACCGAAAAATATAGTTTGTTGAATGAAAGTCAATATTCACAACATCATATTTCAAAAAGTATAAAAGGTACAAGCTTTAAATTTGTACATATTAATCTGCATACTACATAAATATATCTCAATTTTTTTCAGAGGATTTAAACATCTATTTGTTCTAGTATAATTTTTTTAAATGTGTCCAGAGGCCAATTTGTCGCAGGGGAAGAAAAAAGTGTGAAAATGAAGAAATTTTTTTTTTTTAAGATACTGTCCATATTTCATTAAAAAAAAATTGTAGGCAATAATTAACAACATCTAAACAATAATTAGCAACATCTAAACGCTATATTTTTTTAAAACAACTGGTTATTAGCATTTAAAAAGACATTTTTTAACTGGAGAAGAATGATCATGGCGCACTCTTTCCCTGTGAGAGGGCAATGACACCTCAAAACCTAAATGCTTCAGAAGTCCAAAATACAATTCTTTGATATTTCCTGATAGTTTAATGTCCTTATCATTCAATATTAATGTCCTTATCATTCAATATTAATTATCTGTATCTTACCTCTACACCTCACGGTAGAAGGAGAACAACTAAGTATCTTAACTGAGCCTTAAGATTTCTAAGGGCATATCGTCCTTTACAAATTTTATCCACACCCTCCTTTGTGGTGCACAGACCCCCTTGGCTTATGATTGTGTTATATAACTCTATCTTCTTTGCATTTTTAATATCTTTCTCTTTTTTCCTCCTATTCTTGTCAGTTATTCGCTGTTTAATTTTTTCTTTGACTGCCCTCTCTGACTCTTTACTCCGTATTTTCCATTTCAGTCTCTATGTTTTGGGTTCTTCGTCGTCACTCTTGTATTCTCTAATTTTATTTTATCTGCTCCTTCCTCTTCTCCATTTCACTTTTTATCTGTTTGTAGTGTGTTACTTTGTGGTCTGTAGCTTTATGAAAAAAAAAAAAAAAAACTACAAGCAGTCTACCTCGAGCCATGTTGCATTCCCATCCATCCATATAACTTCTGGAAGTGGAATTTTATTTTTCCAGATTTTTTTTTTTTAAATTAATGAAGATAAACAGAAATCCCGTTCAACCTCTGATGGGTTATAATTAGGATATATATTGTTTTCAATTCCAAATAATATGAACAACTGCCGACATGAGAAAGTGGCATCACATTTGAAAATAGGGATACTCACAATTGTGCTTAGGCCTATACGTTAAATAACAAAATAAAAAACAGACAAACAAAATCAAGAAGAAACTATGAACAAGAATAATATTAAAGTGGAGGGGTGTAAAGGCCTGGTGGTTCTAGTTATATAACGGACTTTACCAGATATTTAATTGACTTTCATCTGTTTAAAGTCACATGCATTGTAAGAACAGCATCAGAGCTTCACATTCCCAGCCACTATATATTAACATGTGTTCGTGTTAAATATTGTTTGACTATATTATGCAGTTCCCTAGGTCTGTCTATTCTCAACACCTCCTCTATATTTATAGGTAAGTTGGATGCCTGCAAATAATCCAATATTGGTATAGCAATTTAACACGTTATTGGATTTAACAATAATGTTAAATCCAATATTTTTCCAGATGACTCCTACTAGGAGTCATCTGGAAAATTAAAATTCCAGAAGTTATTTTTGTTTTTACATGTATAGAGAATTACATGTACTATTACTATTACTGGCTTGTTCTTGTTCAGAGTTTCTTCTTGATTTTTTTTTTTTTTTAACATATAAGCACAATTGTGATTGTCCTAATTTACAATGGTGTGATGCCACTTTCTCATATCGGCAGTTTTTCATATTATTTGGAATTGAAAACAATATGTATCCTAATTATAACCCATCAGAGGTTGAACGGGATATTTTTCTTCCTTAAACAAAAATATATATGTATATATATATATATCTTCTTTTCGGGGAATTTTAAGACTATCAACTATTGGCTGCGAGTCCGGACATTTCAGTACAGCATCAGCTTTTTTAATTATGGCATTTTCCGGTCCCCTAGCCTTTACTCGATTGGCTTTGGCCTTGCGATATCCTTCGCGTTTGAAACAAAATTCACCCTATTATGTTGCAAAATAAACCGTCATTCAATTACACATTAATCAAAACATGCATTTTTTTTATTCAGATTGGTAACTTTCTTAGCTTTTCAAGCTCGTGAAATAATTAGATTGATGCGTGAATGTCTGAAGTGGTGATAGCACATTCATTCCTCGCTATTACAACAACCATGTTATCGTGTTAAATTGCTAAATAATATTAAAACTATTGTAAAGTTTACATTTAAAGTTCAAAACATTGTTAATAAGTGATATACTTACGTATAGTCATCTTCAAATCAGAAGATGTGCTGAAGTTTGAGCACGAACCAACATAAGTGGCATGCCGATTTTGAACGACATAGGGAGTTATCACAGTCGATGTAACAGCCTCGCTCTGCATTTTTCGCTAAAATTCTTGACCAAGAGAGCGTTACTTAAAGTCAAATAGCTTCACCAGCAAACATCAGAAGTCTTTGATATTTTATAGGAATAAATAAAAATGGCTCCCAAATCTTCTCATACCATGCAAGGAATTATAACACAACTTAAAATGTCAAATCTTGTAAAATTTCGACTTCACTTCGAAAAATCTGCGTCTTCCATATTGTTTCCTACAGCTTTCATTATACGAAATTAAAGCTATTCCTCCGCCCATCATAATGGTGAAAGCCTTATGCAAATCAGACGTCTGCTGGTCAAGCGATACCCGTTTAAATGAAGCGGGGTGAGGCAAAAAAGCCGAGAGTTGGCCGCGCGACGAGTTTCGCTACGCGTAAGTTTGCTGTTTGTTTTTATTAGTAAAAAAATACTTCAATAACTTTTATTATTCGGGAATTAATACATTTCAAATGAGAAGAGGATAATGAGTATCGTGATATAAATTTTATTACAATCCGCTTAATAGCAAAGGGACAGTGACGACTTAAACTTGATGAATTTTCCTCAGTTTTCTCAACTTTCGTGCGTTTTCAACCAAAAAAGCGGGCGGTTTGTGGTACCTACAACTAGGATGGGATCTAGCAACGACCAACCTTAGGCGAGCACGCGCAAAGCACACTAAACGATACAATAAAGCAGCGAAAGAGAGTAACTACAACCAGGGGAGAAAGTTTTGTTGTTACTGCCAACCGGAAGCAACAAACTACGCATCGGATGGCAAGGGCCGTTTACCGTCCTGAAAAAGATCTCAGGAACTAACTACAAGATCTCTATTAAAGGAAAGGAGAAGGTCTACCGTGTAAATCTGTTAAAGAAATACTTGGAAAGACCGGTGCCGTCCTCCGAGCATCTCCTGGCGGTCGCCATAGCTACCGAAGATGAGGCAGATGACGATAGTTGCACGAAATATCCACTGCAAACACACGGAATCTTGCAACGATGTCAAACTCGGCGACACTCTTTCAAACGCACACCCAATACATACCAGGAAAGGAAAATGTTGGAGCAGACTTTATGAGTAGGAATTGGAGAACGAAGGAGGAGGAAGATGAGAGTGAAGAAAACAGTCACCCGGAAGCTACGGATATAGGTAACTCTATTTCCATAAAGTAGACATGAAAGGGTTTCATATCTTCGAGCCGGGACGTACTGTGATAGATTATGTAAATAGATTACATATATCAGCACGTCTTCGCTCCCACCTAGCTCCCACCTTGCTTCATTATTAGTATGCACGTTTTTGTTAAACGCAGAACCCATGTACTTCTATATCGGTCAAACTCATAATTAAAGCCCCGCCTATGTTTTTCTTTTTTTCTTTTGTCTTACAGGCAATAGGAAGGTTTACAAATAGACTTATTAACTAGTCCACGACGGGTCAGGTAAAGAACTAGCGAATTAAGACCTATTTCATATATATACCTCATCCTTTAAAATCAATTATCTAGTCGCACCAGAATTTTCGGAACATCTAGCTTCGAATCCTAGACCATTGTTAAAGTGGAATTACTTAGTATTTCGTTGGAGATAGTTTTAATTTCTGTGTTGCGTACGGGTCACAAACCAAAACCTACCAGCAGCCTGAATCTGAGAAAACGGGTCTAAGTCCAACAGTACAAAAAAAAAAAACTGATAACGTCTCTTTTTCTTGGAAGACAGACATCATCATCATCAGTTGATAAGATCTCTATGGTGTTGTTTGCTCCACTGTAGTGTATGGAATGTCAACTTGACCTACGCAGTGGTGTGTAGACATGGATTGAGTGTATAATGTGCGAATGACAATAAGGGTTCGTGGTGTTGACAAATGTTCTTTTCTCACACTCATGTATGGCTGGAAGTCATCGACACCAACGACTGTGTACCTTTCTACAGTTTAATTGGACGTACACACTCGACAGCACAGATACTGACAAATCACAGGTTGGCATAATACATCAGGGTACAGTGGATAACTGGTCTTGCAATGTTATGTTACATGGGCACTCATGTAGAATAATATTATAATGGACTGTCAGTAGCCAAGCACTCAGTATTGCCCATATATATATATATCAACTGACTTCACTGACTGAGCACGTCAGCTTATAAATAATATTTCAGATGGCTTCTAGACCTAAGCTCGTCTAGCGACGATTCTTTAACATAAGGTTCAGCACAGTTTTTTTTTATATAATAATATGGAACCGCTAGCAATGGGTTCTCATGTGTAGCAGTGATCTCTGGACTAATCAAGCGATAATACGGGCATCCCTTTTCTCTTCTTGAAAGTCACTACATGTTTGGTTCCAAGATGGCTTCACTCGTGAGCTGTCACTCACGTTTGGATACAGATAATGAATCTGTCCTAAAGTTAGTCATTTATTAAACATTTCATTGCTCTGTAGATTTGATCATGAACAATTGACTGCATTCTACAGGATATAGTGCTGCTAGGAATCGAAGTCGTTTTCATCGAGTCAAATATATTCTCTTAGACATTCAAATCGTACCTATCGAAAATGGTGGCTTCGTACGAGAGTTCATAAGAGTATCTTTGATTACCTTGGTATCAGAAATATGATTCTGCCATTCCTTGGCAATACGAATAAACACTGGGGTAAAGCATACACGATAGGTCTAGACGACTATCACTTTCCCCACAAATACTGAGATCACTTTTTCCGGCGACAAGCCGACATAGAAAAAAACACAGTCCCCATCAGGACGAAGCCAAATCACACCACACTCTAGCGGCACATCCGCCGAATAGCCTTTGACCTCTCTAGAGACAACAGAACATATAGTTCGACTTAGATATGTAAAGATATACAGATATAAGACAAACTCGTCCTACTCAGACAAACAATACACATAAATTCAGGCCATAGATATTCTGAAGCAAGAACAATCTATTACTACCCAAACAACGAATAAATCGCAGTAAAATGGATTCATCCGCGGAGTTCGATCGAAGAGACGACACAACTTTCAAGGGAAGTAACTCAATAATGACTTTTCCTTAAGCACTATTTTGTTTACAAAATATTTGCGAACATAACAAGTATACCAATGTATAATATTGTAAGATATCAAAGACTGCACGTAACAAAAACATTCTTATATAAATATCGGGTCTTCGAGGTTGACCTGTTTGGCCCTCTTGTTTCACCCAGGAAGAGAGAGAGTACCAACAAAATACTATAAGAATTAATTTAACTGGTAATATAGCTACCCAGCTTCCTTTTCCATTTTTTCATTTACATTCAGCCCGCTGTGGCGAAGTTATCAAATTTAACAATACCCGACTACCGACCACTGTGTTGTGGTGAAGATTTATCCAGAGAGATTTACATACCTGACATTCTCGTTAACTATCGGAGTTACAAGCTACTGTACACTGTGAACATTACATCTCTTAAGTATTTTCCTACCTGGACTAATTAATGTGAAATAAACTGAATCCTATTAACAGTAATAAAGTAAGTGTTCCCCAATAAGAAGATTAATCAGTCTTGGAGGAACTGGGGCTTATTTTGCCAAAACCGAACCCTGGATTTGTTGTGTGTACCACGGAGATATGTTCCAGATGTTGTAATCAACGATTAGGTAAGCGAGACTGAAATGTGGCCACAGGGTGTCTGAAGCGAGAGAAAGAAGGAGTGAATAATTCTTCTATTGTATAATCATTGTACTCACATTTGTTTTTTTTTCTCACTTATGTTTGCTAATACTGTTCATTTCAGGATAGATTAATTAGAAACTCTGTTTTTTACAGTATAGTCAAATTCTATACCATAGTGCTAATCTTTTGACCTTTTGGGGGTTAATATCTTCTTCTAACGGGATCTTGTCTCAACAGAGGGAATTGCACTTATGTGTCTATTTCTTTATTATTTCTGTAACATATGATTTTATATTTGATACTGGATGTTGTGAAGTTTTTGTCTTTCTTTATGATAAATAAACTTAACATAAAACTTAATTACCTGTTTTTTTTTTCAGCTCGGCCCAATATCCCTACTCCATTATTATAGTTTCACGGCTGGACTAAGAGTATCTTCTCAATCCAGGGACAGACTCTACCTTTTCACCATTTCACTCGTGAAATCTATTTCTTTACTTTATCTCTCACTGAGTTACCACCTTTTCCAGTTCTATTCAGATGGGACAAGAATCTATCTTAATCACCTATCAAAAATCTACGACACTGACAAGTTCTTGTTGGAGCCTTGAACAATTTATATGCATGTCTGCCCTTCAGACCTCCATCCCACTCTACTGTCCATTCCTCAGTTATTATTCTTTTAATTAAGCTTTTGACCTCTCATCCCGACATTTATTTGGTTTCTATTATTTCTACTTTTCTTAGCTTCTTTATCCGCCGTTTAATTTCCTTCTATGCCAACATGTGAAGGTATCCAAGCTATTAATACGGAACATTCTCTGGAGTATAAGTAAGTATTTGCCAGTAATATCTCCTATGCTATATCAGGTCTACTACATTCTCGTAAGTTTCTTATAGCTTGAATAGCAGAAAGTGAGTCTGTTAATACTGTTAATTTATGAAGAGGGTTGCTAGAAAAGATTTCCAGAGCTTTCAGGATTGCAATCATCTCTGCCATGAAAACATATGTATTATCTGTTATACTATACCCTTTCACCATTTCTTCTTCATCTTCTTCTTCGTACACTCTCAAACGTCCATTTGAATGTTTTCAATCAAAGCAGTAGTCAGTTTGAGGCTGTTTGAATCTCCATATAGCTTTTCTACGAGAGACAAGTTATCGTACTGCAGTTTTTCCAGTATGACATTTTCAAGTGTTGCTACATCTTTGACATGAAGTTCAACAAATTAAAGGAACAACTATAGGACAGCCACAAATGTTCGCAAAGAAACGACTTGAATTTTTGGCGCCCCCCTCCTGCAGCACCCGTAGTGGATAAGACACACATTGAGGAAACCTGTTGATAGCATTACAAGGCAGTCCTTGTTCTGGAACCCCCAGGGCAAGAGAGGCAGAGGTAGACCAAGAAGCACATGGAGAAGAGAGCTGGAAACAGAGGTGAAAATGATGAGAACGTGCAAAGAACTTGAGACGATGGCACGTGACAGGAGGACTTGGCATGTGTTTGTTGAAGGCCTATGCTCCTTGGGGAGCGGAGGGTCATGAGAGAGAAGTAAAAAAAGAAGAAGAAAAAAGACTTGAGCTGAAACAATGATTTGTGTGTGTGTGTGTGTGTGTGTGTGTGTGTGTGTGTGTGTGTGTGTGTGTGTGTGTGTGTGTGTGTGTGTGTGTGTGTGTGTGTGTGTGTGTGTGTGTGTGTGTGTGTGTGTGTGTGTGTGTGTGTGAGAGAGGGAATTGAGCAGGGTAATACTGTGAGAATTTGTGCATTAAAAAAAAAACAAGCATCAGGACATGTACACAAGTAACAGCTGTATTATAAACTAGTGACCAAAAAAACATACAGTATCTGTGGAAAAAAAAAGAAAGAATGTTGTACAAAGACAGTATACTTATTTTGTAATAACACTAATGACAAAGCTGAGATATTGAAAATACTATTAATGGGAGATAAGCAGCTTAAAGTACAGAGAAGTACAGAGTTAAGTGGCAGTGAAAAAAGGGTTGGAGAACAAGAGAGAAGATCAACAATATTAGGGTAAAAAGGGTAAAGGCAGTCCCACTGCACATACTGCAGTAGGCAGTGAAGTGTTAGAGACTTTACTAGGTTCAGCTTTGAAAGATGAGGTGACCAGTTCCCTTCCTTGCTGCCTTTGCCTTCCCTAACTCAAAAACATAGGCAGGTAACCATTTACAGCTGGATAGACTGATGAGTGACATCACTGTACCTTTGATGCTTACACTGCCCAAATTTTGTTCCTTCTTTTTCAGTTATTGTTGCTATTGCAATGTAGCTTTTTTCCCGGGCACGCTCGTCTGTTCGCGGGCAGCAAAAGTGTTAGGACTTCGATGCCTAGAGGGAAGTACCTAGGTTTTATATAGGTTCTTATGTGTCCTATCTAGCCTTCACTTTCTTTCCTTTCCCTGACGAAGGCCATGTATCCATAACGTTGGCTATTTTCTTTGTCTTTTGTCCTCGTAAGACGAATCACCTTTTTTCGATTTTTTTCACACCCATCCATTGCTTTTAGCAAAGGTTTTTCCCCATGTTTATGATTTACAATAAAAGATAATTCAGATTGTGGTTTTAATGTAGTAAATTAAATTTGACAAATAGGCATTGTATAGTTTAACTAGGGCTGCTGAGCTTCATGCTCTTTTGCAGCCAATATCAAGTTGAAGACTCCTTCATATTATCTATACTGCAGGGATCACGTTACCCACCTGTAAAGTTTCTTTCCTTCTTTCCACTCTGTAAAGTGTCAGTCTGTATGCTCTGTAAGGAAGAGTGGTGTGTTGTTGAGATCAGGCATGCTCCAGTCTACCCAGCTGTAAATGGGTAACTCACCCTAGTCCTGAGTTAGGGAAGGCAAAGGCTCCAGGGGAAGCAGGCCCTAAACTTGGTCACTTCAACCGACGCAGGATGGTGTATGTATGAAGTAGAAGTGTAGAGTGTGATTACCGCGAATGGTGTACTGTTCGTGTGCTGACCAATATAACCACTCATACACTTGTGTCTACAAGGCACCAATGCAGACTGCTGGAATCTTTGTTTACTCAATTTATTCAGACGTACACACTGGGACATACGAGTACATCATGGTATGTTGACATATCAATTTGTAGGTATACATAGCAGATCTGAAGTCATGACACATTCAGAAATAATGGGCAGTACATCAAAAGTTCAATGTCATGATACATTATGGCCGCATCCCCCTATCTGACTAAACGCGTCAGTGAAGGCAGATCGGTAAATAACTAAAGTTACTTGACGTCCATAGTTTGTAGTATATATTATGAAACCACGAAAGAGGGGGTTTCTAGCAAGATTGAGATCTCCCTGTCACTGTCCGATAATAGGATAAATAATCTGTTCTCTTGGCAGTGATCAAAACATATGATGACCGAAATCTAACATGGCTGCCTCCCTGAGTTGTCGTTCACTCATTCATAGGAAGGAGAATATAAGCCAGAGTTAATTTATAATGGGTATATAAATGATTTCATAAATGTTTCCATACAGCTCTACGGTGATCAGGTTAATTCACGTAGCCATAACCGCTGTAGGAAAGTCTGTCATCTTTGTCGATACAAAACACGACCCTAGCGATACGAAGCACAATGTTCCATCTAGGTCGAATCGACATGAGATCATCAAAATAGGGTCTGGCAATACATGGAGTCCGAATTATACATTGTACCGTACCTTAGGAGAGTCTCTAACATAAACTATAGTAGAGATACCATCTCCTTTAGAAGAAAACCACTTCATGAATTATATTTCCTTAAGAATCTACCAGCCCTTTGAAAAATGCGTACCCGCCATTATCACGGTACATCGGAACTCATCACGACTTGTCAAGACAACTCATACTTCCGCTAGACCGGAATAATAAGAATCTAGTCCCTCCTACCCATCCAAAATATACAATATAGGACTGATTCTACTTGTACTAATAATATGTAATACATATGAATTCAGGCCATAAACACAATAAGCAAATTAATATATTTTCTGGCCCTAAAAAATAAGTACAAACGTAAGCGCAATATCCTTGCGCCGGATCAATATCCAGAACGATTACTCCTATAATCAAAAGTGTGAATCAAACATGGATTCTCTCGCTTTTACCATAGACAGCATTTTCATACACAAATGAATGAATGTCTATATTTTTTTTCATATTAAATAGCCATATCGATTTTTGTAATATGTGCGTCAAAATATGCACGCAACAGATTACCACACCCCTCGGGAAAAAAAAATGGTACATTTTTTTTTTTGAAATCCATCTAGGAGCAACATACAATAGGCTCACAACGCACCAATACAATGCGCAGATGATAAGCATAAGTTTTATGACCTTAGAGAAAGTACTTCTCTAAGTATAAATATTTCCAGAGAGGTGTCACCAACGCATACTACAATATTAGCAATGACACAATTTCCACATTAGTTTATACATAAATTTCATCTAAGATATCTTAACATCATGATCATCAAAGACGAAAAACATTGAAAGATCAGCGGTGAATAAATATCAATGAACCGCTAAGTAGTGTTACAATCAATATATGATATATTACATATGTGTACACATTTCAACATAGAAACAACTGTATCAAAGTTGTATAACAGTTATGAATCATGTGGGCATCTAGACAAAATATCTGCCATCACATTTTCTGACCCACGGATAGCTCGCACCGAAAAATGAAATGGCTGTAGAGCAATCGCGTATCGCGTTGATCTCGCGCTCTTCAGATTTTTACTCTGAATAGCCGTAAGAGCTTTCTGGTCAGTTTCCACAATGAAATGCGCGCCCAGAAGAAATCTTTGCAGTTTAAGGATTGACCAAACCATAGCCAATAATTCACGGTCTAGGACCGAGTAATTCTTCTCTGCGGCATTTAATTTCCGAGAAATATACATCACAGGATGCAGAGTTCCAGAGTACTCTTGCATTAGTGCAGCTCCAATCCCGGTGGATGAAGCGTCACTACGAAGAATAAATGTCTTATCCTTAGAAGGCAATACTAGGATAGGTGAAGTAGAAAACATAGTTTTAACCTTATCCAAAGAGGATTGACATTCTTGAGTCCAATGGACTACATTAGGAGACCCTTTCTTTAGCAAGGAAGAAAGAGGTGACATAATGGAGGACAGATTCGGGATGAATCGTCCATAAAATTGTATTAGACCTAAGAGACTTCGTACTTGCTTTTTAGTCTTAGGAATAGAAATGTTAAGTATCTTACTTGTATTATGGTCTTCTGTTTTTAGGAACCCATGACCAACACGGTGTCCTAAGAAAGATATTTCGCTAAAACCAATACATGCTTTCGATGGTTTCGCTGTCAGGTTATGCTCGCGTAAGATAGACAATAGTTCATTTATACCATTATAGTGATCGTTCCAAGTATCACTGAAAAGACAGATGTCATCAAGATACGCAATGACATCTGAGCGATGAGATAGGATTCGACGCATCATGCGTACAAATGTTGCAGGGGCGTTCATAAGACCGAAAGGCATGAAATTCCATTGGAATAGACCCCTAGGCGTCGAAAAAGCAGTAAACGGTTTGGCGTGTTCGGATAGTGGAACTTGCCAATATCCCTTAGACAAATCGAGTTTAGTAAAGAAGTGAGAATTCGATAGTCTCGTAAGTAGCTCTTCTAGTAAAGGCATAGGTTCCGCATCAATTTAGTCACTTGATTCAATTTGCGATAATCCACGCAAAGACGTATGTTATTGTCTTTTTTCCGTACTATAACCATCGGCGAAGAATATGCTGATGTGGATGGTTCAATAATTTTTAACTCTATCATCTCATCTAACTCTTTCTCTACCTGTGCTTGAAAATGTATCGGGATAGGATACGGTCTGACTCTTATAGGACTATGGTCAGTAAGAATAATGTCATGTTGAATGACATCCGTTTGACCAGGAATGTCAGTAAGGACATCCTGAAATTGTTCTAACAAAGTAGAAACTTGTTTCTGCTCTCCTGGAGATAATTCTGGAGAAATTGCAACATCTTTCCATGATTCATTAGAGTGAAGAGGAATCATTGGAAAAGGTAAATTTACATCCGAGAAACTCGTTTCCTCATCCTGTATTACTGACAGAGATGAGTACTGTCCATGTTGGACTGGAAAATCGTCCGTTGCCTGGAAAACAGGTTGTAAATAATCAGGACGTTCATGGAATTCCGTGAGCATGTTGATGTGGAAGGTTTTACGCTTCCCGTCAATATCGACGATATAGTCAACATCGGAAACTTTTGATATTATATCGTACGGACCTTTCCAAGAAATGAGAAGTCTATTTTCCCTACAAGGTAGCAAGACAAATGCTTTGTCACCTGGACAAAGTTGACGCAAACATCTCTTTTTATTGGCAAATTCCCTTGCCTTCTGTTTCGCAAATTCAGAAGAAGCAGTTGCCAATTTGCATGCTTCAATAATCTTGTGTCTAAGTGCGATGACATATTCATAAGAGGATTTTGTGTCATCGACAATATTATCAGCAGTTATAAGATCATGAAGTAAGGACATAGGACCTCGCGGTTTCGCGCCAAAGACAAGTTCAAAGGGAGAAAATCCTGTATGTTCGTTGGCGACCTCTCTATATGCAAAGAGAGCCGCGGGTAAAACCCTATCCCAATCCTGAGGATGATCTTCTGTTATCTTACCTAGTAGGTTTTTCAGAGTTCTATTCAAACGTTCCACCATCCCATTGGACATAGGATGATAAATACTACTCAGCGATCTCTCTATCTTCAGAGTCGACATTACTTGAGACATGGTATCCGATATGAGTTGGGTACCATGGTCGGATAATATTTCTGCTGGAAATCCCAGACGAGAAAATATTAACCAAAGAGCATCTGCGACATCAGCAGTAGTTATGCTCTTTAGAGGAACAGCCTCCGGCCAACGTGTGCACATATCAACACACGTCAAAATAAATTGGTGTCCTCTCGCAGACTTTATCTTAAATGGACCAATGATGTCTATCGCCATTTTTTGAAATGGCCGAATGGGAATGTCTGCAGCCTGAATAGGTGCATCATGGCGTGGACCTCTGGATTTAATCTCTTGACATACTTTACAAGATCGACAATAGATTCGTATGTCCTTATTCACAGCAGGCCAAAAGAAAGATTGAAGAACTCTAGCTTTAGTACGGGAAAAACCCATATGTCCAGCACACTGCGAATCATGAGCGTGCTGTAAGATTTTAACTCTCATATTTTTAGGCACAAGGATTTGAGAATGAATGGACTTAGCGGAGTCTTGTACCATACGTACAAGTACGCCATTCTTCATCGTAATCCAAGATTTACGATTAGTATCCTTATTCGGATCACCTTTTGTTGCCAGAGTAAAGAATTTCTTTAGAGTAGGATCATCTTCCTGCTGTTTGATAAAGGAATCGTGGGAAATCTCCAAGGGATCATCTCGGATCTGCGCATCATTATCTTCAGAATGTGAAGATTGTGGCATATTAAGAGCTTGAGCCCTAGTGATTACTGCATTAGCCGATTGCATATTAACATTTTCCCAATTAGAAATTTGCTGTGGAGTGCATTCTTTCACCCCGTGAATGCGACCGATGATAAGATCAGCGATCGGATTCGGCAAGAGACATGCTTGCACCTCTCCTGTAAAGAAAGGCGTAGCAATATTGATAATGGCAGTGGAGTACTTCTCCAATGTGCCACCAAATGTTACACATTTGACTATATTGCCTGTAGCTCGAGAAGGATTTACGAGTGATTGCCTCACTCCAATGGTAGTGCACCCCGAATCGAAAAGAATTGATACCGGAGTACCATCTATTAGGCCCCTATTAAAGACAAGAGCACCCCTTCCATTATGCGCAATTGACGCATGGAGAGCGGGAAGCGGGTGACCGCAGCTTAAAGTAGACACTGTGGTTGGATCGAATAATGTTTTGCATTGCGAACACTCAGATGCTCTAGCAAAATCGAAAGCGGAATTTGCTACACTGTTGGAGTCTTTTTTATCATTATTCTGATTATCGGTGTCGTGGAACTCCTGTTGTGCAGAGTTAGCCTGGTAATAAGATTTACCATGTCTTTTGTGTTGTGATCTACCTCGGTTATAATTGTCTCTATAATTATTATTGCCTCTGTTATAACCCCTATTTGGGTTTGAATCATAATATTCATGATCATAATCATCACGCTCGTTATATTGAGTATCCCTGTAATATTGTTTCTGTTGTCTCCATGAAGCACTTGGGTAGTTCCTATAGCTACTCCCTTTTCGAGAATTTCTAACATTATGGGTACCTCTCGCGTGTCGAGGACTATCAGCCCGATTCCAGTTCTTCGAAGAAGAACCCTGATTTGAGTGGTTATCTTGGTTTTGATACTTATTCCAATTAACCTTTTTATCAAATTTATTTTTAGCTCCTTGGAATTTATGTGAGTAATTCTGATTATACTCTGTTGCCGAAGCAACTGGCATACTCTCTTTAATGTTAGAGTTACTAAGAATCATGTCAGGGTGTGCCGTGGCATACTGGTCACAATATTCTTCCATTTGCTTTATTGTACCAGGTTTACGCTCATGTAAGAACTCTAGGAATGATTTATTTACAGAAGACATGACCTTGTCTCTTAGCAATAAATCCGTAAGACCATCAAATGTTTTCTCTGTTTTGGATAATTCAATCCATCGTGAAAGTGTAATTCGTGCTTTTGAGATGAAATCTGAGAATTCTACACCTACCTCAGGTCTCATTGTTTTAAACAAAAGACGGTAACCTTCCTCAGACAGCTGATATCTCTTTATCAAAGCTGCCCTAACAGCATCATAATTATCTTTGTCGGCCTCTTCAACAAAATATAACTTACTTAGGGACTCCCCTTTTAGATTTTCAGACAACTGATTCACATACTGTGATTTGTCAACATTATGAGATCGACAAGCCCGTTCAAATCTAGAAAGCCAAAATGTTATGTCATCACTGGTAGGGTTAAACGCTGGTACCTTGACCTTGTACACAAAGGGTTTACCATTACCACCAGATGCCTGATTAACATTACTCATACATGTCAATTTTAATTTCTCTAATTCAAACTCATGTTCTCTTATTGCTTTTCTCTCTTCAGCTTCTCTATCTAATCTTCTCTGTTCTGCAGCAGCTTCTAATTTTTTCTGTTCTGCAGCAGCAGCAACTTCTAATTTTTTCTGTTCTGCAGCAGCAGCAACTTCTAATTTTTTCTGTTCTGCAGCAGCTTCTAATTTCTTCTGTTCTGCAGCAACTTCTAATTTTTTCTGTTCTGCAGCAACTTCTAATTTTTTCTGTTCTGCAGCAACTTCTAATTTTTTCTGCTCTGCATCAGCTTCTAATTTCTTCTGTTCTGCCTCAAATCTCCTTTCCTCCATTTGCATCTGCAATTTCTTTAGTTCAGCAGCAGTATCAGCTTCTTTTTCTAATCTTTTTTCTTCAGCCAGAGCTTTTTTTTCTTCAGCAGCAGCTTCTCTTTCTAATCTTTTTTCTTCAGCCAGAGCTTTTTTTTCTTCTATTTGAAGTTTTCTCTCCTCAGCCGCAGCTTTTTTTTCCTCAGCAGCAGCTTTTCTTTCTTCAACAGCAGCAGCAGTTTTTTTCTCTTCTGCAGCTAATGCTTTGTCATATTGAGCAACAGCCCATTGTTCTAAGTCTTTTCCAGTCTTATCAAGAGATTTTCCTTGTGCAATGAAATAATCTAATGTAGACATATTGTCTTCTTAAATCAGAAACCTGAAAAAGTAAATAAATTACCCTATTTCACTTTAATGGGAGACAAGTCTATACCATAGACTTAGTCTTAGTCCAAACTTGTATGGTTTATAATAACCAATGATAACTTGAGTACCTGTGGACAACAATAACTGTATCTCAAATACTGTGGGGACAAGCCTTACAAAGGTCTTGTATACCTCAATGTAATCAAAGATCACTTGAGTACCTGTGGAAAAAATATTTCCCTTTACCAATCACTTTGGGAGACAAGCCTTACAAAGGTCTTGTACATTTTGTTTTATAACAATAACAATCATAAAGTACTGATCTGTACTATACTATCAGTGTATACCACTATACGTCATATGTCAACTAAAGACATTACAAAGGACAAACAAGAAAAGACAATATGAACACATTTGCAGAGATCAAATTAAATTAAATAGGAGAAATGAAAAAAAATGATCACAGAAACCGTGATGATAACTGCCATAATATAACAAGACAAATAACGCCACAGTGTATAAACATAAGGGTGTAAAAAAACTGAAATGAAAGGAAAGATGAGACCTACAATTATACAAACAAATCAAACAAAACTAAGGAACACAAAATTATTAACAAAAACAACGAAGAAAAGAACACCTCATCACAACTAACAGAAATAGCAGCAAATTGTTGCTAACAAATTTCCAATTAAGAAAATGTGTACCTATAGAATACTAGTCCAGACCAATGTCACTCGGCATACCTTGTACTAGTCACACAGAACATAAACTAATTTAATACATAACAAATAACATGTAAGCATAAATAGCATATAGCATACAATATAATTTATGTCATGAATGGAATGTGTTGCAGGTATAGTGTTGTAAAGCAGGCACAGTTTATTTTAATAATACTAATAACTTGCCACTTTATTCAGTAATAGATTTAATTTTAAACTATTACACTGTCAATTTTTCTCTGTTGAGCATATGAAGATCCAACGATGAACTATGCACTTTATGTTCAACAACACTGTGATTCTTCTGTACGTTGAGAAATGTCAACAATACTGCTCCAGATATTTTCTACACTTGATACCACTGTCCTGTGTAATACTGTCTGTACAGCGAAAAACTGTCAACAAGCGCTGACCTAGATACAGCATCCTATCGGTAATACAGGTCAAGCTGACATCGACTGTATAGCTGTCCTACTGGTGTTGATGTGTTCAAACAAATGTTCTTTCAGCTGTAAACTGTGATTCTCAACACAAAACTGCGTAAGCTGGACCCAGGAATCTGGCTCGCCACTGTAAAGTTTCTTTCCTTCTTTCCACTCTGTAAAGTGTCAGTCTGTATGCTCTGTAAGGAAGAGTGGTGTGTTGTTGAGATCAGGCATGCTCCAGTCTACCCAGCTGTAAATGGGTAACTCACCCTAGTCCTGAGTTAGGGAAGGCAAAGGCTCCAGGGGAAGCAGGCCCTAAACTTGGTCACTTCAACCGACGCAGGATGGTGTATGTATGAAGTAGAAGTGTAGAGTGTGATTACCGCGAATGGTGTACTGTTCGTGTGCTGACCAATATAACCACTCATACACTTGTGTCTACAAGGCACCAATGCAGACTGCTGGAATCTTTGTTTACTCAATTTATTCAGACGTACACACTGGGACATACGAGTACATCATGGTATGTTGACATATCAATTTGTAGGTATACATAGCAGATCTGAAGTCATGACACATTCAGAAATAATGGGCAGTACATCAAAAGTTCAATGTCATGATACATTATGGCCGCATCCCCCTATCTGACTAAACGCGTCAGTGAAGGCAGATCGGTAAATAACTAAAGTTACTTGACGTCCATAGTTTGTAGTATATATTATGAAACCACGAAAGAGGGGGTTTCTAGCAAGATTGAGATCTCCCTGTCACTGTCCGATAATAGGATAAATAATCTGTTCTCTTGGCAGTGATCAAAACATATGATGACCGAAATCTAACATGGCTGCCTCCCTGAGTTGTCGTTCACTCATTCATAGGAAGGAGAATATAAGCCAGAGTTAATTTATAATGGGTATATAAATGATTTCATAAATGTTTCCATACAGCTCTACGGTGATCAGGTTAATTCACGTAGCCATAACCGCTGTAGGAAAGTCTGTCATCTTTGTCGATACAAAACACGACCCTAGCGATACGAAGCACAATGTTCCATCTAGGTCGAATCGACATGAGATCATCAAAATAGGGTCTGGCAATACATGGAGTCCGAATTATACATGGTACCGTACCTTAGGAGAGTCTCTAACATAAACTATAGTAGAGATACCATCTCCTTTAGAAGAAAACCACTTCATGAATTATATTTCCTTAAGAATCTACCAGCCCTTTGAAAAATGCGTACCCGCCATTATCACGGTACATCGGAACTCATCACGACTTGTCAAGACAACTCATACTTCCGCTAGACCGGAATAATAAGAATCTAGTCCCTCCTACCCATCCAAAATATACAATATAGGACTGATTCTACTTGTACTAATAATATGTAATACATATGAATTCAGGCCATAAACACAATAAGCAAATTAATATATTTTCTGGCCCTAAAAAAATAAGTACAAACGTAAGCGCAATATCCTTGCGCCGGATCAATATCCAGAACGATTACTCCTATAATCAAAAGTGTGAATCAAACATGGATTCTCTCGCTTTTACCATAGACAGCATTTTCATACACAAATGAATGAATGTCTATATTTTTTTCATATTAAATAGCCATATCGATTTTTGTAATATGTGCGTCAAAATATGCACGCAACACCACCCATTGAGAATATGGTGTTAGACCCATATTTTCTTGACCATCTGCACACTAGCGGTGATGTGGTCTGCATCATGCCGGCCGCCTTAACCTTCCCAGAGTTGCTCTGATGCCCAATTCATGAGGCTGGGTCAACCCCGGAACTGTTTGCGGTCTAAACAATCCAACCTCCACCAGGGATCAAACCATGGACCACCTAGCTGGGAAGTCAGTGATCTATACTGTAGATCTAAGTTTTTCCTGGGGCTTTTCTGCCATTTCGAAACACTGAGTTAAGTCATGAGCTCCAGCATCTTCAGCTTGGCTTGCATTTAAAAGATTATCACATCTGGTCCCAAGCTAGGAGGCAGAAGTACATGGCATACTGTGAATTCACAGCCATCCATGGGGCTCACCAAATATGCAGAGCTAAATATTGTGCTCTGGTTCTGGGGTCTCCCAAGAAATCGTCACGTCATACACAGCAGCCACTTCTCAGCTGCCCCTGCCTATCATGGATCCATAGTGACATCCTCCTGCATGCAGCCAGGCAACCAGGTAGAAGCCAGAGTTTTATCTGGGGCTCAAGTGTGCAATGCTGGGTTCTCAACATGTTTCACCAAAGGGGGAATCCCTGGAAGTGTGTGGATGATTTCAAGAGTCAATGAGGGTGCATTTAGCCTCACAGTCAGAGGTTCACTTCTGCATCTGTATACTATAGCATTGTGCTTAGCTGCTGGTCACATAAGGCTGACTCCAGATATGCCTTCATTCATGAGAAATAATACAAATATCAACTTAAGCCTTAATAGAACTGAGTTCTTTACATTTTTTTCTTGTTGATGTATGTACATTAACATTGACTTTGTGTCTTTAAATTTTTTTTTTTTGCTTGGTCTTTACGTTTCTTTCTTTTTTTTTTTTTTTTTCGTCACCACTTATATATAACTTAACTTGAGTTTTATATATCAGTCGCATTTCAAATCCCTGACGCTGAAAACTTCTATTTTTCACGTATCATACAAAGCTGAAATTTCGCAAGTGGCTCCCTTTCTTGGTACATTTTAAATTATCACGGTTGGATCGGTGCTGACCCAGCTGATTTTATATATTAACTAAAACAATGTAAAATAAAGTGGAAATAACTTCATTAATTAAAGTCAAGGTTTCTGTAAGGTAAATAAAGAACTGCAAATATAGATCATAGTTTAGTATAGAAGGATAGTGCACTGAACAGTGAATGGCGAGATGTTGATTAAATCTGTATTTCTTCATTTCAACTAGGTCAGCGAGTCTTTAGTATTAAACACAGCTCCAGCAATTTTCAACTTTCTTGTCAGCTTCACATTAGGTGTTTAAACTTATAAAAGTATATTTTATTTTATTTCACACAGCTTCTTCTTCTTTGATCCTTAGTCGCCGACCGTCAAAGCAGTCAGTGGCCATCACGTGTAGTGGCGTCTTGTAGGGCAACAACAAATTGATTCCACTTTGCTCGGTCGGCGGCCATCCTTCGTACAGTGCCCCAACTCTGGTTCATTCTTTGCATCTGAGCCTCCACAGTCCTCCGCCAGGTTGTTTTTGGTCGGCCTCTCTTTCGTTTTCCTTCAGGGGTCCAAAGCATAGCTGTTCTTGTGATGGCATCGGGGTCTCTTCTGAGGACATGGCCAACCCAGCTCCAGCGTCTGCCAGCTATGATGGTGTGCATGTCCTCTTGCTTGCTCCGAGTAAGCAGATCTTGGTTGGTGATGGTATTCGGCAAAAAGATTCGGTGAATTTTTCTTAGGCATGTTGTGTGAAAAGAGGACAATTTAGACATTTCCTTCTCTGTAACTCTCCAGCATTCCACACCATAGAGAAGCACAGAAAGCACACAGCTCTGATACAATCTTAATTTTGTGCTTGTGCTGTATTGAGAGGACTTCCAGATGTTGTTTAGGCTAAAAAAGGCTGTTCTTGCCTTATTCATTCTGATGTTGATGTCTTTGTCTGCCCCGCCGTCTGGTGTTACTATGCTTCCTAGGTATGTGAAGGTGTCTGTCTGTACCAGTTACTGATTCCTTACTGATATGGGCTCAGGGTTGCTCACATTGAGCGTCATGACCTCTGACTTCTTTAAATTGATGTTCAAGCCCACCTGCTGGCTAAACTTATTAAGTCTATCCGTTTTTTCCTGGATGTGTTGATGTGAATGTGCTAGTAGTGCAATGTCATCTGCATATTCCAGATCTTCCAATGTAGAACATGTAGTCCATCTTATTCCTCTTGGACTGCCCTCTGTTGTCTGGCGCATCACCCAATCTATGACTGTTAAAAATAGAGGGTTAGGTTGCTCTGCCCAACACTACATGTAAAGTTGGCATAGAGGCTTTTTTTGATTGACACTATGCAGCTTGGAATTCTACAAGCCCTCAGTATTTTCCATAAACTGTCCCTATGTATGCTGTCAAAAGCCTTTTCAAAATCAATGAAATTAACGTACAGCTGTCTTTGACATTCTGAGCACTGCTCTATAATGTTCCTGAGAGTGAATATATGATCTACACATCTTCTGTTCTTTTTAAATCCTGCTTGTTCTTTCCTCAGTTTGTGGCCTACTGCTTTTGAAATTCTCTGTATAATTATCCTGTCTAGTATTTTGCTGGGAACTGAGAGAAGAGTGATTCCTCTCCAATTATTGCAGTCTGCAAGATCTCCCTTCTTGGGAAATTTGACAATTATTCCTTTGTTCCACTCTGATGGTGTTGTCCCCGTTTTCCAGACTTGTGCAAATAGTGGTTCTAATAGTTCTGCTGCTAGCTCAGGATCTGTCTTAAATAGCTCTGCATTTAAGTTATCATGGCCAGGAGCTTTTCCGTTCTTTAACCCTTTGATTGCTGTGATGATTTCTTCTTTTCGTGGAATGTCTGTATTTACATCTAGATCGTTTTCAGCCTCAGGAACATTCAATTGTATCTCTGATGGTTCCTTGTTCAGAGTTTCTCTGAAGTGCTCTGCCCATCTTGTTTCCTGTCCCTCTGCTGTAGTGATGAGATTTCCTTGCTTATCTCTTACTAATGTAATATTGTTTGCACCTCGTTTTCCGCTGATGAATTTAGTTATTTTGTATACTGTGCTTTGTTCATTTCTCAGTGCTGCCTCTTCTGCCTGTCTTGCAAGATCGTCTAGGAAATTCCTTTTGTTGGCTCGGGTTTGGCGTTTAACTTCCTTGTCCAGCTGACTGTACTGTTCGCTATATAGTTGCTTTAACCTGGGGGACTTCGCTTCTGTTTTCTTTCTTTTCATTTCCTTTCTCAGTGTTATGGTGTTTAATGTTTCTGGTGTTATCCAATCTTGCTTCTTCCTTTCCTGGAATCCCAAGCATGATTTGCTGCGTTCCTTATATATTGTTGAAATGGTGTTGAATTTCTGGTCTATATCATCAGTCAGTCTTTTCCTGACTTTTGGCAAATTGATATCGTTTGGGACCCAAAGATGCAGCAATAGAGAATGCAGTCATCGACCCATAGCTTGACTGCTTGCATCAGGGTCAGCGAACCTGAGCTGACCAAGACCCTACTCCACCTCCACGTGGCGGTCCTGGAAACAGGTTGCATCACTGCAGTCTGGCTGAGAGAGTA
Source organism: Oreohelix idahoensis (assembly GCA_024509875.1). Lineage (NCBI taxonomy): Eukaryota > Metazoa > Mollusca > Gastropoda > Stylommatophora > Oreohelicidae > Oreohelix > Oreohelix idahoensis. The sequence goes on along the minus strand of JAMPIV010008607.1, from coordinate 104,433 downwards.
GGGATCGCAGAGGGAAGGCAAACCCGGTCCCAAAAAATGTCATGCTGAAGTCTGATGTGTCGACCGAAAGGTACAGATATCACAGCTCCGGCGTAAACAGACACAACGCAATCAGCGTCCTTTTCAAAATGAACGAGGAAGACGGAAGAAGAAGATATAGTTTCTTTATGTCACCTGCAAAAGCTTTTCTGGTAAGGGGGTCCTTCAATTTGCTGATGTCAAACCTTTTCTGTGTAGTTACAGTTGGTCCAGCCCTTCTTAGTTTCACTTTCAGTTTTGCTACTACTAAATGGTGATCACTTCCCACATCTGCACCTCTTCTTACCTTCACATCTTGTAATGCATGTCTCCATCTACCGTTAATCATGATGTGGTCTATCTGGTTTCTGTCCCGACCATTTGGTGATTCCCATGTTAATTTGTGAATTTCTTTATGTGGGAAGAGTGTTCCTCCAATGACCAGGTTGTTAATGTAATGTTATGATGTATGTATATAAGCATTACCTCGTCATCTACACAAGCACACACATGTTTCAGAAGGCACTCATTAAAAGCATGTTCAGTTTGTAGCCATGTTTTATTTACAGGATATCGTACATGTGAAGATTCGCATATTATTACAATGTGTGATTCGTATTATTAATGTATTATATTACATCCCCCCTTTTTTGAAAAAAAAATGTGTGCAAACATTTCCAACGAAATGTTTCATGTGAGAAAGAATAAGTATGTGTAATGCTCAGTGTGAGTATATATATGTCACTGTCTGTATCGGCTGGGAGGTGTCACTGTACGGCCAGAACGAGTGGTGTAAAGTGCTGGTGGTTCTGCGGAAGTCCCTGGTTTAGCTTGAGTTGGTTGTGATTTCGGCCTTGGCGCTTGTTGGTTTTGTGGGGTACCAAGGTCTGGATTTACTGCATTGCCTGTTGTAAGCGTGGGAATTCTCTTCTCTGTTGTATTCTGTGGGATTTCTCTAGTGTCCACTCTGTTTCGCCTCAGGAGGTTGTTGCTGCTGTCTGGTCTTAAGGTATAGCTCCTGGGTTCAGGGTTTCTGGAAATGATTGTTGCTTTTGACCATGTGTCATTGTCGTGGTTGTAGGTAGTCACATGCTGACCAGGATGTAATGGTGGTAGGTCTTTAGCACATTTGTCATAGTTGGATTTCTGAACTTGCTGACGATGCTGAAGTTGATCATATGTGCTGTCTCTATGTTGTGGACGGAAGTGGACCTTAGATGGTAGGAGGTCTTTAATTCTTCTATCAAACATAAGTTCTGCTGGACTGTCGATCTTACTGTCTACCGGTGTTGTTCTCCATCTCAAGAGTGCTAGGTGTACATCCTCTGTTCTTGTTTTCTTCATGATTGACTTGATAGTTTGTATCTGTCTCTCAATGAAACCATTAGATTTAGGGTATCTAGGTGATGATGTTGTGTGTTTGATCTTCCAGTCCTTAGTGAAGTTTCTGTATGCTTGACCTGAGAAATGTGGACCGTTGTCTGATCTAATTTCATCTGGGATGCCAAACATGCTGCAATACTTCTTTGTAATGTCTGCAATAACAGCTGATGGTGAGGGTTGTGGAAGTTTCTCAATGATGGGAAATTTGCTGTAGTAATCAGCAATAATAAGATAGTCATTATTGTCGATTGAGAAAATATCAGTTCCTATAATGCTCCAAGGGCTCAATGGTATGTCTGATGGTATGAGAGGTTCTCTGCACTGCCTATTTGCATGTTCTTGGCAAATTGAACAGTTTTTACATAGTGTTTCTATGTCCTTGTTTATCTGTGGCCAGTAAACATCTTTCTTTGCTCTCAGTTGTGTCTTCACAATACCAAGGTGACTATTATGGAGCTGTTTAAGGATGATATCGCGTTGTGTTTCTGGTATAATAATGCGATCTCCTTTAAGGATCAGACCATCTTCGATGCTTAACTCGTCCCTCATAGAGTAGTATGGATGGATGTGTGTTGGAACTTCCCTGATAGAGCTTGGCCATCCATGGTATATCAGTTCTTTGAGAGAGTTAAGGATAGGATCTCTCATTGTGTCTTCTCTGATGTGTTCAAGCCGATTACCGCTAAACTTGACAAAATCAACTTTGATGTTTGGGGTAAGATCTGCTGTCTTGTTGGGGTTTGGTAGTCTGCTGAGAGCATCTGCAAGACCTATATCCTCTTTAATGTTGTTAATAGTTACCACACTCAGCTTTTCGCACATTGGTAAACCCAAAATTGCAGGTCCTTCAACATCTACCAAGTAAAATGTTGACAATGTCCATTCAGAGCCTCTGTATGAACATTCAAGTGTTACTGCTCCAAAACAGTCTATACTTGTTCCATTGTAAGCTCTTAGCTTTGTCCTGCCACTCCTACGTTTTACATCCCTTGTGGGAAATCCTTGCTCATCCACCTTGTCAGGCATGATCTGTCTGAATATTCTTAAGGGTAGAGTGTTACCTTGGGCACCTGTGTCTATCTTGAACCGAATATATCTTTCTTTGTGCCTTTTAATTCCTGGTATTCGGAATTGTACCTTGCAGAAAGCCTGCGTTCTCTTTGGTTCATTACTGAAAGTTAGTATCTTCACAGTATCAAATGTGGAAGGATCACTTGCTTCACCGGAGTCAAGGTCCTCAGTCATCATAAAATGTGTTTGTTTTGATGACTCTCTGCTGTGAAGGTTGTGTTGAGCACTGTCTTGTTTCCTCTTGAAACATAATTTTATCCAGTGGCCCCTCTTTCTGCAGTAATGACATGTAGAGTCTTTAGCTGGACAGTGGTTTTGTATGTGGTTTAGGCCACAACATTTACACATAGCACCTCTGCTTGTGTTGTGTTTTTCTTGTTGCTTCGAACCAGTTGCTTTGTTGTGTCTAGGTTTATAGCTTTTCACTGCATCCACCTGGGCTGCTAATGTACCTTGCTGAATTTGTTTAATGTTTAGTGCTTGTGCCTCGTGTTTCCTGCCTTCATCCAGAAGTTGTTGTAAAGTTAGTGTATCACTCTGGCTCAGTATCCATTTCTGGAACTCTGGCATTGGTGTGCTGAGAAGGATCTGTTTGATAATTCGCTCTTTTTCTTCTTCTTTGTTAAATTTGCATACACTTGTTTTCTCCTTGATGCGAGTGAAAAAATCATCTAGACTTTCACCAGGTTTCTGTCGCAGGTGGTGAAGTTCTAATCTTGCCGCTCTAAAGTTCGTGTGCTTTATTATCAGACGTTTTTCAAATTCGTCCAATATGGCTGCGGGGTCTGTCGCCGACTCCACAGGCATGGCGGTAGCAAAACTGTTGTAAATTTTCAAACCTTCATCGGCCAATGCTTCTAGGATATATGGAGTTAGGGTTTGTCCTTCCAGACCAGTGGTCTTGGAATATAGATCTATGCGTTGGCACCATAACAAGAAAGCTTCACTCTTATCATCTTGACCGGCGAATCTCATTTGCGGTGCGTTGCGATATTGTTTTGCCGCCATGGCTGACCTCGATGACGAAAATTAGCCGAATAAACTGTACTCACGTGTTATCGTGTAGCTGTTTTGCGTCAGTCCTATATCCCACCGCTGCCACCATGTAATGTTATGATGTATGTATATAAGCATTACCTCGTCATCTACACAAGCACACACATGTTTCAGAAGGCACTCAGTAAAAGCATGTTCAGTTTGTAGCCATGTTTTATTTACAGGATATCGTACATGTGAAGATTCGCATATTATTACAATGTGTGGTTCGTATTATTAATGTATTATATTACAGTTAATACTACAGAAACTTATTAATTTATCCCCATTTTCTTTCGTTTGCTGTTCCGCTGCCGCATTTCCTCATTACTCTTTCATTATATGTATTGTGTGTACCAGCTTTCGCATTGAGGTCTCCCATTACTATAATAAGATCATATCTAGGTGTGTCTTCCATTTCTTTCTGCAGTTGTTGATAGAATTCATCCTTGACCTCTTCATCGCTGTCATTCGTTGGTGCGTAGAATTGTATTATTGTAGTATTGGTGAATCTACCTCTCAATCTTAATAGTCTGTTGTTGATGGGTTTCCATTCCGGTAATGTCCGTTCTATTCCTTTCTGTAGAATAATGGCTACACCTTCATTGTGCTGTCCATCCTCTCTTCCAGAGTAAAGTACTGTTTCTCCTGTTGCTGTTTTAACTTTTCCTGCCCCTGTCCATGAGCTCTCGCTCATCCCTAGAATGTGTAACCTATAGTTTCTCATTTCTGCCGTGACCTGTTTTAGTTTACCCATCTCATTCATTGTCCTGACATTCCAAAATCCTATTCTTGTATCATGTTTTGCGGTCAGGACGTCCGTTCTCATGTCAGTGGCTTCCTTTCGGCTTTCACCACTGACAGTCATACGAGCCTCAGACTCTGGATGTCCGTCCCACAGCAAAGTTTGTTTATTCGTTGTTGTTTCCGTAACTTCAATTTTTTTTACATAGACAGGGGTGTCAGCCCTATTCACCCAACAGATGTGGCAATATTCCGCTCTGACCTAAAATCATAAAAGATGTAAAAGACAACAAAAAGTTGTAAGAATCCAGTTACTATTGTTACCAAATGCAGTAAAGACAAAAATGGCTCCCAGAAATGTGTTTTTCCATGACTTATTTTGCTTTGAAATGTTACAAACATACACTCTACTTTTTTCTCACCATGAAATTACAAAAAGAATAGCACAGTCAGGGCAGGTACATTTTGAAGTCAGGTAACTTTTCAGTAAATTTTAGTCAGGAGCACATTTTTGCTGCTGGTTTAGGCCATGGGATTTGTGGTAATGTGTTGTTTATGTGTGCATACACTGACAAAACAGATAGATAGACAGTGAACGAACGAACTTTATTTTCAAAGGGTTAAGAATTGGGCACGCAGGCCCGTCTGACATTCTGCCCTTCCTCTCTCTATCATCATTTATACTGTATCCTTTCATCCTGACGTTTACTTTAAGTATTTATCATTATAAAAGTAATATTACATTTGCAATAATCATCATAATTAAAGTATGTTTTTAAAAAAAAAAAAATAAATAAATAATTACTAAAAAAAAAAAAATATTTAAAAAAATAAAAATTAACAAAAATGAAAAAAAAAAATTATAATATTAACTATCAAAAAAAAAAAACAAACAAACAAGACTGATAAAAATCGAATTCCTCATACAGTAAATTAGTGATTTGAGACATATTCAGAGGTGTGTTATAAGAACTCGTGAAATATTCAAACGGTCTGCTACTGAATGTCTTTGTCTTTTGTCCTCGTAAGACGAATCACCTTTTTTCGATTTTTTTTTCAAACCCATCTACTGAATGACTCAGGGACTCGGTGTTTTTTCCAGTGCGCGCGAACTACTTTACGAGAGGTAAGCAGCTTTGAGTCTCATAGCAGATACTGCTGCAATGAATGCAATGATAGGTTCATCAAGATGAGGTGGGGTAAACAGTTAATTTCCTCGCTGTCTTTGCGTCCCAAACTCAAGATCAGAATCAGACTAGGCAGATAGTCAGATAGACATATACGAAAGCAATTAATTTGCCAAGGGTTGAAAATCGGGCACAGTCCCCTCTTGCATTCTTCCTTCCTCTTGCTCATCTTTTGTTACTGTTGTAATGTTATGATGTATGTATATAAGCATTACCTCGTCATCTACACAAGCACACACATGTTTCAGAAAGCACTCAGTAAAAGCATGTTCAGTTCGTAGCCATGTTTATTTACAGAATATCGTACATGTGAAGATTCGCATATTATTACAATGTGTGGTTCGTATTATTAATGTATCATATTATATTACAACTGTTACTCAAACATTCTCCAGCGTACTTTAACACATTAACTACCGAATTGAAAAACACACTATGGCCGAATTAAATTTTTTTCCCATTTTTATCCTGTAGGTGTTTGCACAAAGCTGTAGTTTTCGTAATTGTTTACAGATTTTTATGAATTACACGTCATTTTAAAGATAAATGAATGTACTATTACAATAAACACCAGTTGTAACTCTAATAGAGGTTGTTGCTATTTAACGGCCCTCCGATGGCCGAGAACTTGCAATATTTTCACAATTATAACTGCTTGCGCCCCATCTCTATCAAAATCACAATTTCAATCAATGTGCACACCGTTTTCACTCTTGTCCTCGTCGCTAGATCTATCAGTCAACTGTTGAAACATGTTTCTATCCTATTCAGCTGTTAGACGAGTTGTACATGCATTTTTTGTAGTCCTAACACTAGTTGCCACGGTAAACAGTTTTACACGATTTGGTAACTAACCCAAAACGCTGAAAAATATGAACATAATATCAATTTTCCAGTGTTCTACAACAACCATGCTTTGGGAATTTGTTTTCCGGTGGCAACTTAAAATCTCGAACCAGATCAGAGAGTGTTTCAGTACATTTTTCATTCGTTTTATTACTAAAATTAGATTGGCGCTCTGAGCGGCTTGCGGTCCAAATGTGATTATTTTGTGAACAGCTGACAGCGGCTTGCGGTGGTTAATGTGTTAAGTATTAATTTAAGGGCAATACAACATTACAAGGTAGTATAACATCATACATTAACAGTACCTGATCACAAAATTAAGAATATGTATATTGTTATGAAAAACTAGATCATCAGAGCCTCCATACAGTATATTGATAAAAGTACAACACAATCAGTTAGGGTGGCATATAATCAGCACTCATAAAGTATTTGAACCGTATACGATTATATGAGTAAGGACTGTGCGTGTTTTTCAGGTCAGTGAGAAGATTGTTCCAAAGATGAGCAGCTGAGTAAGCCAAATGAGTCTTAAATACGTCTAGCCTGGACTTGGGTACCTGTAATTTGTTTAAGCGCTGACTACGTCTTTCATACCGGCGTGATGCCGACCACATCACCCCTAGTGTGCCGACGGTCAAGATAATATGGGCCTAACACCATATTCCCAATATGCCTCAATGGGCGTGTAACGGGTTCCTTTACCTTTTTTTTTTTTTTTTACGTCTTTCATTATATTTTAAAAGTGGCCAAAGATACTTTGGAGCATTCTGTGACAGGATTTTGTGAATAAATTTCCCTTTGTTAAATAGGAAGCGCTTCCTGAGGGGTAATATTTGAAGGTAATTATATAAATCTATACAATGTGATTGGTGTTTATCAGCAACAAGGCACATTGCGTGTTTTTGAAGCGAGTGGAGCCTTTTTGTGTTGGAGACAGAACAGCCATCCCAGATTGTGGAACAAAATAGTCTAGATGCGTTTGTATATGAGATATATAGAACATTTTCCTTGCCTCCTCATCCAGGAAATGTTTAATTTTGGCTAATTGGTAAACTTTTTGTGCTGTTTGCTTTGTGAGTGCAAGTACACGTGAGTTCCAACTTAGGTGTTGGTCAACAGTGAGACCTAGAGTTCTGTGTTCATTTACGTTTTCAATGTAGAGCTGAAGTGTTGTTTTCTGCAAGTTTTGTAGTTTTTGTCTGGTTGATATTAACATACATTTTGTTTTACTAATATTTATTTGCATGCGATTCTCGTTGCTCCACTGAATAGGATTATGTGTATCGTTTTGTAAAGATTGTTCTAGTGTGGTGCAACTTTTATCACTTGTATAGACAGTACATTCATCTGCAAACAAGTCACATGATGAGTGTTTCAAGTATAGAGGAAGATCATTAATGTGTACGGTAAAGAGAAAAGGGCCGAGAATAGAGCCCTGATGAACACCTGTATTGACACCGGTTGGGTTCGACAAGGAATTATTGTAAGAGACTATTTGTTGTCTGTCTGACAGGAACGATTTAATTAACGTTACCAGCTTAATATTTACTTTCATTGTATCTAATTTTCTGATTAAAATAAAGTGATCTATCATATCAAATGCTTTTCTGAAGTCTACAAAAATTGCTCCACATATATTATCGTTATTGATGTTTAGGTGCCAATTGTCTATCATCTTTGTTAAGGCTGTGTGGCATGAATGCTTTGGTCTAAACCTCGACTGACTGCCGATTAGCAGGTCATTATTGACTAGGTGTTGTAGTGTGGTTTTGTGGATGTGTTTTTCCAGTGGTTTGGACAGCGACATGAGAGAGATAGGCAGACAGTGAGAGAGAGAGACAGAGCTAGAGAGAGAGGTGCAACAATTCTGCTAAAATCACTTAAACTCTGCTTTGCTAATACAACCTTGTTTTAATATCCCAAATTTAAATAACATGAAATCAAATCAAACATGCATTCATCTGAGCAGAAATCTTCATTGTACTTCATTTAATTCTTCATCAATTCCCTTTAGTGCATAATGGTGCATAGAACCTATGAAATGTTCTTCCAGAATATTCTTTATGAAGCTAGGTTCAGAACCCTGCACTAAAATGCATTCATCTTCTTGTATTACCTATTACTGATCTTCTCCATACACTCTTTTGTTGCCTCATCCTTTTCTATAATGTTTCAAGAAGAAAACCACTTACTGCACATGGCACATTATCTTTCTTTTTTTTTTTTTTAAATAAAAGCAAAAAAAAACAAAGATTACAAACTCAGCTAATTTTAAAAACTACAAAAGTAATGATGAATCAACAATATAAAAAAAAACCATTTAAATCCTATAAATAAACCATGTTGCCTTTAGCACATGTTGTTCCAATTTTTTAACTCATTCTAACACAGGCAGTTTTCCAGTTTTACCTAGTCCCTAAAATGGAGCCATTTTTTTTTCTACAAGTGATGTTTTAAAAATAGACAACAGCCATATCAAAATTTAGGAAATTGTGTGAAGAATGTTGTGGAAAAAATGTTGAGTTGTTATGTGATGTAATAATTGTTTGTTATCTTGCAAAGTATTGATACCATAAAAAATCAAAACAAAAATCAATCAAAATTGTACTTTCATGTAAATATTTCTCTACTTAATTCCTTGGTGGTACAAGCCCAGGAATCAAAACGTATTTCCTGTTGAAAATAATCCAAAAAGTTTGATAAAAAACAAATGAAAACTCTTATTTTATGATTTTTGTTTGGTTGTGAAGTCACATATTGCTGAAACTCATTTACACAGTCCTGTCCCACCCAATTTGATTAATTTATTATTTAAAAATATCAAATTAGTTAAATGTCCTTCTCGGAATCGAAAATAGGTTGTTATCGATATTGCCAAAATTCATTTAGAAATAATCTATTGTGGTTGATCCGTTGATAGTTTATGACTGTTATGTATGTGACAACGCTACTTGTAAAAAATAAAAAAAACAGCATAATGATGTCATTAATTGATAAAAATATGCAAAATTTAAACACCAGAATACTTCTTTCACTACCAATTCAAAACAAGTGGTCCACATGAAGTTTCCGTGATTTGAACAAGCTATGGTCACTTATTTTCTCATTTTTCCTTCAAATTCGGAACTTGTATCGAGCGGGCACAGCATATGCCCCGTAGGTAGATCTATAGGGTACCCTGGCATACCACACAACTCGTAGGTTAGACTGAGTTTAAAAAAAATTAATATTATAAGGTACATGGGAAGACACAGTAAAACAAAACACTACACAGAAATACAAGAATAGTAGTAATGAAGGACGTAACAACCTCAGAATAAAAACAAAAGAGACTGATTGGTCATATACTTATTATGAAAAGTAACACATGACTAAGATAAGAATTGGACTGGAGTTCATTAAGGCAGTCTTTCAAAAGTGTGGTATGCATATCCCAAGGGTATGTGAAAGACGTTCAGTGGATACATAGCAGAATGTTTTAATTTTACTTTATCATACCTTCTGGTAGCTGCAGAAAACAATTTAATTAAAATCAAATATATGAGAATCATGTACTTGGGAATTACACATTTATTTACAAGAGTGAGACACATTTTAACTGCTGTTTATGAGAGCGCGATTGCACATATAAAGTATACATATATAAAGTAATTATGGATATGTAGAAGTTGCTGGCACCATCTAAAATACTTCTACTTATCAGTAATTGTGTTTATAAGAACTTTGCTCAAAGATGGATATTTTAAGGTCAGAATGTGAAAGAAAGAATAAAGTTATTACTTTAATCATTTATTGACACTGTTTCAGTATTAAATTTACATTTGTTTTAATCTTTTCTACTTTTCAAAAGCTAAGCAACAAAATATCAAGCTATAGTATCACGTTATTTGTTAGTACCATGGTAGCAAGTAATAAAACATTTAAAGTCTAAATGTCCTATTATGCTATCTTCCCAAGTCTGGTCATTCACAAACATGTTAAGACTGCTGCTTGACAATCAATTTTTTAGCACTGTATTATATCTGGAACAGACGGACATATTTACATTCCTAGGATGTATAGTAACACCAGACGGCGGAACAAGCAAAGACATCAACAACAGAATGAATAAAGCGAGAACAGCCTTTGCTAGTCTAAACAACATCTGGAAGTCCTCTCAGTACAGCACAAACACCAAATTAAGATTATATGAGAGCTGTATACTTTCTGTGCTTCTCTATGGTGTGGAATACTGGAGAGTAACAGAAAAGGAAATGCCAAAAAAGGCCTCTTTCCGCACAATCTGCCTAAGGAAAATTCTCTGAATCTTTTGACCGAATACCATCAACAACCAACAACTGCTTACTTGGAGCAACCAAGAGGATATACACACCATCACAGCTGGCAGACGCTGTAGTTGGGTTGTCCCCAACCTCAGAAGAGACACCAATGCCATCACAAGAACAGCTATGCTATAGACTCCTGAAGGAAAACAAAAGAGAGGCCGATCAAAAACAACTTGGCAGAGATGCAAAGACTGAGCCAGAGCTGGGGCACGGCATGAAGAATGGCCGCAGGCCAAGCAAAGTGGAAGCAGTTTGTTGCTGCCCTACAAGATGCCACCAGGCATGATGGCCACTGACTGCTTTGACAGTCGGCGGCTAAGGACCAAATAAGAAGAATTATATCTTCATCAAAATCTTATGTGGTCACACACATTTATAACTTGGTTTACCAAGAGGCATTAAGACAGGACTTTTACTTAAGTGAGTCTAAATTAGTCTTGGGACTGCAAAATTACCTGGACTTATCTGAAAATTCTAGTTAATAGAAACTGACATAACTGGGTTTTTTTTAACAAAGCCAAAAAAGAAAATTGGCCAGGACCTGCAGAACTGCTTTAGACTTAAGTGAATTCAAGTTAAGTAGACTGTACTGTATATTTTATAACATACAACAAAACTACATGTAATCTCTGCAGCCTTTACTGTACAATTTATGATGTTTGTTTAGAGCATGACATTCCCTCATTTTTCAATTTCAATCTTTATCCAAGTTCGAAATAGTAAAAGTTTGAGTGCTAAAGTAGTACATCAATAAGGTGTCATATTGCAGCCTGATGTAAGACTGTGCTCAGACCAGAAATCTTCTGAACTTCCAATAACAATGTATTGCTGACATAAACAAACACTACAAGATATCACAGACAAACCAAATAATGTAAATATAAAATCCACAAATGCATTTTTAATCCTCATTAACGGCACTGTGTTTTGGTATCTAATGAAAACTGTAACCAAATCTCACATGACACTGAATTAAGTGAGAAAAAAAACACAGAGAACCCAGTACATCTACTAAGCTAGATTGCAGTGAACTTTATATACTAAACCAGATTGCAGTGAATATTAAATACTAAACCAGATTGCAAAGAACATTAAATATTAAACAAGACTGCAGTAAACTTTAAACGTTAAATACTAAACCAGACTGCAGTAAACTTTCAAGTATTTTGACGTTTTTAAATTACATACAATTTCAAATGTAAACTTGAATATCTCTGAGCTTTACACAGTATTATAGATTTGCTTAACATTCGTTTTTGTTCCTTTTTAATATTACAAGAGGATGTCTACAACACTTTATATAATGCATATCTAAATGCCGTAACAGTATTTAAAACAGCAGTACAGATAAGTGATTTTGAAAAACTGCTTCACTTCATGACAACCTGTCAGATATACTATATATATATATATATATCATCATCATCTCAACCCATAACCCGTCATGGGTCGTAGGGGTGCCATGGTGGAAGCATCAGCAGACATGGTCCTCCACTGCTCATATATATATATATATATACATTTAAAAATAGAATAATGTAATATTTTTTGTCTTTTAAAGCAGATTCCATGTTAACCAATTCCATTAACAAGAAAATCATCAAGTAAAAATATCTTCACCACATAAGTTAAAATTCTGTAAATCTTCCTAGACAGATGTTTGTCTCTATATCAAGTCTAATGTAATGCTTTATTTCTACACTTATCAGAAATTGTTGCCTTGGTGTTCTTTCTTGATACCTGTTGTTTTCAACCTTGATTTGGTTCACTCATGTGCTGGACTAAATTAATTCATCTGAACTGCTTAGTGTTCTTACAAGCGTACAGTAACCAGTCTTGTCAACTCATGGTTATCCTTCATGTGTTGTCAGCAACACCTAAACATATACAAAAGTAACACTGCAAGATGGGATAGATTTACTGAATATAAAAAAAGCAGCAAACCTTATACAGAAATAAGACGTAATTGTTAAAGAATCTAAAATAAATTCCTGTGAAAAAAATTAATCAGACAAGTTTCTAATGTGAATTTTTAGGACTGTTAATAAAAAACAAAATAAGTTATAGCCCCTTTCTACTACAGGAGGCAATTATTGAAATCTCCAGAATAATGCTGCCCTCCCCTTTTACAGCCATTTCTCCTGTTAAATGATCCATTTTAAAGGGCATTAACTTGAGAACATTTTGTTTGTCATTTGTTCATGAATTATACTGTGATAATTGTTATGTAACTAGTAAATAAATGAATGTCATCTTGTTTTTTTAACTCAAACAGCATGAGGACACAAGTGGGCCCCTCTTGTAGTGCCATGGTGCCTTTTGAAGCTATTTGTTTTATATGCACAACCTAGCCTTAGTTGTCTGCCATGACATGTCTAAAGATAAATACAACTCTTCAGAAAAGAGTTGATAGATACAAGACAAAATGGTCCATACTAGTTGTGCATGCCATGTTTACACTGGAACTTCTTCTTCTAGTGCCATGCTTAGTGGCATGGGTGATCATGTCTCATTACATCCTCCCACCTTCAGTGCTGATCAATTTTGTGGACTCCTTTCCGTGCCACTGTTGCAAGGTGGTTTGCTCTGAACAATGTTCCATGTGATATGAATAAAACAATTATAAATTTATGGCCATTGTTTTTTTCTTTGATATGTTAGTTTTTTTTATTCAGTGATAGTGCATCGTGCCTTCGATGGAAGATTAAGCGAATGCGGGGATGGAAGATTCCGAACAATACTTGAACCTTGGAATACGATTGATTTGATAAGTCATTTCATTGAGTCCATACATTTAATTCACAGTTGTACACACAGGATGATCATTTCAAATAGGAGTAGAACATAAGTCCATATAAGTCATGCATAAATTAATCAATAACGTAGACTGCTGGTTTACGTGTCAATGTCCGTTTGAGGATACAATGCAGTATTGTCGTCAGAACATCACAGCTATATGCACGCGCAGCTAGACATGGCTACCTGCCGACAGTGAGACTGCGAGTCTGAATATTTCATATGAATTTGACGATTATTCTTCTCCTTCTGAGAATTCTAGTTAAATACTAACCTCCATAAATTTCCCTCTCATATAGAGTTCTAGGACTGACCCTGGTCCATAAAAAAAAATGCATATATAAATGGCTATATCATGCCATTGAATTGGAAGGTTAGAAAAACGCAGCTATTCAGCTTGGCGGTCAAGTAACAAAGGGTAGCGTTTCTTAGTTACCGACTGTGACCCAAACAACGCTATACACGTCATAATCGATCGTGTATGGAGCGTTCAATAATTGAAACATCTATCGCAATATATTAAATGCCTTAACCTTTACAATTGCACGTCTGATAACCTTTAGCAGACGGCGTTAATATCATATACCGTAACAATTCCCTGTACACCGGGGAAAAAAAAAATCGATAGATTTTTTTTCAAGATCTATCCGACTTAACAATTTTTCAAAAAATTTAACACAATTGTGACATATGGCCGACGATGTTCTGAGTAGAACCGTGTTGCGGTCATGTCAACTAACTATTTGTCATAGTCATCTAACATTAATCATATTATATATCAATATTATACATATTATTATATCAACTAAATAAATGTCCAATGTTAATAGTGAATGATAGAATTAAATTAAAGTAAGGTCTGTCGTATTAGTATGTCATATAGGAATTAATTTGACTAATTAACATTAAATTAATTAATTAAACTAAGAGTTAAATTATTAAGGTTCTAATGTAACGCGATGTTATGAGAGAAGAAAAAAAACAAAATAAGTGAGAAGAAATAGAAAGAAATTCGAATATAAGTTTAACTTAATTGTGTGTGTTAAGTGTTAGTGAATAATAACTATCTAATTTAACTAACTAAATAATGTATAGGTACATTAAAAAAAAATATTAATCTAATACTTGTGTGAGATTTATTTTCTCTTTTCATAATTTCTTCTTTTTATATTTCGTTCTCTTTTTTTTTGTTCTTTCATTTCATTTTTTCTCACATTTCATTTTATTGATAATAATTCAATTAAGAAGTTAAGTTAACTAATTAATTAGTATAGGATATGATGATCCATCCGTAGTCTTGATCCTGATGAATTCTTTTAGGCAAAAATGTTCAAACGTTTACGTTGGAAAGAAATGTCATTTATCCCAGCATCCAAGAATTAAGTGCACATAGGATAATAAGTTCGACTTGTCGTCAGATATTGTTCCATGATTGTTCAACGAATATTCATATATCGTGTATGGACGTTAGACGAAGTTTGAATGTCAATATGTATACCTTGATTGTCTTTAGTTCCATTCTGTGATGCATATAGTGTTTATAAAGTTTGAATTGAAGGCAAGGTTAGTTCTCTTATAGTTGATATGTTTTAGGAATGTTAATGTTGATTATTCGTCGTCAATAGGATTACGTGACAACGCATCCGCCACAATGTTTTCAGTGCCAGGAATATGTTCAATGGAGAATTCAAATGGCTGTAGGATGATTGCATATCTGGCGAGTTTCTGGCTTTTATGGTTAGATCGACGCAAGGATGCTACAGCACGTTGGTCCGTCTGTATGGTGAAGGGAGCACCAAGCAGGAACTTTTCGAGTTTAGTTATTGCCCATATCACAGATAAAAGTTCCTTGTCGACTGTGGAATACTTTGTTTCTGCCGGCTTTAGCTTTCTTGAAATATATAAGGTAGGATGTAGAATGCCATCATGGTTCTGGAGCAGGCATGCACCAATGCCGTAGTTACTAGCATCTGTTCGTAAGAAAAATCTTTTGGAAGCATCGGGAAGTCTTAAAATTGGTTCATGCGAGAACAAATTTATAATTTTGTTGAAAGTTTCATTGCATGTACCAGTCCATGTCACCTTCACCGGCATGTCTTTTTTTAAACAATGAAGACAATACAGCCGTGATGGATGACAAGTTTGGTATGAATCTACTGTAATATTGAACAAGTCCTAACAAACTCCTGACCTGTTTCTTCGTCTGAGGAACTGCTATGTTTAGAATTTTGGAGACTGTACTAGGTAACGTTCGGATATATCCCGATCCAATGATATGTCCCAAAAAGGTTATCTCATTACACGCGATTTGCACCTTTGTAGGTTTAGCAGTTAGATGATAATTCCTTAGAGTGTCGAAAACATATCTAAGTCCCGAAACATGTTCCTCAAACGACGAACTAAACAAGCATATGTCGTCAATATATGTAATAACGTCTAGTCTACCTGATAAAATTTGTCGCATCAGGCGAATGAAGGTAGCTGGCGCATTAACAAGCCCAAAAGGCATCACATTCCACTGGTATAGACCTTGTGGAGTGGAAAATGCGGTGTAGTACTTAGCCTTTTCGGTCAGTGGTATCTGCCAATAACCTTTAGTTAAGTCTATCTTACTAAATATAGTTGCGTTGGATAGACGTGGCAGTAAGTCGTCGATAAGTGGATGTGGTTCGCTGTCAACTATAGTCTTAGCATTTAATTTTCTATAATCAACACATAGTCTGGGAGCCGCGCTAGCGTAGTGGTTACAACACCGCTCTGGCGACCGGGTGATACAGGATCAAACCCGGGCGACGGCATTTGAGGATTTTTCGTCGACCGGGATTTGAACTGGATTAACTCGAGACCTGGCGAGGACATTTGAAGGAGTGTCGTCGACCAGGAACTGGCGGCTCCTGAGCCGACCCAGCTGCAATGGGTACCTCCGAAATCGGAGAGTATTTGCCTGAATGGCGAGGGACACCTGTCTCTGTACAAGAAATAAAGGGATACTCACGTAAAATCAATGTCAGGTTAGACATAAATAATAACCTGAGATTTCGCCTCGAGTATTAGCGGGCGTACGAAAAAAAAAAAAAAAAAAACACATAGTCTGATGTTATTGTCCTTCTTCCGGACAATCACTAATGGAGAAGAGAATGGCGAATTACTAGTCTCAATGATTCCCAGAGACAACATCTGTTCAAGTTCCTTAGTAGTTTTAGCAAGGAAATGTAAAGGAACAGAATAGGGATGTACACGAATAGGTGTATCATCATTGAGAGTAATGTCATGACTGATAGCCGATGTGCGACCCGGGACGTCGGTCAACACATCTGGATAAGATTGTAATAGATTAGCAATCTGTAGACGCTGTTGCGATGTAACCGTTGAAGAGATGGTTACATCCCGCCAAGATTCAGTAGGTTGAACTACTGGTACCGGTAACGGTAACTGTACCTCAGGAAAAGAAGATTCTTCTTCCTGGATGACAGATAAGTTAGAATAATAACAAGTAGATACTGTGTTGTCATCTAGTTCATGAAAAATTGACTGTAAGTGTTCAGGACGTGTATGAAATTGCTTGAGCATGTTAATATGAAATATCTTTTTGTGTCCCTTGATATCTAAGACGTAATCAACGTCGGAAATTTTATCAATGACTTTGTAAGGACCATTCCAAGATATCAATAATTTATTGTTATTGTGAGGAAGTAACACATAAGCCTCGTCGCCTGGGAATAATTGGCGTAATCGTCGAGACCTATTTTGTAGAGATCGAGCCTTAGCTTTTGCAGCCTCAGAAGAAGCTGTTGCCAACTGGCAAGACTCAATAATGTTCTTCCGAAGATTAATCACGTACTCGTAAGATGACTGAGTGTCCTGAGTCATCTCCGCGTCAATTAATAAGTCTTTTATTAGTCCCATAGGACCTCTTGGGGGAGCACCAAAAACTAATTCAAAGGGAGAGAAGCCAGTTTGTTCATGCGGTACCTCCCGATAAGCAAATAGAACAGCTGGGAGTGCTCTGTCCCAGTCATGAGGGTGCTTAACAGTAACCTTATGTAGTAGTTGTTTAAGTGTACGGTTAAGTCTTTCAACCGCACCATTACTCATAGGATGATAAATACTACTTAAATTCCTATCAATGTTCCAAGTTTTCATGACTTCCTTCATGGTGTCAGATATGAACTGTGACCCATGGTCTGATAAAAGTTTTCTAGGAAACCCTATTCTAGAAAAGATGAGATGTAGTGCATCAGCTACATCTGTGGTAGTGGTGGTCTTTAATGGGATAGCTTCTGGCCATCGTGTGCACAAATCAATGCACGTAAGGACGAATCTATGTCCTCTGGCAGCAATGGACCAATAATATCTATGGCCATCTTGTCAAAAGGTCTTACTGAGATATCGCAAGCCTGAATAGGCGCCGTGTGAAAAGCTCCACGTGCTTTCACTTCTTGGCATGTAGTACAGGAACATACATACTGCGAAATATCTCTTGACACTCCTGGCCAAAAGAATGAAGACAGTACTCGAGATCGTGTTCGAGTATATCCCATATGTCCAGCACAATGTGAGTCATGTGCATGTTGAAGAATGTACCGTCTAAAAGTATACGGGACCATAACTTGTTGTTCCATTTGTGATTTGTCATTAAAACATCTAATCAATATGTCATTTTTAATAACAAACCAATGTTTGTTATTATTACCTGAGGATAGATTGTCAACTTTATCAACCAGCTTAAAAAATTTTTTTAAAGATTTATCCTCTTTTTGTTTGGTTGCAAATGTTTCCCTGTCAATAGGTGAATTGACTACAAATTCCTCTTGGTTGTCGGCATCCATTTTATTATCATCAACTTTCTCCATGAGTTGAGTCTGCGCTCTAGTTGTCACGGCGTTTCCAGTGCATAGGTTATGTTTCTCCCATTCTATAATCTCATCTGGAGTACAATCTTTACTGCCGTGTATACGACCAACCATCAGATCAGCTATAGGCTTTTTTAGCATACATACTTTTACGTTCCCTGTGAAAAAAGGTGTGTTAACATGAATAATAGCTGTGGGATAAAACTCAATAGTTCCCCCAAAAGTCATGCAACGGACATATTCCCCCGTTGCACAGCTAGGATGTACCAGCGACTGTCGTACACCAATCGTTGTGGATCCTGAATCCCTCAGCACTGAGACGACGGATCCATTAACTAATCCCCTGTTAAAAATTAGTAGGCCTGTTCCATCGTTGACTGCAAGACCTACCTCTGGTGTAATATGTCCGCAGTTAAGCACTGTTTCTTTCGCCTTCTGAAAAATAAGATTGCATTGTTGGCAACTATTTGCCACATTATAATTAATAGCAAAACATGCAGCAGAAGACTGTGTTGTATTATTGTCAAGTGGGACCTGAGCTATAGGGGTAGTATTATTTGTAACTGCCGCCCCTGTATTATGGTTGTAATGAGATGATCCCCGAGAATGAGATCGATTCCGAGTATAATTGTTAGAATTATCTCGTCGTCCTCTATAGTAACTATTATCTCGATGTCTCGAGCCATGATTATTACCATTCCAGTTACTATTATTATTGGGAGTATGTGATCGATTATAATTAGTGTTATGTTGACCATTGTGGTAGTTTGTTTGAGGTGAATAATTTCTATCTCGTGATCTACCTCTGTTGAACTCATTTTTATTGTTGAAATCATTATTATGTCCCTTCTGAAAGTTAACATTGTGATTTCTTTGGAACCTGCTTCTGTCTACACTGTGATGTCTTTGTTTGTTATTATGATTGTAGGCCATATTAGACGCCACAGGTAGAGGTTCTCTTAATGAGGAGTTAGAAATGGTTGCATTCGGATGTGCCGAACAGTAGTTTAAAGAAATTTTTTCTAACTCGTCCATAGTACCTGGTTTACGCTCCTGCAAATATGCAAAAAATGGCTGGCTAACCGAAGATAATACCTTATCCCGTAGTAGTAAATCAACTAATTTGTCGTATGATTTGTTGACTTCTGCCAGTTCAACCCATCTATTAAATGTATTGCGTATGTTCGCAATGAATCCTGCAAAATCTTTTGGAGATTCAGGTAAAATTCCCTTAAATTTCAACCTACAGTGTTCCTCGTCCAGGTGAAACCTTCGTAAAAGCAAGGACTTAATAGCACCGTAGTTATTTGCTATTGATGGGTCAGCATTTTGAGAAGCCGTCAGTGGTTCTCCAACCAAGAATTCATTTAACTTGAGTACCCATGACTCTTCAGGCAAATGGTTAGTTTTGCAAGTCTGTTCAAAACGTGACAGGAACGATGAAAGGTCGTCCACGTTCAAGTTGAGAGTGGGTAATTTAAAGTTGTAGAAATGTTTAGTTTGGCTGGATGATGATCCATTTTGTGCGTTATTATTCTGGTTTGCATCAGCACTTTGTGCTTGTAATCTTGCTGTCTCCAATTTAATACGCGCCAATTCCATTTCTTGTTGTAAAATAATTTCCTCTCGTTTCAATTTATTCTCTTCTTCCTGTTGAGCAATTTCTCTTAATCTATTTTTGCCTTGGCAATTTGCTTCATCTCACGTTCTGCTTCCTCTTTCTTTAATGCAGCCTTTTGTTCCTCTTCCTCTTTCTTTAATGCAGCTTTTTCTCTGCTTCTTTTCTTTCATGTTTTTCCAGTTCTGCCTCAGCAAACTGACGAAGTTCTTGAGATTTATAACCATATTCCCTACCAATTTTAACGAAATGGTCTATAGTAAGCATTTTGACTTTTATCTGTAAGTAATTATTGATAATTACTGATTAAAATAGTCAATAGTAGCTTCAGAGTAATTATTATACTTACTCAACTTAGAAATATTCAATATAAATAATCACAATAGTACTGAACTCTAATGTCTAAGTTCAACCAATAGACAATATTTTGTAACAATATTGTATCTAAGTAATACTATATCATAAATAGTTATGATATCTGTTAACTATTATGTAATTACTTCACACAATTAATCTTAATATCCAATAATGTTGGGTATGATTCCTAGTAATTATATTGTTCAATGTACTAAGTCACTCTCTTAGTACCAGAAAAGTATATTAAATAATATACAATGGGTCTATTACCTCAAAGGTAAACTATAAGATTATTTTATTTGGTCAATATATATATATATATTATTATGCCCTAGGCATCTCTTATAAATTGTAGTGCTACTTTCTTGGACTATCACTGCATAATTATGCAATGTCCCATATTAACCTTAAATATCAGAAAAAATTAATTAAATTAAATTACAAGTGTATTATTGCATATAATATCATATTATTAATGTAGTATTTAATATATATCATGAGGACAAACAAAACAATGATGCAACTAAAGGGTACAAACAATGTTAAGACGCAAACAAGACATTTTCACAATTAAAAATGAATTTATGAACTAAATAAAACAAGCGGAAGTGTCACAAGCCAAATGAAGGGTCAAGGTCTGACCCGAGGTCAACTTAATATTCAAAGTACACAAAAAAAAATGACTGCAAAAAATGATGACATCACAGGACTCATAACGGACGAACATTTAACAATCATCAAATAAATTATAGTAAGAGTAGACTGGACGAAATAGTTAACGAACATGATACAAAACTGAATAAAATTGTTAACTGAGTACGAATAAAATACACCAGTTATCTACGGAACGGTACAGCTAACACAAATCGTCAAACGACAGCAGATTTGGACAGATAGTCCAATGGCAAACCTCAATGGGGCTTCCAAAAGTGCAATCGTTTAACTGCCCTAAGAAACGACCGAAATCAATTCAGGCATCGTGAGAGCCACAGAATCTAATTTCGGTTCATCCTCCCTACCTCCCACGAATTAACAACACATTAAGACAACAAAAAGTACATTAAACATAGGTAAAAACATGCCGATGTAGGCAGAGGGCATGGACTCAGTTAGCACTGTTTGCAATAACAACAGTTAAACACCTAGACTTATCTTTTCCGTTGCTTATATCAGTGCTAGCAGTCGTCAACAGCTAGGCTAAAGCCCCTGACTGTCTGCTCCTGTAGTCCATATCATGTGTTTGCTTCAAATGGCTCATGTTTCCCCTGGTTAGACTTAGAAACGGCTTGGTTTCTCCGACAGATCACCTACACGACTTTCAGTGACGTCACGTTGTTAGGCATTATAATGAGTACTGCGTCATCTTCGACTGGATCATGTGATCGAAAATTGATCGTAAATATTTCATTCGAAAGTCATGAAAAAATTTTTGGTTTTTGGTTGTTTTTTCGTCCCCACATACCGGGCACCACTGTTGCAAGGTGGTTTGCTCTGAACAATGTTCCATGTGATATGAATAAAACAATTATAATTTTATGGCCATTGTTTTTTTCTTTGATATGTTAGTCTTTTTTATTCAGTGATAATGCATCGTGCCTTCGATGGAAGATTAAGCGAATGCGGGGATGGAAGATTCCGAACAATACTTGAACCTTGGAATACGATTGATTTGATAAGTCATTTCATTGAGTCCATACATTTAATTCACAGTTGTACACACAGGATGATCATTTCAAATAGGAGTAGAACATAAGTCCATATAAGTCATGCATAAATTAATCAATAACGTAGACTGCTGGTTTACGTGTCAATGTCCGTTTAAGGATACAATGCAGTATTGTCGTCAGAACATCACAGCTATATGCACGCGCAGCTAGACATGGCTACCTGCCGACAGTGAGACTGCGAGTCTGAATATTTCATATGAATTTGACGATTATTCTTCTCCTTCTGAGAATTCTAGTTAAATACTAACCTCCATAAATTTTCCTCTCATATAGAGTTCTAGGACTGACCCTGGTCCATCAAAAAAAATGCATATATAAATGGCTATATCATGCCATTGAATTGGAAGGTTAGAAAAAAACGCAGCTATTCAGCTTGGCGGTCAAGTAACAAAGGGTAGCGTTTCTTAGTTACCGACTGTGACCCAAACAACGCTATACACGTCATAATCGATCGTGTATGGAGCGTTCAATAATTGAAACATCTATCGCAATATATTAAATGCCTTAACCTTTACAATTGCACGTCTGATAACCTTTAGCAGACGGCGTTAATAGCCCTTGTTGTATTCCATCCATCTATCTTGTCATTGTTCTACCCTGCATCCTACTTTCCAATGATTTAACATGCTGGGTATGCGACAGTCATTTATCTGTTCTCAATAAGATCAAATGTCAAAAGCATTTTGCCCATTTCTGCTGTTTGTATTCTATGCAGCACTTAGCACCAATACTTTTATCTTACCATTTTTCTGATGCTATCTCTTCATTTCTTTCTTTTGCATTTTGTTCAAGTGTAGTGTATATCATAAACTACTGTCCCATTCCTGTATTTTTTTAACATCCTTATTAGGCTCTTACAGTAGCGTACTGTGTTAGATGGTGCTGATCATTTTCCCTTTAGCTTCAAGAAATTGATCAGGATGTTTCATAAATAACAGCAGTAGCTTTTTCATGTGTGTCTCTATATCCTTGATTAATCATTTGTTTAGTTTAGTTAATCTGATTACCGATGCTTCCTAAATTTGTTGCATTATAAACATTACTACTCCTGGTTTCTCCTTTATTAAACAGTAAACTACAGTATTAAGTAGCCACTTTCGACTGTTTCTGCCATTTTCTGCAAGAATAAACCTATATCTTGTTCTATTATAGAAAATCCATTATTTCTTGCTAGAGTGCACAAGATTGATCAAAACTGTTAAGTAATAAATCTTAATGTCTCAAATGCTCAAAGAAGCAGTTTTTATTTACTTTGTCAGAATGCCATAGTTGTGCTCCATGTCTCCACCCCATGTAGAATAGTTTACGTGCTATTG
Organism: Oreohelix idahoensis; assembly: GCA_024509875.1. Taxonomy (NCBI): domain Eukaryota; kingdom Metazoa; phylum Mollusca; class Gastropoda; order Stylommatophora; family Oreohelicidae; genus Oreohelix; species Oreohelix idahoensis. The sequence goes on along the minus strand of JAMPIV010008607.1, from coordinate 81,154 downwards.
GTAAATTGCCAAGAACCTAATTTCTTACCGTAAACCTGAATAATTAAATAAAATATATGTATCCTAAGTTATGAATGTTGATAGTTTTTACCTGGCAATCTTCTGCAAAGGTCAAAGTGTCATTAAACATAAGTGCCCGCGTTATCTGGAATAGTAGAATGAAAAATTAGTTCTTTATTGCGTACAAATAATTTTTCCAAAAAACATTTCTTAAAAAGATGTGGTGGTTTTCCCATTAGAGGTTAGAGTTTAAGGGTTGGCTAATCAAAGTTTTTTTTAAAAAGTATGGCAATTATGAAGACACATTTTGTGTGGATGTCACTGAGCTCTATGTGGAGCTTGGCAAGAGTTTCTTTACAGTATGTGAGGAGTAGATCAGTGAGATAATGTTCAAGTGTTTACTACATAAGCCAATTGGTCCTGGGTATGATGTATTCAAGAACAATTTTTCCCATATATCTAAGTGACCATTAGTTGTTTATGTTAGAAAAGGAGAAATGACAACTAGCTAGAAGGGTGCAGGGTTCTCAAAAATGTATGAAAGGGTAGTCACTGAGCAGTCAGCTGTATTATCTGGTGGTTGAATGGCTTGGAAGACATGTCTCAGACAGAGGGTTGCTGTTGTAGGATGGGAGTTTAAAAGATGTTAGACCCTGAAAACAGTGAAAGTTTGTATGAATTATGTCATAACTGTCACATAAATTTTGTGTGATTATGACTGTGCATGACAATCTTCTGTTTATGCTAGACTGTGGAGGCTGGGCTTAGTATTTTCTGACATTCATATGTTGGTAAACTGAGAGTATATAACTGAACTGATTACCCCTCATCGTGGTTCATATATACAAGATGTATTGATTACAGTGTTTGGAGACTGAATGCCACAGTTGTGAGTTTTTATGTCATTTTTTTTTTTTAAACAAAGTATCTGGTCAATGCTTTTTCCATCTTCTTTGGTTGATCTTAATTGATGCCTTTTATGCACGGCTCTTCTTAGACTTGTTTCTTGTTCCACCTCTATACATTACTATTAATTTCTTAAAGCTCTGCTTTCAAATCCTCTGATGGTGCTCTGTATACCTTCCTATTTTCCATATAAAGAGACTGTTCTTGTACATGCCTGATAAGGTTTTAACTATGTTTTTAGACGGCAGATCTTGGACTTCATATAGGCCACGTTTCTTTTTTTCTTTTAACAGTCATCACTTGATTTCTGTTAACATACAGCATCAGCTGATATGCTCACCATGTAGTTGAATTCCTGTTTCTATAGGGTCTAGGTTTCCAAATAAAGCAGATTGCCTCCTTGTTAAAGTCATTAAACCAGAAGTATAATAGTTGGGCATTATTATTTCATACTTTGACCAGTGGCGTATCCTGGTAATGCGAGCTAGGCATGCTGCTACTTAAAATGAATATGTACGCCTACTATTTAACTTCTTCCCCTCTTAATTTAAAAACCAACTATATTCAATTACGCAACGATAGTTATTAGGGTTTTATGTCAATTATCTCCGAAATACTAATTAACTTACAACTTGAAACTCACTGTCACTGTAATAATCTGCATTCCCGGCAACTAACAAAAATTAATCACAAAAAACACTGGACGGACACAACCGATTTTTACAACTCGAGAGCTGCAAGGCCACCGCACGCATGTTCGTATTGTATTGACGTATCTGGCCATGACCCCGATCCACACAAACCAATCTTCAGACGTAAATCCGAAAGGTGCAGCACACATTGTGACGGAATTACCCGAGAAACTTCGGGCGATTGTAACCAACCAATAAAAAACTGCACTATAAAACGCGCCTGGGAAACTGAAACTAGATATACTCGTAGATTCTATGCGGGAAAATCCGTTATCCTGATGCGTGCGGTCCGAAAGCAGAACTTTAGAAGAGAAATATGTTACAGAATAATAAATTAAATTTTTATTCTCCTTCGGGCATAGGTGTGCGCAGCACGCACAGCACACAGAGAATACGCCACTGACTTTGACTGGTTAATAGCATAGTCCATACTCATCCAAGGCAACTCAATAATTTGTCAAGCATATAAAAATGCACAGTTATCCGTTTGATGAAACACTGAAAAATTTCTGGCTATTCAAAATGGTAATTTTTGACACTGGAAAAGTCCACATGGGGTGTTTATGAAGCAAGTTGTTACGATATCGACTCAATCTGTAAGTAGGCATCAGTGAGATACATTTGCGAGAAATGTTTTTTTAAGCTTATGGAAAAGTTTATCAGGTCTTCATAAAGGACACTGTACCACAGTCAAGTGATGGTTGATCCAGATCTGCAATCTCATATCCAAAATTTGAAAAGCTCTGAAAACTAAAGTTATTTTGTGTGCATGTATATACTCATGTATAGGTCAATCTCTTTAGAACTTAAAAAGTTTCCACAATGAATGACCCAATTGTAAGATGAAGTAAAAAAAAAATGACTGTTCAATGACGAATTTATAAAAAGCTAGAACTTTTTTCCTCCAAAGCTGCTGGTAGTTTCTGTGCAATTGTTGTGCGTTGGCAAAGAGACAGTGAAAACTGGTTCATAAAATGGCTACACGATCCTGCAGATGCAAGAAATTTAGACATTTTGGGCATGTTGTGATATTTTTCACTACTTTCCAATTGAAGGGCAGAAATAGATCCTCGAGTAATAAGGCAATCAGTCTGCCGCTGAGTTAAAACCCATTTAGTTCTTCTTCAAGAGCTGGAAAACACAAAGTTTTCCCCCTCCTTGCTGTTTCTTTTCAGCATTTCTGGCAAGGATTCTTATATTTTACGCCAGTCTCAAACAAATTTTTCGTCAATTCAAAATTCCCACATTGCATTTGAATTGCCATGGCTTTCAGCAAGTTCTATCACTGTCAGCTTTAAGCCAGCTTCATAAGAAGTACGCTTTCGTTTATAACTCATTGTAATAGAACCTAGTAGAACAGTCCCAATTAAGATGGTTTGGCCATGTCTGCAGAATGGGAGAAGATCGGCTACCACGACAAGCATGGGAAACAAAGAGCCAAGGATCCAGACCCCGAGGACAACCCAGAGTTTGCTGGGAGGATAACATTAGACAATCTTTGAAGGACCGAGGACTAGAATGGAACCAGGCCAGGAGGAAGACAGCCGATAGGATAGTCTGGCGCTCTCTCTTCCAAACCTCTACACCTCACGGTAGAAGGGGAAACGACTAAGTAAGTAAGTAATAGAACCTACAGGATTTTATTTTAAACTAAATGCAAGCGGGTGTACGCATGACAAGAAGTACGAATGCATAATGGACATAGCTGTATCAAGTGAATATTTTTATTTTAATAATTACCACAATTAAAAGCCTAATAAAATTGATTCAAACAATTTAAATGTATTTTGTTAAAACACTGAATGATGCAGCAAGTTTACATCTGAAGGATACCAGTGTCAGAATGGAAGAATATCGGCTACCACGACAAGCATGGGAAACTAAGAACCAGGGATCCAGATCCCCAGTCTGCTGGAAGGACAACATTAGACAATCTTTGAAGGACAGAGGACTAGAATGGATCCAGGCCAGGAGGAAGACAGCCGATGGGATAGTATGGCACTCTCTCTTCTAAACATCTACATATCAAGGTAGAAGAAGAATGACTAAATAAGTAAGTAAGGATACCAGTGTGTGGCAGGGGGTAGCAACACTGATTAGTTTCATGAATTTTTTTGTTTGTTTTGACTCCACTATTAGTCTGGGGTGCTTTTTTTTAATGGTCCGAAATGGGAATAAATTTCTCGACTTATACTTGAGTATATACGGTATATTCTATAGATGGGCCACTGTAATACACTGGTGCTTTTAACTTGATGTTGTCTGGTAGCTAGAGAATGCTGACAACCCCCAGAGCAATGCCAGCGGGAGTTTAATTCCTGGCAGGTTCTACCAAGCTGGACATGTCTGTGCGGATAGGGGTCAGACTAAAGAAGGCACCCTGGTCCTCCAGGTTGGGAGTTTTAGCACAGGGCTGACACTCTATGTAAAAAAAAACACACAAAAAAACAATCATGTTACACAAACTGCAGTAGACTAAGAAGCTTTGTTGCGGGACAGACATCCGGAGTCTGAATCTCATATGAAAGTAATATAATAAATCAGTTGCATTTTACGTCTTCTATCACATCATAATATGAGGAAGAGTGGAGCTTTTTATCCAGATCTCTGTTGAAATAAGCTAGGGTGTTACTGTAATATATGGTACATATACCACACTACTATTCTCAAATACATTTGTTAAATTTTGAATTCTGAAATATATCTGGCCCCAAACATTTTGGATAACAGGTTATGGAGCTGTAGTGACTTTATCTATTTTTAACAGTCATAGACTGGGTGATGCGCCAGACAACAGAGGGCAATCCAAGAGGAATAAGATGGACTACATTTTCTACATTGGAAGATCTGGAATATGCAGATGACATTGCACTGCTAGCACATTCACATCAACACATCCAGGAAAAAACGGATAGACTTAATAAGTATAGCCAGCAGGTGGGCTTGAACATCAACCTAAAGAAGACAGAGGTCATGACGCTCAATGTTAGCAACCCTGAGCCCATATCAGTAAAGAATCAGCAACTGGAACCAGATGCCTTCACATACCTAGGATGCATAGTAACACCAGACGGCGGAGCAAGCAAAGACATCAACAACAGAATGAACAAAGCAAGAACAGCCTTTTTTAGTCTAAACAACATCTGGAAGTCCTCTCAGTACAGCACAAGCACAAAATTAGGATTATATCAGAGCTGTGTGCTTTCTGTGCTTCTCTATGGCGCAGAGAACTGGAGAGTTACAGAGAAGGAAATGTCGAAATTGTCCTCTTTTCACACAACATGCCTAAGAAAAATTCTCAGAATCTTTTGGCCGAATACCATCACCAACCAAGATCTGCTTACTTGGAGCAAGCAAGAGGACATGCACACCATCATAGCTGGCAGACGCTGGAGCTGGGTTGGCCATATCCTCAGAAGAGACCTCGATGCCATCACAAGAACAGCTATGCTATGGACCCCTGAAGGAAAACGAAAGAGAGGCCGACCAAAAACAACTTGGCGGAGGACTGTGGAGGCTGAGATGCAAAGAATGAACCAGAGTTGGGGCACTGTACGAAGAATGGCCACCGACCGAGCAAGGTGGAATCAATTTTTGTTGCCCTACAAGATGCCACGAGGCGTAATGGCCACTGACTGCTTTGACGGTCGGCGGCTAAGGATCAAAGAAAAAGAGAGTGACTTTATACTCACTACACATTCTAACAGTTTATTTTGGCTCTGGCAAAACAATGATAAATGCCGCTATGCTGCTTGTCTCAAATGGCCCAACAATTTTAGCTTATGTAAGCCATTCAATTTCTTTCTCAACTGCTTTTTTTTGTGTGCAAAAGGCACATAGCTTGTTTTGTGGAACTTTGGAATTGGAATTTTGTTTTAAAAACACAGATGTGCTCTGAAACCAGTAAATGTTTTTAAACCTTCTGCAAAGGCATTTGGAAATGTGTTCAAAGTTCCTTGACCTATGGTAAACTTGAAGTGAGCTCAACTACTTTAATATAATCTCAGAAAGTATTTAGATACAGTTTGTTATGATTAGATCAAAAACAGAACTACTCTATAATGAAACTGTGTGTTAGCTACCACTAATCTCAGATTATGGACTGTAACTTAGCTATACTTCAAATTTGGTCTATCCTTAAGAAATGCCGTGACAGTGCATTTTAAGTCAAAATAGAGAAAAAAAAGTGAAAATCCTCATTTTATTAAATTATTTATATTCCCCTGACTCTGATTACATCAAAATCTATTGTCAGGGCAAATTCTAAACAAGGTGTATTTTGGCTTTGAAAATGGTATTTACTAAGAAATTGCATACATGCCACACCTGGGAGATGAAAAACCTGTACAAAAAATTTAAAAACCCTGTACGAAGACCCGTAAAACCTGTACAAAGACTGAAAAAAAAGTATTAAACGAGTTAATTCGTGAACAAATATTTTCAATTACAGCGGGCTGCATTATAATTCTTCTTCTTCTTACACTCTCAGACGTCCACTTGAATGTTTTCAAAGAAAGCAGTAGGGGGCTATCCATAAAAGATGTCCACAGGAGAGGGACGAGTATGTAAAAAGTGGACAACTGTGTACGGGGGGGGGGGTATTTAAGTTGAAAGTGGACATCCAATTCACAGATTACAAGCAACTCTCACTCACATACAAATCTATCAAGAGTAACAAACCCTCTTATCTTAGAAAGCTTCTTACTGCACAGCTAAACCCAAATAAATGTTCTTCGATTTTGTCCCTCTTGCCAGGCCTTCCAATCCTTCTAGACTCAAAATCTCTAATACGAAGAGGTTTTAACTTCCCTGCTCCTGTTCTCTGGAACAAACAACCTTAGTATAGTAACTCTCTGGGAACTGACATCACAGTTATTGTGATTTTATAATTAGATTTTTAAGTTTTAAGTATAGGTGGGTGATTAAAAATTTAAGCTTATGTGTTTAATCAAGACCATGTGAAGTGGACATCCACAAGGTGGGAGGGATCAATCAAAAGTGGACAGAGGTGGACATGGGGGAGGGGAGGGTAGAAAAATGCTAGATTTTTGTGGACGTCTTTTATGGATGGCCCCTAGTCAGTTTGAGGCTATTTGAATCTCCATGGAGCTATTCCACGAATGGTAGTGGTGTTGGCCATATGCGCTTTCTCTGTTCTGCATATGCTAGGCAACTCTGAAGCAGATGTTCAGCAGTCATTTTATCAGTGCCACAGTTACACTGATCGGTAGTTCCTATCTTTAGCTTGTTGAATACTGTTGTGCTCAGTGCGGAGTCTGAAGATTACCACTTGTTCTCTTCTGTTGAGCTGGTAGTATTCATCATTTTGTGTGTGACCTGGATGCTCTACATCCTATTTGTTTCTGTATTTAATTCTGATAAAACTCTTTGCCTCCTCAAAAGGTGCGCTTGCATCAGGCTGAGGTAGATCTCTACCTTGCCCTTTGCCAATTTGTCAGCCTCTTCATTGCCGCTGATATTACAATGAGATGGGATCCACTTGATCACAACACTTTTGAAACATTGACATAGTTTGTGGAGCATTATTGTGAGGTCATCCAGGTCTGTATTATTTTGGTTTTTCAATGCTGCAATTACTGACTGTGCATCGGTAAAGAAACAGCTTGTCTCTCCATGCTTTCCTCTGTCATTATAACCTCTGCTACAGTTTTCAAGGCCTCTACTTCTGCTCTGAAGTTACTTGAGAATTGTCCTCATTATAAAAGAATTCTGAGACACAGTATGGGTTAGAAATCCTAAACTTAACACTAAACCTAAACTTTAATCTTAACCCCAACGACGTTCGCCACGTACAAGGATGACATTGAAGAAGATGCCCCCCTGTTCTCACAACTAATTTACTACTTTGTTATCACTATTATTGAGAAAAATTGAACAAAACTATATTACCCTGTTATATGATATGGAATGGGCAGGTTTCTAGGGCGGTTTGAACTATTTCGATGAATTTTAAAAATAATAAAATCACGTTATCACATTATTTTTTTTTAAACAAAAAAGCTCATAATTTGCAACGAAAATATAAACTGGCGCAAGCGTAATTTATTATCTATCAAACTTCAAAAATGAAAATAGCCGTTTTAGCCTCATTGGCAGTTTTAAATACCCATTTGACATTAGTGACAATCAACAAACATTGATAGTAATTAATTATTTAATAAAAATAACTGACTGGAGTGGATGATCGTAATAATGATATATCCACCAGGACCAAAAGATGCAGCAATAGAGAATGCAGTCAGCGACCCATAGCTTGACTGCTTGCATCAGGGTCAGCGAACCAGAGCTAACCAAGACCGTACTCCACCTCCACGTGGTGGTCCTGGAAACAGTCTGCAGCAGTGCAGTTTGGCTGAGCGAGTACGGATCGAAGTGTGAAGGCAAACCCGGTCCCAAAAAATGCCGTGCTGAAGTCGGATGTGTCGACCGAAAGGTGCAGATATCACAGCTACAGCGTAAACAGGCACAACGCAACCACCGTCCTTTTCAGGGCGAACGAGGAAGAAGAAGATATCCACCAGCGTTGCCACTCAAGTTCTAGAGATAAACCCAGATGTTCTTCTTAAAACAACCCAAAAATACCCAGATTATTGTATGCCTCAAATACACGGGATAGACGATGCTTACATAATCTTTTGTATGCATCTTTAGCACAAATTCTTCTTCTTCTTCTTCTTGCGATCGCATCTTTGATGATTACACCGTCAGACGAGTTCTCATGATGAATTCGACTGTTGTTTGAAGTTCCTCTTTAACTCCATATAGCTTTGAGTTTAGTGTTGAGTCATTGGGCCAGTATATCTTTCTTAACTGGTCATACAGAGGACAGTCCTGTAGAACATGCTCAGCAGTTTGTTCGTTTAATCCACATGTGCACAGTGGTGAAGCAGACAATCGTAGCTTGTGCATGTGTTTATTCAGTTTGTTATGCCCTGTCCTGAGTCGAAAAATAGTTGTCTGTCCCTGCCGGTCGAGAGTGTGATAGTCGTCTTTGGGTTGGTTCTGTTCTCTTCTGATAGTCTGGATAGCTCTCTTTTTCTCAAAGTATGTGACTTCATTATCTTCTTGTTCACATTCTCCTCCCTTTTTTGCAAGTTTATCTGCCTTTTCATTTCCGGGTACACCACAATGAGATGGTACCCACTGAAGTATGGTTCTCTTTTTGGCAGCTACCTTGTTTAGTTCATTTCTCAGATGCGGGAGTTTACCACCCTTGAGAGCTTGCAGGACAGACAGTGCATCTGTGAGGATGACTACCTGGTGGCAGTCAGAGTTGGTGTTATAAATCATATTTGCAGCTTGCTCTAGAGCTTGAACCTCAGCTGTATAGTTGGAACAGAATTTACCAGTGGGAATGTGCCTAGTCTCATAGTGGTTGTCAGGATATGAGATAAAGATACCGGCACCTCCATTCCTAACAGCATTAGTTGCTGATCCATCTGTATAGGCATGTATCCATGATTGATCGGGATAGCTTTCTTGGATCATACTCAATGTAGCAGTTCGTTTTTGCAGATCATTATACTCACATCCACTTGTGAGACCACTGACTGTTGTATTAATTTGGAGGGCACTGCTGGCCTGCTCCCATGGTACAGGGTATAGGGTGGGCTTCAGTGGTGTTGTCTTCATGGATAGGTCTTCTTGATGCTGTCTTATAAGTCTTTTCCCCCGATGCACAAAGCTGCTACGCTTTAGACGTCCCAATGCCAGATCATCTAGTCTTGCCTTCATTGGGTGCATTGGCATACTGTTGTACTTTTCCATCTGGATCATGGTTTTTGTGTCTCTTCTATGGGACAATGTCTGTAATCCAGCAACCTTCTGCATCTCTGTTATTGGTGTAGTTTTCATGGCTCCTGTAATGAGTCTGAGAGCTTGATTTTGCACCTTGTCCAAAGACTGCAGATGTGAGTTAGCAGCTGATGACCATGCTGCTGAGCTAAACTCTAAGTGTGGTCTTATTACTCCATTATAAATCTTCTTTAGATTTCGTTCATTTGCTCCCCAGTTGGTACCTGCTAATTTTCTGAGTATGCCTAGTCGTCTTCGGGCCTTTCCTTCTGCATTTTCAATATGCTTATTCCATGTAAGCCTTTGGTCAAATGTCACCCCAAGATAGGTGGGGTAGCTTTCTTCCTTGATCACGGTTGTCCCTAGGTGTATGTTAGCTGATTTGTCCTTGGGGCGAGGGAGAACAGTGTTGTGGAGGTTTTGTCTGTGTTTATTGTGATAAGCCATTTCTCTGCCCATGACACTAGCATGTCTGCTGCCCGCTGCATTCTATAATTTGCTGTGGTGACATTTTCATCAGCGCACCAGAGTACTAGGTCATCTGCATATAAGGCAGCTTTAACTCCTGCAGGGAGATCTTTCACCAGGTCATTGATGTAAACAAGGAAGAGTGTTGGGGAAATTACTCCTCCTTGAGGTACCCCCTGATGGAGCAACACTTTTCTGCTCTGCAGACCGTCAAGAGTGACTCTAGTTCTCCTGTTATGCAAGTATGACTGGATCCATTTCATCATGTTGCCTTGGATTCCACTTCTCCTAAGTTTTGCAATGAGGCCATCTTTCCACACCTTGTCAAAGGCCTGCTTGAAGTCGACCCAGATCGTTAGGACCTTTTTCTTCTCCTGGAAGGCATCTTCTATTGCTTGAGACAAGTAAGTAACTTGGTCTTCTATACTGTAGCATTCTCTAAATCCAGCTTGTTCCGGCACCAGGATCTGCTCAGACTCTAAATACCATTTCAATCTGTGGTTGACTATTCGCTCCATAGTCTTCCCAACACAGCTTGTGAGACTGATTGGCCGGTAACTTGCAGCCTCGGTCTTACATTTCCCTTTCTTTAGTATGGGTATTGTGATGGCTTCTCTCCATACTTGGGGTACCGTTCCTTTCAACCAGCTGTGGTTGAATATCTCAAGCAGTTTTGTCTTTGCTGCTGAGCTCAGATTTACTAGCATTTCGTTGCTGATTTTGTCTGGGCCGGGTGACTTTTGAAACTTAAGCTTGGAAATAGCCTTCTGTAGTTCTCCTAGTGTGATGGGTTCCCTCATTGGGGCAGGAGTATCTGTCTGTCCCATGGTTGCCAGTATTTCTTTTCTTATCTCTCTCTGATGGTCTATGTTAATGGGTAAGTTGCTTTCTGAACTGTATCTTCTAGCAAACAAGTCTGCAGCTTGTTTTCCTCTGAAAAGTTTGCCACCTTCATCCAATGTGATAGTCTGCCTTGGTGAGGAATGCTCTTCATTTAGAGACTTGACTAATCTCCAAAGTTTCCTGCCGTCTTTCTCAAGGTTCAGCGATGCCGTTTTAGTTCTCCAGCTTTTCCGCTTTTCTTCTAGCTTTGTTCTCTGAAACTCTGCTACAGCCTTTTTCCATTTGTTGTGAGTTTCAAGTGAAGGCTGAGACTCTGCGTCCTTTCTAGCCTTGTCCATAGCTTCCTGACGTTCTTGGAGTGTGCTGGACCAGTATGGTATGTAGTTACGCCGGCATCCTTTGGGAATGGTTTCTTTTGCAGCTTGTAGTATGCATCTGTTGAAGTCTTTTACCACTTCATTAATGTCTCTGTTCTGTACCTTGAGGGTAGACAGCAGCGTGTTCACCTGATGCCTGAATAAACCCCAGTTGGCTTTTTTGTAGTTCCATCTTGTAATGGCTGGGCCTGTACTGAGAGTTGCACTCTGGACAGTAAGAAAGATTGGGCGATGGTCGCTTCCCCCTAGTTGGTCTCCTACTTCTCTACTAATAGATCCAGCTATATCTGGTGTGGAGAAGGCAAGATCTGGTGTTGAGGTTGTGTGCCATCCTCTGGAGTAGAAGGTAGGAGTATCTGTGGCATTATTGACTAGGATTAGGGAGTGATCATCTTGCCAAGTTTCAACCTCTTCACCTCTGTGATCCAGATGGTTATAGCCCCAGCTCTGGGAGTGGCTATTAAAGTCTCCAACTGCTATAAAGTTGGTGGCTGGTACCTGTATAGAGCTGAGACTCAGGGGTTTGTTGTTCGGACAGTAATAGTTCAGGAGTTCTATTTCCATCTTGTCTACCTTTATCTGCAGCAGCTGATATTCTGCTCCATCCATGAAGGTTTTCCTTTCGTGTGCAGGAATGTTATTCCTTACAAGAGTAAGTACTCCTCCTTTTCGTCTATCTTGTCTGTCGGATCTGAAGCATTGATATCCCCTTATTTTAAAGGTTTGATCTGCTTTCAAGTGAGTCTCTTGGATACAGCAAACACTGACTTGCTTCTCATACAAGATGTTTTCCAGCTCTGTCTTTTTGCTGTATCCAGCCTGCTTGCTGTTCACTCCCTCTGCATTCCAGTGCATCATGACAAGTGGCACTCTGGGTTTCTCTTTTTCTGTTTTGTTTTGGTCAGTAGTTCTCCTCCGCCGTCTGTTGACTCCACAAGACGGTCTAGAGGGTCCTCCAGTAGCTGAGGGTGGGCTCTGTCGAGGCTCAGAGCCCGGCACTGCACCTGCCTGGTGGAGCTCCACAGGGCGAGCACCAGAACGAGATTTATTTGACGGTGTACTCTCCATAGAAAAAAAAAAAGCGAGTTGCATGATACTGTGGTTTCCGGTGCGCCTTCTGGCCCAGTATCTACGACTTTAGCACCTGTTCAACGGGAGAGTGGGCTCATCCCTAATCTGTTTATGTTCCCAGTAGTAGACTATTCGCAAGCAGCCTGGGGGTGTCACTGCTCTGCGCGGACCTTGTTTACCGAGGCGGCGTCCGAGCTCGTATGGTGAAAATATGGTTGCGTTATCTTCAAAATAGCCCTGTCTTTCCCGTGGCTTTTCTGCCATCCTGCAACTTTGAGTTAGGGAGTTCTGAGCTCCAGTCTCTTTCCCAGGCATTTTATCCTGGCCTGGCACGCATACAGAGGACCCCACTTCTGGTTCTAAGTTAGCAGTTGGGGATAGGTGGGGTAGCACACTGTGCATTCCCCGTCATCCAGGGGGCTCTCCAACTATGCAGAGCTTGCACAATGCTGTGCTCTGGTTCTGGGCTCTCCCAAGGAATCCTCACGTCCTGCACAGAGCCACTTCCCGATACCCACCACCTGCCAACCCTCCATTGTAGAAATCTCCTGCATGCGGCCATCCAGTCAAGAGCCAGTATTAAGTCTGGTGCCCAAGTGATCCCCCCAAGCTCAGTGTGCAATGCTGGGTTCTCATCATGCTGCAACACAGGAGGGATTGTGATGCTCAGCCATCTCTCTCAATTCTGCACCGATAAGTGACATCGGGGACTTAACTTTGCCTCAGTACTGGGAGGCCCCGTTTCCGGGTACACCACACACAGCCAATTGAGGCAACGGTCGCCATGGGCGTGATAGACGACAAACAGTGAAGAATGAGGCAAGAAAGCATTTAAACCATGAAGTGGGGGTGGATTGGTGCAGACCAGAGCATGTACCACTCGCCGGTGGGTTCTGCATCTACACCTATAGGGTTCCACCCACTCCTCAGCCCATTTAGTCTGGCCCCTCACCCAGGACCTGTCCGGCTTGGGTGACCCTGCCAGGAGTAAAACTCCCGCCGGCATAGCTCCCGGGATCATTGAGGCGCTCAAGCTCTCCAACCACGGCAAGGTAGGCTTACATGTGGAGAGTAGCACAAATAATCTGTGCGCTACCAATTTTTATGTATTTCATTTTTTTTTTTACCAAAAATTCACAATTAAATAAAAATGATTTTAATAACACCCCAATATATGAACTCTTGAAAATGAGATATTTTAACAGTAGTATACTTACATTAATAAAATGTTCCTCAAATTAAATATAAAATGTTAGTTGTAACTTGTTACTGTTGAAAAATGTCACTTGTCAGAGACTCGGCATCCATGTCGACAACTTCTCCTTCGTCAAGATCATATGCATGAATTGACAACGTGGAATCTTGATTGTGAAGTTCCAAAATCTTTGCATATCTCTGCCGACAACGTCCTTCACGCACATCTTCAACCACGCTTTTACTAGGATTAAACTTATGACAAGCTCCATCTTTGGCAACTGCTTGCTTGGCTAGTATTCGATTGGAAACTGTTTCACACAAAAGCTTGTTGGTTTGTTTAGTTTTAACTAAGTTAACCTTCGAAAACACTCTTTCGACGCATGCTGAGGAGTGAGGTAGTGCCATAAGCGTGCACATGAGGTCAGCCAAAACATCAAATTTCTTCTGGTTATTAGCATCTGTTACTTGTTGCAGTCCCAGCCAGAATGCGGGCGGATCCTCATCCACTAGATGTCCAAGATCTTTTCGGTACGATGCCAGTTCTCGCCATTGATCAGACAGACGATCAAGGCTCTCTTCTGAAACAACTGTTGGGAACTGCGTTGCTAATGGAATGACAGAAGGTTTGTTGATCTCGAGAGCTTGCTTTGGATCCAACAGCTGCATTTGCTTCAGAACACTGTTTTGTCCAAGTGGGAACCTGCGTCGTATTTGAGTACAAAGTTCAATCAGGTATGCCAATGCATCCTTGCGAAACTGGACTTCTTTATCTCATAACAGTTGTCGCATTAACTGCGCTTCACATCGTCCACCCAGCTCAATGTAATTCAGTTTCTTGTGCACCTGTACATCCGAAGGATCAATGTCGGAAAGAGTGTGATGCTCATGCTGCAATACTTCCTGCCTAATAAACACACTGAGAAGAAAATGATACTCTCTTGTTACACTCGTGTACACTTTGTGAAGATGGACGTTCTCGGACTGGAATTCCATGTTCATGACATTAACTTTATCCAGTATGTAGCCGACAAATAGAAGCATGTGCTTCGTGCCAACAGTGTTCATCGTCTGCAGAATTTGCCCCGCACCGTCGACGTTGTACACTGAAGCTTCGGATTGGAAATACAAGTGCAGAGCATCCCATTGCTCAAGGATCCTCTCAATGACTGCTTCACGGGACAGCCAGCGTGTTTCACACAGCTTCAACAATTTATGTTTCTGGGCCTGAACTACATCTTGTATTAACTGGAACTGGAGATTTCTTTTACTACTACGCGAAAACATAGAAGCAGACATTCTTTATGAAAATTTCAAGCCAAGATGGTAGGTGGTTGCTGGCAGCATTTGCACAAAGTGCAAATGAATGACATAGCCGAGAACAAAGGCATGTGGAATCTCTTTCTTCAGCTGTGCCTGTAAACCACTTGCAGTCCCCATCATAGGGGCACAGTTGTCTGCAGCAAAACCAATGACGTTACTAAGCGGGATTGCATGTGTGCTCAACAATTTCTTAACAGATGTAAACATGCCAAGACCAGTCCCATCCTCCACCTCAATGAGGTCTAACCGTGAATTAACTACTTTTCTTGTTTTTGTGTCACAGAATCGCACAACGACTGCCAACATCTGGTTCGTAGAAATATCAGTACTCTCATCAACGAGTATAGAAAATTTCTGATTTCTGCAAATGTTTATAACTTTAAGCCGCTCAAAATGAGCAATGCCGTACTGCATCACATAGGCAGCCTTGGTGCGCTTCAGTGACATTTTTTGAGCAATTGTGCTGTCTGGAAACATCTGCTTGCAACATTCAATCAAATGATCAGCTTGCGAAAACGGAGTATTATGTTCTGCCATGAAAACCGACAACACTATCTCTGCTTTAGCAATTTTGTCTTGGAGACAGGGCTCTTGCTTTTATGTGTCAATAAAGCTGTTTTGTTGGCATTAGTTAATGTACAGGAGCAGACCGTACAAATTGCAGCATAGCGATTACCAGAGTCCGGCTTTATCCCATCCTTCAGTTCGCTGTCTGTTAGCCATTCTGCACAAAAAGCCTGCTGATACCATGGCTTCACATTTTTACACGGTGGCGAGTCTGTCGTCATGCTACCACAACTACCTAGCGTACCTTCATCATCGCTCATTTTATAATCTTATAATAACAAAAAAAAAACAATATGCTGTTTATCTGCTTAAGTATAAAATGTAAACAGAAGACTTTATAACACATCGCAAAAATGACTGAGTATTGCAGATGACATCCATTAACAGAATAACAGGAAATAGATAGCTGATGTAAACGAGTCAAAAAACAACGTCATTGATGTGGTTAAAAACAAGAATTAAATTTAACTCTGTAAGTCCCAATGGACTTTATAAAGGCTCAGGGGTTAGACGTGCTTCGCCCAATCGACTTTAAGAAGCCTTTAGTATATGTGCCTCAGTTTGAGAATGTTTCTAATTATAACTACCCACAAAGTCATTTCCGACTGCAAGTACATTCTTTTAAATACCGCACGTGTTTAAGAGTGAACGTGTTTCTGTTTTGAGATATTTATTTTAGATTTTTAAAGCGATTTTTTTAAGCGCATATCCTCCATTTTACCTTGAATAACTAATCATTTTTTTAAGCCAATATCCTCCATTTTACCTTGAATAACTAATCATTTTTCAATGAAAGCTTTTATACTTGTAGCACAAGAGTAAAGTACATCCAATTACCTTCAGTTTCATATACAACAACAAAGTTATTTATGCATATGAACATTTTAAACAATTATTTCCAAACAACAACAATAAAAACGCACTGGGGTGGCCTTTTTTGCTTGGGCCAAACCCACTTTTTTGCTTGGGACTGAAAGAGTTAAGTGGAATAAAAAATATATAGCACATAATGTTTGACATTTAATTATAATATACAAATAATGTATAATGCTCAGTGCACAGAATATACATACATTGTAAATGTCAATTGTCAAATATACCCAGATTAATGCAGATTTGGAGAAACAATACCCAGATACCCAGATCTAGTAAGAAATATCCAGCTGTGGCATCACTGATATCCACCAAAGAATTAAAAACTTAGAAGAGAAGTAACTCCCAAAAAAACTTGTCCAGGGGCTCTGATCGGGTTAAGATACAAATTTTGCTTTGCTTTCGTGATTTTTTTTTCCAATTTTGTAATTCTGTTTGTATTATTACTAAAATGTACATTTCTTACGCAGATGCTGCATGTTTTAATGTAATATGTAGTGGTATCCACTTTTTTGTTGGTGTTGTTGCTTTTAAGCAGCCCTAAATAATAAATTATGCTTAATGCGATGTAATGGCTGCCATCAGTATTACTAGCGAAAAATGATGAATGAACGACACACTTGCTGACTCTTGCAAATTCCACATCAATCGAAAAACTGGCAGCTTGATTTCATTGGTTGATTTTTTATCCATGTGGCCTAACATCTCACTGAATCTCATGATGCAAATATCGGCTAAGGTGTGGCCAAAGACGATCGATTGATATATATATTTAATAAATAGGCAAAAATACCTGTACATAAATTATGTACGGGGTATACATATCTGAAGACGCAAACATCTTGTACAGGTTATGGGTAAACCATAGCATGTGGCATGTATGAAATTGCAATTTTCCTGGGGAAAAAATCATGAATTTATAAGAACCTTGTTTAATGCTTTTTCTTTTTTTTTAAATTAATGAAGAAAATTATCCTGTTCAACCTCTGATGGGTTATAATTAGGATATATATTGTTTTCAATTCCAAATAATATGAACAACTGCCGACATGAGAAAGTGTCATCACATTTGTCAAATCATTGTAAATAGGGACAATCACAATTGTGCTTATACATTAAATAAATTTAAAAAAAAAAATCAAGAAGAAACTCTGAACAAGAATAGTATTAAAGCGGAGGGGTGTAAAGGCCTGGTGGTTATATAACTGACTTTAACAGATATTTAATTGACTTTCATCTGTTAAAAGTCATTTGCATTGTAAAAACAGCATCAGACCTTCACATTCCCAGCCATTATATATTAATATTTGTTCGTGTTAAATATTGTTTGACTATATTAAGCAGTTCCCTAGGTCTGTCTATTCTTAACACCTCTTCTATATTTATAGGTAAGTTGGATGCTTGCAAAAATTCTAAAAATTGGTAGCCTATTCTCATTTGTTCATACCTCTTACATTTTAACAAGAAATGTTCTATATTATTGTCTTGAAGACATCCTACACAGTAAGGTTCTTCTATTCTGAAATAGCCTTTTCCCAGCTGTAGTCTGAGAAGTTTCTTATTACTGGGAATTTTCAATTCCCTAGATATCTGACATTTTCTTGTTGGAGCCTTGAACATCTTATATGCATGTCTTCCTTTCAGATTTTTATCCCACTCTGCTTTCCATTCATGTGTTATTAAATCTTTAATTAAGCTCTTAATCTCTGATTTACTCATTCCTACATTTATTAGATCTTTATCAGATCTATCTTTCTTGGCTTCTTTATCTGCCTTTTCATTTCCTTCTATGCCAACATGTGAAGGTATCCAAGCAATTAAGACTGAACATCCTCTGGAATATAAGTATGTAGTAGCCAGAAATATCTCCTCTGCTATATCAGGTCTACTACATTCTCGTAAGTTTCTAAGTGCTTTAATTGATGAAAGAGAGTCAGTTAAAACTGTTAATTTTTTGGGAGGGTTATTAGAGAATATCTCTAGTGCTTTTAGTATAGCCACCATCTCTGCAGTGAAAATGGATGTATTTTCCGTGATGCTATATTCTTTTGCCATTTTCCATATTGGAATATATATTCCTATCCCCAATTTACCATCCTCTCCCTTGAATCCATCTGTGTACACAGTAACACTGTCTTTTGATATTTGTTGTATATATTTATTGGCTGTGTTTTAAATATTTTCTATATTATTTGTTTTCTTAAGTATTTCTGCTAGGTGGTAGTCCATGTCTGGTTTCTTGATCTCCCAGAGCGGAATCACTGGCATGTATTCACAACTGTTATTAACTGATGTAATTAATGTACCCAGATGGACAATTTCCTCAATACACCTCCATCCTGTAGGGTATCTCGTGGTATTCATTGGATTGGCCCGAATTGTTAGTTGGCATCTGGTAAAAGCTGTATGTGCTGGGTGAGATCTAACATAACTTTGTTCATGTAATTTAGTCTTAACTCCTTTCTCCATAATTCTAAGAGTAGAATTCCTAAAGCCACCTCTATAGCTCCCATTGATGTTGATCTGATTGCACCTGCTATTGTACATAAAGCCTGATGCTGAATTCTGTCTAATTTAATCTTGTTACTGTGTGCAGCGGAGTCATATATTATACTTCCATAATCTACGAGAGGCGTTCAGAAAGTAATGCACCACATCGTTTTTCTCAGGAGCTGTTTATTCAAAAAGTATGAAATTTATATACAATATACATGGATATGTCATGTAAACATCGGTATTATTCAACATAATCCCCATAAACTTGTACAGCTTTATGCCAGTGCGAAACAAGTGCATGTATTCCTAGCCCGTACCAGATTTTGTCTTGATCATGTAGCCATTTATTCGCTGCATGAATCACTCCTTCATCATCTTCAAACCTTGTCCCATGGAGTGCATCTTTAAGTGGACCAAATAGATGAAAATCAGAGGGTGCCAAATCGGGACTATAGGGTGGATGGGGTAGTACAGTCCAACCCAATTTGGTGATTGCTTCCCGTGTTGCCAGACTTGTGTGAGGTTGCGCATTGTGAATTGTCTTGAATTTCTTTCTTCGTGGTGATTGCGGATGATGCCACTCCATTGACTATCTTTTTGTCTCAGGTTCAAAATGATGTGCCCAGGTTTCGTCACCTGTAACGATCTTAGCCAAAAAGTTCTCTCCATCAGCATTGAAACGCTCCAACAATTCAGAAGAAATTGCTTTCCTTTGCAATCAGTGGTCATTTGTGAGACTTCGAGGAACCCATCTTGCGCAAACCTTAGAAAATCCGAGAGTTTTTATAACTGCATTTGCACTACCAATGCTGACTGACAGCTGTAAGGCCAATTGTTGAGTAGTGATTCGCCTATCAGTAAGAATAATGCCCTCAGCGCATTTCAACATTTCTGCGTTGGTGGCTGTGGCAGGACGTCCACAGCGCGGCCGATCAAGCAGCTCCGTATCTCCACTTCCTGATTCTTTGATTCTCTGAACCCAGCGACTGACTATACTCCTGTCGACTGCAAAACTTCCATATACATCACATAGACGCTTGTGAATGTTCACAACAGTTTCCTTCTCTGCAACGAGAAATTCTATCACAATTCGCTGCTTATAACGCAAGTTGCTAACACGCTCCATTTCAATGGTTTAGGGCAGCCGTATTATTTGGCCGGTTGCGGTGCAGTTTGGTGCACACAATTGGCACATGCCATATTTAAAATTTCATGCTTCTATTTTCATTATTAGCTGAGAAAAACGATGTGGTGTATTACTTTCTGAACGCCCCTCGTATTTTTCTTCTAATAAAAGATTTATAAAAAGTGAGCATTATCTCAGTGCTTGCACCCCATCCATTACCTTTCAAATATCTTAATAAGTTAGTCAATTCTCTGGAAGACTCCATTAGTATATTTGTGTTTATTCCAGTTCAGCTGTTGGTCCAATATAATTCCTAGATATCGAGTGGTTTGCACTGTATTAATGTTTTGCCCTTGGATATTTATGTCTATAATTTTACCTTTTACAACCCTACCTTTACTGAAGATCATTCCCAATGTTTTATTTGTATTCAGCTGAAAACCCCATTTTGTCATCCATTTATATACTTTATTTATTTGCTTCTGTAGATCCTTATATAATTTTGGCAGATGGCTCCCAGTCCTCCATATAGCAACATCATCTGCAAACTGTGACAACTTATTTGTTATATCATTAAATTCCTCACCTAAATCATTTACCATTATTGTAAAAATTGAAGGAGACATTACTGATCCTTGGGGTATTCCATTATGTTGTTCGTACAGTTCTGATCTATCATTGTTTACCTGAACAGTGAAATATCTATTTTGCAAGAAATTCTCTAAATAATTATATATTTTACCGGTTACTCCTATCTTCTTCATTTTAAAGAGAGCATCCTCTCTCCAGCATTCATCATAAGCCCTAGCTATATCTAACAATACTTACTTACTTACTTAGTCGTTCCCCTTCTACCATGAGGTGTAGAGGTTTGGAAGAGAGAGCGCCAGACTATCCTATCGGCTGTCTTCTTCCTGGCCTGGTTCCACTCCAGTCCTCGGTCCTTCAAAGATTGTCTGTTATCCTCCCAGCGGACTCCGGGTCGTCCTGGAGGTCTGGATCCCTGGCTCTCCGCCTCCCATGCCCATCGTGGCAGCCGATCTTCTCCCATTCTGCAAACATGGCCAAACCATCCTAGCCGGGACTGCCCCATTTGGGTCGGCAGCGGGTGGGGTTTTAGGCCTTGACGTATCGTCTGGTTGCGGACCATGTCTCTTCTTGTTACTTCAACCACCTTCCTCAGATACCTCATTTCTGAGGTTTGAATCTGGCTTTCGTGGGTTGTAGTCAATGCCCATGACTCGCATCCATATGTCAAGACTGGGACATAGGTGGAGCGGTATACAGCCATCTTCGTTTTCTTACCAACCTCTTTCTTGCTGAGGAATCCTCGATTTATGGCCTGATAAAGTCTCCCAGCCGCTGCTTTTCGAGTGGCCAACTCTTCTTTGATGCCCCCCTTTCGGTCTATAATAGCTCCGAGATATTTAAATTGGTCGACCTGCTCCAGGACCTGTTCTCCCAACTTAATCTGATGTTTTCTTTCTTCTCGTGATATCACCATGGATTTTGTTTTAGAGCTGCTTATGACCATCCCTCTCTTCTCCATCTCTTCCTTCCAGACTTGCAGGTTGGATTGGAGATGTGTCTCTGATTAACAATCAGGACAACATCATCAGCAAATGCTAGCTCTGAAATACAGACCTGTCTCATCTTCCAGTACCCCACTGAATACTTTCTTGTTCTCTCCTTACAGGCCTTGATGACATCGTCCATGAGGAATATGAAAAGACAAGGTGACAGGATATCACCTTGTCTTACACCAGTGGTGGTCCTGAACTCTTCTGACTTATGGTTTGCTGTCCTCACATAATTTCTTCTAACAATACTACCACAGTTTTTTCTTTCTTTTGAAATCCTGATTTTACTTCATGTTCCAATTTAATTATTTGATCCATAGTGCATCTGTTCTTCCCAAATCCTGACTGAGTTTGATTATATAAATTTTTCTTTTCCAAATAAAACTGTAATCTTTTATTTACTATGGTTTCTAATACTTTACCTAGATGGGAAGTTAAAGAAATTGGTCTGTATGAACTGGCATCATGGGCATCTTTTTCTGGTTTTAGTACTGGAATAATTACTGCTGTTTTCCATGTTTTGGGAATTTTTCCTGTATTCCAAATTTTGTTAAAAAGGGATGTTATAATATCTATGGTACTTTTTGGTATGTGTTTCAAGATTTCATAGCTCAAGATGTCATGCCCTGCTGAAGTATTTGTTTTGTCCATTATTGTATTTTCAACTTCTTCCATTGTAATATCTGCATTTAAATATGATAAATTTTCAGTATTATATGGAACTTCTTTACTGAGTTTTTTAAGAAGTGTTGCTCTTCTGTTGACTTCAGCCTGTCCTAGATTTTCCTTAGAACTAACTCTATGGTAGTACCTGGCCAGCACCTCTGCTTTCTGCCAGTCAGTCTCTGCCCTTTCAGGTCTTTTTATATTAGGTATTATCATATGTTTAGTTCTGCCTTTAATGGCTTTTAACTTATTCCACACATCTGATGTAGAGTTAGTTGTAGGGTTCAGTGTTTGGCAGAAATTTTTCCAATGATTTTTTTTTGCCGTAATTATTATTCTGTTTGATTCATTTCTTATAAATATCTAAATTATCTTCAGATCTATGCTTTCTATATTCTTGTAGAGCTTATTTTCTTTGTTTTTGAATTTCTGTACATCTAACTGTCCACCATGGTACTGGGTTTTTGTTCCAATGTTCATTCTTTTTTGTTTCCTTAATGCGGTGTGGAATTATGTGTTCTGGCATATATGCATTTGGTATATGTTTAACAGCTATTATAGTCCGTTCACCAATTGATGTTCAACTTTAAAATACCTGATGTAATGAATTCATATTTTGCATGTAGTCTTATTTTATCTATGACGTTACAAATATGTTGTTGTGAAGTCAATATCAATTCTGCATTCTTCAAAACTGTAAATTCCTTTGATCTTTTCCGAATCTTACAAGAAGCACGGCTTAAAAATTAAATTTTACAGTATACTACGTCATAAATGTCAAAAGTAGGATCAGAGGCGTATACATATCTGCTCACCGCACAGGAAACAGCTATAAGTAGTGATACAGTTAAATCTGAAACGTGGGGGTAAAAAACTGTATTCAAAACTATATTGTATACGACACGGTAAATTTTACATGTATATCTGCACTATTTCTTCGTGTTTTGAAGGAGCATAATTACATTGTTTTATGTTTTTGATATCTCAATTAAGTTACATTTATCTCAGTCCGTGTCTGATGATTCCAATAGATTAACAACTGTTAATGGCTGGATAAACTGTAATCCATCACGTTGCCAGTATTCTTCTTCCATGATCTACACATTTCTTCCAGAATTGAAAATCTGTCTTTTTTAGGGTATCATGTGTAAGAACTTTCACGTCGCTCATTTCAAATGTGGTCTGTGCTGCAACCTGTCCTTTGATTTTAGCCCAAAGTAACTCTATTGGGTTAAGATGCGAATGATAAGGTGGTAGTCAGAGAGAGGTGTGACCATATGATTCAATTATTTTGTCAACACAATACACCTTAGTCTTCTTAGTCTGTTTCACAAGCTGTAACAATTCAGGTCTCTAATAGGTATTGTCGACATTGACATTTTCATTTCGTAGCCAAGTTCTTATTGCATCTTTTGTGCTTGAGGAAGTTGGTACTTTGTCTTCCTGAGCTACAACATTGTGATAGGATGCATTGTTCATTACAATACATGATGGTCTGTCAAGAATGGGGAGAAGAGTTCTTTCTATCTGTTACCATCATTTTTGTCGGTTCCAGAAAATGTAAAACTATTTTATTCTTTTGATAGTCGAAGGTACAGAACTGTATGTTAACTCCCTGACACAGTTTGATTAGGGGTTACCTTCCCTGTGTTTATTCTTTCTTAAGACGGGATAGTTAACTGTTCTCAAATCTGTTCTGTCTACGCATGCGCTAGGTTTTTTGAGCGCGAACGGAGAAACTTCCGCCTTGAGTGATGAGCTGGTTTTCTGCCGGACGAAGATGTCCGTTGTTCTTCTTCTGCATTATCTGGGGAAAAGATAGCCTTGTCATATTTGTGATTCCCCAGAGTTATTCTGTTCGTCTGGAATGACGACAGGTGTTATTTGTGTATTTTTGGAATTCGGACCAAGGTAAAATTACTTCATTAATACGCAAAGGTTTTGCAGAACATTTAGTATGAACCTGTGAGTAGCTCTCACAGTTCTTGTGATCCAGAGTCCATTGTATGTGCTTGCATAGCCAACTAGGTCTATTCATTGAAGTACTTTATAGAAGCACAATAACCATATATTATTATGAAACCCGCAGGATGGCGGTACGTTTCAGCATGAAAGATAATACATGCCTATGGAAAAATGTACAGTTGTTTATCAACCATTATAAGGCCCATCATTACGGCCTATAACTTTGAGCAGAAGAAGAAGTACCGGAAAGGTGGAGCCAGATGAAGTCTTGACTTTATTTACAAGTTTACCGACTTCTATATTATGCAACTATATTTGTTTAATGACTACCTGACGTGTTCAGTCAGAGGCCCTGAGTTACAGTAGGAAAAGTATATGTTGTCAAGCCAGCGTTATTAGCATCATACCTACAGGCTATATAGAACTGATGATGTTCGATGTTCCTAATTATACCACCTATGAACAGTTGTTAAAGAACAGACCATTGTCGATAACGTCCTTATAGATGAGTGGTTCAGCTGTATAATGCCATATGTTTTGCCAGTTAATTCCAATATACATGATGTCCTTGATTCTCGTCCAATCTGACTGTAACTGTTGATGTCACTGTGTCGACCACACATACTTCGAGTACCTTACACACAAGAAATGTCTGATGTTCGAATGTCAACATGACACCCTTTCAACGCCTGGTGAGCTATTCATGCATGACAAAGCTGTTTGGCCCAGGTCGGACTGACTACAACAGTACACAGTAAGGAGACTGTTACGTTCCCACATATTATACGTAAATTCCACCTTATCATTTGCGGTGACCGCTAAAATAACAGTAACACTATCCAAGAACGAAAAATATGTCCATTTCAGTGTGGTAGTCCCTACCATCTGTTGAAATTGCCTGAAACATTAGTTCTGCGTCATGGACAATTCCATTTTCACTGCTGCCAGCATGCACAATTATAATTCGTTGTCCTTTGCTACTGGGAATTGTCCTTTTATGAACACTGTCAGAAGATTGCCATTCTTTCTCATTTGTATGGTGCGAATTAACCCATGTTTCGTCTAAATATACTATATCATATTCGCCCATCCTTCGTGCTCGTATCTGTCTAAGGAATTTGCTTCGGGCAGCAATTAAGTGTGGTTTTTCACATAATACATTCCTGCCTCCAATAGATTTGCGAAACGTAAAATCGACGGACCTTACGACTTTCCAAAGAGTTTTTTTTGAGATATCAATATCACAATCCTTTAGCAGCTTCACTTTCAGTTTGCGGAGAGTGACAAGTTCATTTAACGAAAACATTTTGAAAATCTCACGTCGAATAGTCTAACTTCTTCATCAAAGTTGTCAACTTTTTTTTTCCTTCCTTGCCTGACCATTTTTAGACTCAACATTATGTTGTATCCGTCGACAAAAAGAAACTCTGTTAATACCAAGCGCAACCTGTGTCCTTCTATCAGGTCTATTGATGTCGTGATATAAACTCCCCTTTTTAGCCTCCCTGCAAAAGTGTCTGTACAGCATTACAGTAACCTTCTTCATAGTTATAAATTTGCACTTCAAACTCATAATGAATGTAATATTATTCTATATGTTCAGAAAAAAAAAATATGTTTCAATATAATACAATGCAGCTATAACTTTACAATAATTTCACAATACGCCACTGACTTTACAACGGTACAGATTTGCACTAATGATGTCGCACTATTTCAGCTTTCAAGAGCAGACAACTGCGGTGCACGAAATGTCATGATTTCGTCTTAAAATATATTTTTTTCTATTAAGAAACCATTTATTGCCCGTGCAAAACAACTGCACTGCTGACATGCTACATTTTAATACCGGTAGGGGAGTGTGATTTTAATATAACCTGATGAATAGATATCATAATCTAGGTACATTTTCTGGAGGCAAAAAATGTTTTCATAACGTCATGAACAATATAATACTACATGCAAAATATAAATTCATTACATCAGGTAGTTTGTTTGAAAACAAATTTCAAAGTTGAACATCAATTGGTGAACGGACTACAGTAATATTTCTTTTGTGAGACTATCTGCAAATACATCTATATTTTCATTTTCTATATTATTCATTTTAATCTCCCATTTCTACCTGAAAAGCTACCCAATTAGCTTTATTATAGTAAAATTTCAGTTTTTCTACCAGTTTGTTAGGTTTGTGATTATCTTTTAGTGTTATTTCAATGGGTAAATGATCTGAATTTGTATCCCCAATAACTTCCCACTTTGCATTAGCAAGATTTGGTGTTATAATGCTTATATCAATAGCTGTGTCTTGCTGATTTTCACAAGGGTTAATTCTTGTTACTGATCCATCATTCAGTATTATTAGTTCATTGTTTTCTATGAAGTCCAACAGCAGTTTTCCTGATTTGTCTATTACATTGCCTCCCCAAGCTGTATGATGAGCATTGAAATCTCCCACTATGATAGCTCTGTTGATCTTTTCTTTTATTCACGTCTGAGATATCTCTTTCGTTTATGTTTCCACTTGAACAGTAAAGGTTAACTATTTTTATTTCCTCTAACTCATTAGACACTGTTATAGTTATTCCTTCAAAATTTTCTGTTCTAAATGATTCCCAGTCAGTTATTATATGTTTTATTAACTAGAAATGCCACACCTCCTCCTTTTTGAGTTTCTGTCCTATCATTTCGAAAGACTTTATATTCTGGGATGGTAAAACATTGACTCGGATTAAGATTAGTCTCTTGAATGGCAAATATTACTTTAGATTGTTTAAACATGCCTATTAATGCTGGTATATTTTTTTTGGCACTTTTGCAATTCCACTGTATTATTCTAATGTTCTGTACATCCATTATTTAATTGTTAAGTTTATTATAAATAGTGTTGTACTCTTTTACTCTGAGAAGTGTATAATATATTTATTTATATGTTAACAACAAAGTTTCCTAGATTTTCGGTTTCTCTGTTAAAAGAAGTTTGTAGTTCACTTTGAAGATTCAGCATAAAGGCTTTCACAATGTTTGATACAGAATGAATACGTTTTTGACAATCTGTCATTCCACATTTCTTCTTCTTGTTTTTTATCTGTTCGTTTTTGCTCACTCCTTATGAGTTGTCTTTCTGACTCAATCCTTTTCAGTAAATCTTCATTCTCTTCTTTGAGTTCTGCTAATTTAGCCACATCTTTAGCTACTTCATGCTGTATTTTTCTCATGGTTTTAAAGATTTCTTCTGCCTTTCTCACTGTATCTTCTGTTATCGATGATTTGATTATTTCACTTTCTTCTGGTAGATTGCTATCTTTTGTCAGTATTTTTTGGACTTTATTTTTCTTTTGGGTTAATTCAGCATTTCTGGTTCTGACTGTGATTTCTCTTGGTGATGGAGTTGTAAATGTAGCTACTGATGATTGATGTTATTGTAGTGCTACTTTAAATGGTGTGTTAGTACTGACTGATTTTATTAGAGCTAGTTTTGTTTGTTGGTAATGTGGACATCCTAGGAAACGTGCACTGTGGTTTCCTAGACAATTTGCACATTTTCATTTATATTTCTTGTTCTGTAATCGTTATCATCTTCTACTAATTTGCAGTGATTGTAGGTGTGGTCCCTGCACAATATCGACATTTAGGCTTACTTCTACATGTTCTTTTGGTGTGGCCAAATTTCTGGCAGTTTGAGCATTGAATGACTGGTGGTATGTAAGCTTCTGTTTTGATTTTAGTACTGCCACTGAAGAAATGTGATGGGATTTCTCACCCTTCTAATGTAACTATTATTACAGTTGAAGTTCCTAATTGCTGTGATATCCTTTCCAGTTTAAGAATCCTATATTTTGGATTTTCTGTTTGTAGTCTAGTTCTTATTCCTTCCTCTGGAACTGTTACAGGTAGGCTATTCCTTTAATTACACATTTCCTGGTTTCTTTGACTAATTCTAGCCTAGCTTTAATGATGTGTGCCAATTCTACTTGAACAGGACTTAATTTGTTTTATTAAAGCTTTTGACTTTTCAGTCACGTTCATTGTGAGTATTATGCCAAAATTTGTTCTTTTTATGCGTGTTATTGACTCTTTATCTATAACTTTCTATAGCACGTTTCACTAGCTTTGCCCAACTTCAAATGTAATTATCTGATTAACCGTCGAACGTATTAGTGCCATTTTTTGCATACGATGTTATATTGGGTTAGACCCAACAAATATATACTTTATATCTGTGCATCTTGTCCAGTTCCCATAAATGGATGAAATCCTTTGATCTTTGTCGGCATACTAATTATTGTGTATCGAAAAAAGAAATGTTACCACTTCAGTCACAGATTCTGTGAATTGAATAGGCATAGGCGTGTCTACTATTACAATAATGTGGCCATCACGTTTGCATATGAATACCTGTTGAAGATGATTTCTTAAATGATCTGCATGGGAGATACTCGTGACATTGTTTGTCATTGACATTTAATGCGCTACCAAACTGGATCTTCATTGATCTAAGTATTTCAATAGGTATCACCTCTTTGCGGTTCATAAATATCATAATGGAACATTGCTCCTCTAATCTGCTTGTAAAAAACGGTAAGGTCATCTTTAACGAAATTAAACTTCATCCGAATCATAATCAGATGTCTCTGAGAAATTGATAATCAATCTCGGCTGAATGAAGGACAAACCATCATTCTTCCAATATTCCCCTTCCTCTTGTAACACATGGTTCTCACATTTCTTCCAATAATCACTGGCTATATTGGAGATGGCGGCTTTTGTAAGTATTTCAACATCTTTTAATTTGAACGTTCTATTTTCTGTTGCTACCTGTTCCTTAATTTTAGCCCAGACTAATTCTATTGGGTTTAAGTGCGAATGGTAAGGAGGCAATCTTAAACATCTGTGACCATGTTCATGGATTGCCTTGGCTATGTGAAATGTCTTTGTATGCTGTGTCTTTTTTACAATTCCAAGTAATTCAGGCGTCAGGGACATTTCGTTGAATGGAATGTCATTTTTGGTCAGCCAAATCTTTATTACATCTTTTGTACTTGATGAATTAGGAACTTTATCTTCTGGTGCCACAACATTGTGACATGAAGCATTGTCCATTGTCAAACACGATGGTCTATCCATGGAAGGAAGTACATGATTCACAATCCAATCTTGAAATATCTTGCCATTCATCTCTGTATGATAATCCCTATTATCTGTGGATTTTGAAACAAATGTGAGTTCAGTATTATTTAGAAGCCCATGATGGCTGCTTCCTGCATGTGCAATTATTAGGCGCTGTCCTTTGCTGCTTGATACTAGTCTCTTAGTTGTCCCATCAGATGATTGCCATTCTCGTTCATTACTGTGGTGCGCATTGATCCAAGTTTCATCTAAATACACAAAATCACAACAATCTCTTCTCAATTCTCTGACCTCGCGTAAATATTTGCTTCTCATTGCAACTATATGAGGCTTCTCACAAATAAGGTTTCTACCACCAACATATTTTCTAAAAGTGAATCCCAAACTCCTAATTGTCCTCCATAGCGTAGATTTGGAAATATCAATGTCATTATTCTTTCTTAACAAAATTTTCAATTTCCTTAAAGTCACTGCCTCATTATTGTGAAACATATTGCAAATTTCTCTGCGGATCAATTCTCTGTCAAAATTATCCACCACTCTTGGCCTACTTTTCGTGTGTAAAACACTGGAATTACAAATTTCAGATGTCGCTATCCAGCGGTGCAATGATCGTTTGCTTATCTCCAAGGCATGAATATTCCTCTTTTGTGGGTTTGAAATAGAATGACATAGTTTTCCTCGAGTAGCTTCATTGCAGAAATACTTAAAAATCCTATTTGTGATTTGCTGTAATGTCATAAAATGTACTCGTAGACTCATTTTTCCTACTTAACCAAACAATACTTTTTGTAGACACGCCACTGATTGACAATGTGTGCGTAACACCGGAAATAAACTGTTTTATGTTCAAGAAGTGCAATTTCACGCAATTTCACACTAAAATCATGCTAATTGTTTGATAAACCAAAAATGTGCAAATGAGGTCGTATAATTTATTGTAGACATTTCAATATGTGTGCGTGTGATGTGTGTTGGCAAGTAGGATTTTATATTATATCGCAAAGAAACGAAAATTGAAACCAATGGCCGCATTTTAATGAAAAATTTAATTCATAGGGTCTATACCATTTCAAATTCACACACAAAATTTCACTTATATGCGTTATATATTCGCTGAGATATAGCATTTTGAAGTTGGGCAAAGCTAGTGAAACGTGCTATAGTACATTGATGATCTTACTGTCTGGTAATGCTCTAATACTTACCACTTTGCCACTGATTTGAAAAATCCTTAACCTTGGGAGGTTTTGTTCAACTTTATGAATAGGCCTATTGATTTGTTGGTCTTTCATATGGTTCTCAACACCCTTATTCTTTGAATCAATGTTCAGATTTTTGGTTTTCTCTAACAATTTACTCTGACATCTTCCTTTTTTCTAATTGTTTCCTTTGAAGCTTGTATCTTCTGTCCTTCCTTTTCTCTATTTGTATTCCTGATTTCCCCTTGATCATCATTCTGTGAGTCAGCTTGTACTATTTCAGCACATGATTTTCTGGAGATACTACCTGTTTTCAATCTTGTAAGAGCCAGCATGTCTTTTAGAATAATTGTCCTTATTTAACTTTAAATATGAAGTATAATATTTAGTAGTTTTGTAAGTAACGAAAATTTCAAATTCAAAAATGGTGCCTTTGACTTTCAAAACATGGAAAGTCACGGATGCAAAAGTAATTATAAAATTAAAACTAAGTGTTAACCAATCTTAATTATTCAATATTCTTATGAACGACTAAAATAATAATAATTCTTAATAAATTTAAAGAAACAAATTAACTTCCCTGCAGTAAGCTTATGCATGATAGATTAGAATCACAAGAAAAACAATGGAACCGCCATCATAGATCACCGGAAGTCCCTCGTATTTTGTTTAATGCTAATAATTTTCTTACTATAGTTTACTTATTCATCCACATACATGGGATTTAGGGCAGAAACGTTTCATTCCAAGATAAAACTTATTTCAGATCAGATTTCTAATATCTTGTAAAAAAATTTGTTTACTGCAAATAATGTAAAATATGTTACTATTTTTGGATACTAACTTTATAGTTCTATAGCTTGGGACCTGCTAAAGTTATAAAATATCCAACCCGACTAAAGTTTAAGAATACAATTATGAGCTTCCAATTCAACTTTTGTGCTCGTAATTCAAATAAATAAAAAAGAGTAAGTAAACTGAAATACAGTACTTAAATCCAATATGGCCACCATTTCCATGACAACCAATAGGATTATACCATAAAATGCTTTATTATGCATTACTATTAGTTTTTTAAGGTAAGTCTGTGCATTGCAATTTAAATTCTACAATTATTTATGAAAATAACAAATCATTATAGCTTCTCCCTTTACCAGGAATACTTTTAGTTGTGAAATGGTTGGTTTACCACAACACTCAGTCTAGCAATTCTGCAAGCAGCCCCAATATCAAGAAGGAATTGCAGGCTTCTTAACCTGACTTTTCTTGACTGGGTCATCACATATCTGGATCTAACTGACAGTAATCCAAGCATATACGGCACTGTTACAATAGGGTTATCTCGTGTACAGTCCAAGACTACATGCATCCCTTAATTTTGAATGCGTTCCACTAGTTCACATTGTGATATTGACAGTGTGAGTATTCCCAGACCATATTCGATGACTGACACAGCTAGCTGATGATACAAGAGAAACAGAGGTCTCTGCTCCAGGGGCGCTGCCATTGTTTTCAGGGCTGCCAGACTGCACTTCTGTATGATTAGATTAACATTGTACTTTTATGATAACCCGCAATCGAACGTTATTCAGAGGTATTTCAGCTTGTCTTGCCTTTCAATTTTCTGCCCACTGAAAGTAATGTCTGGAAGATCTGATTTCAATATGGAGTTGTTCAAGGAGCACCATACCACAAAGGCTTTGTTGGGACTGACCTTGGAGCCGGTGTTCTCATACCAATTACCTACCTCATGTATGCTACTGACCATTTCCTGTCGGTCAGACCCAGTCCTTAAATGAGTGTGTCATCAGCAAAAGCCAATGTTTGTTACAGCCCAATTGGCTGAATGATGACTACCTTTGTTGTGTAGATGTTATCGTCAGCACCGGTGATAGCGGAGAACACTGGTGTAGTCCCGGGAAAATGCTCATTGGTTCTGATGTCTGCGTTGCCAAGCAAAATGCAACTGATCTAACAGTTAAACGGCTGCTATCAATTTTGTTAGTCAAAAGCCTATATTCTAGTAACCACAGACAAAAGGTACCCCCTGCATGGAAACATAGCTGACATTGAGCGAGAACAAAGCAGGGGATGTCATGGATGGCAATCGCAGAGGCAACGATTAAGCAGGTGACCACAGTTGAAAATATATTCAAAGTGGAAGAGTGGAGTAAGTCAGATGAGAACTGGATTAACTACCAGTAAGTCATTATTAACCTTGGCAGAGAGTGCAGCACTTGGGACAATGGGAAAGCAGAGCTGGAAATTAATCAACTGATAAATGGTCAAGCTGGGGATGATGAAGCCATTGTGTATACTGATGGGTCTAATCTGTGGTGAGAAACCAGGATGGGGCTTCTCTGCTAGAGTAAA
Organism: Oreohelix idahoensis; assembly: GCA_024509875.1. Lineage (NCBI taxonomy): Eukaryota > Metazoa > Mollusca > Gastropoda > Stylommatophora > Oreohelicidae > Oreohelix > Oreohelix idahoensis. The sequence goes on along the minus strand of JAMPIV010008607.1, from coordinate 48,487 downwards.
GGGCACGGAACACAGCAGGGCTCACAGGACAACAATCTCCAGCATGAGAAAGAAGGTTGAGGCAACTACTGCAGTCCTAAGGTGGCTATCTGAAACTTCATTAACAAAGGCAATTATTGCGTCAGACTCTCAGTCCATGCTTTGGAAAGTCCAAAATGGATGGTTTCATCATGAATGGATAACCTCTATAGAAGCTTTGATTCTTCAGGAACTTGTTTGGATCTACTGTCCTGGTCATGCTGGGTTACACGGTAATGAAAGAGCTGACAGACTAGCTTCAAGATCATCCAAAGTAGGAACATTGGATATGGATAAGGGAGAGATACTAAGGACAATTAATGATCATCTCTTACAGAATGACACTGCAATTGATGAATCAAGTCTGGGATTGCTGGAATGTGACATAAAATGCAAGACTGGCAGGAATGGATGCTTAAAAGGATGCATCCAGAGCATATATAATCAGCGTGCAACAGCAACAATTAGCATTCATACCCTTTGCCATTTACTGAGGGAAACTGAGCAACTATGGGTTTTCAGGAGTGCAATGAGGTAGATTCTGATCAACACAACAACTTAACTGCAAGAACTTGCATCATGCTATGATGAGATGAAATTATTGCTTGAAATGTGTAAAGTTTGGAAGTAAGATGCACTTGATCCTGCATTAAATACTGTTGGGCTTCTAAATGTAACAGAAAATATGCACACAGAGTTATAAAATATTCTAGGGAGACTTCAAATTACAAAGTAATAGAGTACATTACAAATCACTTTTGTCAGACCATGGCAAAAAAATCTCTAAAGTCTGTAAAGAGCTACACCCACTTTTCTCAAACTCTGGCATTTCTGATACTGTCTCAAACAAGCACAACGTTTTGCAAAAGTCTTCAAATTTCAAAATTACTCACCACTGAAAGAGTCTGCCCTAGAATATACTGGTGCCATCATTACCTCTACATCACAGAATAGTTAAAATAAAGTGACAAACAATTCAATAAAACAACTTAAACAGGATAATTGTACTGCACTGAAAATTTACACTGCCATCAATGGTACCTATACCTTGTGGCCTAACGGTGTGGCAGCTTGTGTACCCTGACAATCCCCAGAGCTATGCCAGTGGGAGTTTTACTCCTGGTAGGTTCAACTAAGCTGGACTGGTCTGCGTGGGTAGGGGTCAGACAAAAGCTGGTACCCTGGTCCTCCAGGTTGGGGGTTTTAGCACAGGGCCGACACCCCTGTCTATGTAAAAAAATTGCACGTTACGGAAATGGCAACAAATGGAAAAACTTTGATGCTGGATGGACATCCGGAGTCTCAGGCTCATATGACTGCCAGTGGCGAAAGCCAAAAGAAAGCCATTGGCATGAAAACGGATGCCCTGACCGCAAAGTATGAAACCAGAATTGGATTTTGGAACATCAGAACTATGAAGGAGGCAGGAAAGCTGAGACAAATCCCAGCAGAGATGAGGAACTACAAATTACATATCCTGGGAATAAGCGAGAGCAGAAGGACAGGGACGGGTAGAATAAAAACAGCTACAGGGGAAACAGTACTTTATTCTGGTAGAGAGGATGGTCAGCACAATGAAGGTGTAGCCATTATCCTGAAGAAAGGAATGGAAAGGTCTTTACAGGAATGGAAACCCATCAACAACAGACTGATAAGAACAAGACTGAGAGGGAGATTCACCAACACCACAATTATACAATGCTATGATGAACCAACAAACAACAGGGATGAAGAGATCAAGGACAAGTTCTATTAACAGGTACAAAAGGAACTTTGGAATTGGATTTTTGTTTTAAAAACACAGATGTGCTCTGAAACCAGTAAATGTTTCTAAACCTTCTGCAAAGGCATTTGGAAATGTGTTGCAAAGTTCCTTGACCTATGGTAAACTTGAAGTGAGCTCAACTACTTTAACTCATTCCGTCCAAACGGGCGCGCCACGCGCCAGATAGGACTTCCGGTCGGACCACTGGCGTACCTTGCGCCAATGTGATATATGTCGAATTTGAACGGAAAGTTATAAAATACCTAGCAACTAGCTGGTTTTTAAATCATTTCATTACATCCAGGACATGTTTATGGACGTTTGTGAGCAAAAAACAAATTTGTGAAGCTAAAATTGTGTGTTTTATATCCATTTCTATTCCTTTGTTTACATACAAAATGGATCGAGAATCTTCAGACCAATGATGCATGGCGTGCCAGTGTGATATATGTCGAGTTTGAACGAAAAGTTATAAATACCTAGCAACTAGCTGGTTTTTAAATCATTTCATTACATCCAGGACATGTTTATGGACGTTTGTGAGCGAAAAACAAATTTGTGAAGCTAAAATTGTGTGTTTTATATCCATTTCTATTTCTTTGTTTACATACAAAATGGATCGAGAATCTTCTTCTAAACACCTGCTTTCGGCTGAGCAAGCACGACGCTAATTTCTCAGTGGACAGAAGATAACTCGAGCGACACGGATTTTAGAAGTTAGGTTTAGTAATTCCAATGAAGACATTGTAAAGACTTTGTGTCAGAATATTCATGAAAGTGATCATTCTGAGGGCGATGTCGATCAGCTGATTGAACATGCATCAGGTAGGGCTGGTATAAAAAGAGCAAAACTTTCAGTCACTAAAGGAGAAGGATAAAGAGGCAAAAACACCATTGTGACCAAAAGTAAAGCTATGAGAACTGCCACAAGTCTAGAGGCAGGTGCATCCTCACAAGATGTCCCAGAGTGGTTAGAAATTGCTGAGGGGATGACACAAAATGCATTTCAATTTTGTCCAAAGAGAACACCAGGTGTGACTGAGGGGTTTGACCTGTCAACCCCATTGAAATGTTTCAGTGTTTTGTTTACAGATGAGGTTCAAGATTTCATGTTCCAGTGCATCAATGATTATACCAGACTCAAATCTATTCAAAATAACCCTGCGAAACAATATTCATTGTATTCTCGGTGGACCAAAGTCACACGCCATGAACTTGATAAGTTTATTGCTGTCCTAATAAATATTGGGATTCAGAAAAGACCATCATTCGCAACTACTGGTCTACATCTGCAGAATTTTATACTCCTTGGTTTCTTCAAATGTTTTCAAGAAGTAGATTTGAAGCATTATATCATAAAATGCTTCATGCCTCTGATGAAAATTCACAAGGAAAAGAAAAGATTTTATGAACATGTTGTTGCAAAAATTTCAGAGTGCCTTTTACCCATTCCAAAATCTCAGTTTGAATGAAGTGGTAATAGGGTATAAAGGCAGATGGCAATATAAGCAGTATAATCCAAGGTTTTCCTTGTATCTTCTCAGGCCAAAGTGGAAGCACACTGTCAAACCAAAAATTATAGAATATAGTTGGTGTAAATAATATTAGTCATAGTTGTTTGGTATTTACAGAAATTTGTGGTGTAGGAAAAAAATCATATAAATTATATATTTGAAGTGATTGTGGTAAAATGTGTTGTGTTTCAAAATGGATGTGCACTGATATTCTGAGATTTTTCTGCTATGGATTAAACTGGAGCTGACATATGTGAGTACAGTTTATTTATCTTTTTTCCAGTTATTTTTGATTAGGTCTACACTTCACATAACATGACAGACTCTTTTCCTACATCAAATAATTATCTACAGCATTTCACAAGATTCTTCAGTCAATTTCCCACATGTTGATGTATAACATCAACACCTAGTTAAATAAAATGTGTATCTACTGCCTGTTTTTAAAATATAACCTGAAGAGAAAAATTGCACATATTTTGAGCGGTTGTTTTTACAAACATATGTGGTTTTGAGAACAAAAATAAAAAAAATTACATCTATGAAGTGATAGTGATAAAAGTTTCTAGATATGTTTCAAACTAAATGTGCACTGATATTCTTAATATTTTATTGCCATATATTAATTGGGAGCTGAAATATTTAAGTTTAAGTATGCAATTTTATTTTATTTTTTTAAACATTTTTAAAATCAAGTCTACACTTCACAAGACATAACACACCTATTCATATCAATTAATTATATGAATCAATTCATAAGATTCTCCAGTCAATTTCACACATTTAAATGTATAACATAAACACCTAGTTAAATAATATGTGTATCTACTGCCTGTTTTTTTAATATAACCTGAAGAGAAAAATTGCACACATTTTGAGCGGTTGTTTTTACAAACATATGTGGTTCTGAGAAAAAAAATCATAAAAATTACATCTATGAAGTGATAGTGATAAAAGTTTCTAGATATGTTTCAAACTAAATGTGCACTGATATTTTTAATATTTTATTGCCATACATTTATGGGAGCTGAAATATTTAAATTTAAGTATACAATTTTATTTTATTTTTTAAACATTTTTAAAATCAAGTCTACACTTCACAAGACATAACACACATCTATTCATATCAATTAATTATATGAATCAATTCATAAGATTCTCCAGTCAATTTCACACATTTAAATGTATAACATTAACACCTAGTTAAATAAAATGTGTGTCTACTGCAGTTTTTTAAATATAACCTGAAGAGAAAAACTGCACACATTTTGAGCGGTTGTGTTTACAAACATATGTGGTTTTGAGAAAAAAATCATAAAAATTACATCTATGAAGTGATAGTGATAAAAGTTTCCAGATATGTTTCAATCTAAATGTGCACTGATATTCTTAATATTTTATTGCCGTACATTAATTGGGAGCTGAAATATTTAAATTTAAGTATACAATTTTATTTTATTTTTTAAACATTTTTAAAATCAAGTCTACACTTCACAAGACATAACACACACCTATTCATATCAATTAATTATATGAATCAATTCATAAGATTCTCCAGTCAATTTCACACATTTAAATGTATAACATTAACACCTAGTTAAATAAAATGTGTATCAACTGCCTGTTTTTAAAATATAACCTGAAGAGAAAAATTGCACACATTTTGAGCGGTTGTTTTTACAAACATATGTGGCTTTGAGGAAAAAAATCATAAAAATTACATCTATGAAGTGATAGTGATAAAAGTTTCTAGATATGTTTCAAACTAAATGTGCACTGATATTCTGAACATTTTATTGCCATACATTAATTGGGAGCTGAAATATTTAAGTTTAAGTATACAATAAAAAAAAAATTTTTTTACACTTTTTTAATCAAGTCTACACTTCACAAGACATAACACACACCTATTCATATTAATTAATTATATGAAGCAATTCATAAGATTTTCCAGTCAATTTCACACATTTAAATGTATAACACAACTACCTACTGAACTTATGTATTTGTCCACTGTCTGTTTTTAAAACCTCACCTGTCTGAAAAATTTGCATCCATTTTCGGGCCTGGGTAAAACCCAAAAACAGCCTGGGGGGGAATGAGTTAATAATCTCAGAAAGTATTTAGATACAGTTTGTTATGATTAGATCAAAAACAGAACTACTGTATAATGAAATTGTTACTATGAGTGTGTTAGCTACTACTAGTCTCAGGTTATGGACTGTAACTTAGCTATACTTCAAATTTGGTCTATCCTTAAAAGGTGCAGTGACAGTGCATTTTAAGTCAAAATAGAGAAAAAAAAGTGAAAATTCTCATTTTATTAAATTATTTATATTCCCCTGACTCTGATTACATCAAAATCTATTGTCAGGGCAAATTCTAAACAAGGTGTATTTTGGCTTTGAAAATGGTATTTACTAAGAAATTGCATACATGCCACACCTGGGAGATGAAAAACCTGTACAAAAAATCCAAAAACCCTGTACAAAGACCCGTAAAGCCTGTACAAAGACTGAAAAAATGTTTTAAACGAGTTAATTCGTGAACAAATATTTTCAATTACAGCGGGCTGCATTATAATTCTTCTTCTTACACTCTCAGACGTCCATTTGAATGTTTTCAAAGAAAGCAGTAGGGGGCTATCCATAAAAGATGTCCACAGGAGAGGGAGGGGTATGTAAAAAGTGGACAACTATGGACGGGGATTTTTAAGTTGAAAGTGGACATCCAATTCACAGATTACATGGCAACTCTCACTCACATACAAATCTATCAAGAGTAACAAACCCTCTTATCTTAGAAAGCTTCTTACTGCACAGCTAAGCCCAAATAAACGTTCTTCAGATTTTGTCCCTCTTGCTAGGTCTTCCAATCCTTCTAGACTCAAAATCTCTAATACGAAAAGGTTTTAACTTCTATGCTCCTGTTCTCTGGAACAAACAACCTTTGTATAGTAACTCTCTGGGAACTGACATCACAGTTATTGTGATTTTATAATTAGATTTTTAAGTATAAGTAGGTGATTAAAAATTTAAGCTTATGTGTTTAATCAAGACCAAGGGGGGAGGGGGTCAATCAAAAGTGGACATGGGTGAGGGGAGGGTAAAAAATGCCAGAATTTTGTGGACGTTGACATAGTTTGTGGAGCATTATTGTGAGGTCATCCAGGTCTGTATTATTTTGGTTTTTCAACGCTGCAATTACTGACTGTGCATCGGTAAAGAAAACAGCTTGTCTCTCCGTGCTTTCCTCTGTCATTATAGCCTCTGCTGCAGTTTTCAAGGCCTCTACTTCTGCTCTGAAGTTACTTGCGAATTGTCCTCATTATAAAAGAATTCTGAGACACAGTAACAAGGGGAATCGGTTAGAAATCCTAAACTTAACGCTAAACCCAAACTTTAATCTTAACCCTAACGACGTTCGCCACGTACAAGGATGACATCGAAGAAGACCCCCACTGTTCTCACAACTAATGTACTACTTCGTTAGGCTATCACTATTATTGAGAAAAATTGAAAACTATATTATCCTGTTATATGATATGGAATGGGCAGGTTTCTAGGGATGGTTCGAATTATTTCAATGAATATTTGATGAATTTTAAAAATAATAAAATCCCGTTATCACATTAATGTTTTTTAAACAAAAAGCTCATAATTTGCAACGAAAATATAAACTGGCGCTAGCGTAATTTATTATCTATCAAACTTCAAAAATGAAAATAGCTGTTTTAGCCTCATTGGCAGTTTTAAATACCCATTTGACATTAGTGACAATCGTCAATACAACAAACATTGATAGTAATTAATTATTTAATCAAAATAACTGACTGGAGTGGATGGTCGTAATAATGATATATCCACCAAAGAATTAAAAACTTAGAAGAGAAGTAACTCCCAAAAAAAACTTGTCCAGGGGCTCTGATCGGGTTAAGATACAAATTTGCCTTGCTTTCGTGATTTTGTTTCCAATTTTGTAATTCTGTTTGTATTATTATTATTAAAATGTACATTTCTTACGCAGATGCTGCATGTTTTAGTGTAATAATGTAATATGTAATGGTATCCACTTTTTTGTTGGTGTTGCTGCTTATAAGCAGCCCTAAATAATAAATTATGCTTAATGCGACATAATGGCTGCCATCTGTATTAGCAAAAAATGATGAATGAACGACACACTTGCGGACTCTTGCAAATTCCACATCAATCAAAAAACTGGCAGCTTGATTTCATTGGTTGATTTTTTATCCATGTGACCTAACATCTCGCCTAATCTCACGATGCAAATATTGGCTAAGGTGTGGCCAAAGACGATCGATTGATATATATATTTAATAAATAGGCAAAAAATACCTGTACAGAAATTATATACACATCTGAAAACGCAAACATCTTGTACAGGTTATGGGTAAACCATAGCGTGTGGCATTAATGAAATTGCAATTTTCCTGGGAAAAAAAATCATGAATTTATAAGAACCTTGTTTAATGCTACTAATTTTCTTACTACAGTTTACTTATTCATCCACAAACATGGGATTTAGGGCAGATACGTTTCATTCGAAGATAAAACTTATTTCAGATCAGATTTCTAATAGCTTGTAAACAAATTTCTTTACTGCAAATAATGTAAAATGTGTTACTATTTTTGGATACTAACTTTATAGTTCTATAGCTTGGGACCTGCTAAAGTTATAAAATATCCAACCCGACTAAAGTTTAAGAATACAATTATGAGCTTCCAATTCAACTTTTGTGCTCGTAATTCAAATAAATAAAAAAGAGTAAGTAAACTGAAATACAGTACTTAAATCCAATATGGCCACCATTTAAGTTAAATCTGTGCATTGCAATTTAAATTCTACAATTATTTATGAAAATAACAAATTTCAATTAACAAAGGCAATTATTGAGTCAACTCTCAGTCCATGCTTTGGAAAGTCCAAAAGGGATGGTTTCATCATGAATGGATAACCTCCATAGAAGCTTTGATTCTTCAGGAACTTCTCTGGATCTACTGTCCTGGTCATGCTGGGTTACGCGGTAATGAAAGAGCTGACAGACTAGCTTCAAGAGCATGCATAGTAGGAACATTGGATATGGATAAGGGAGAGATACTAAGGACAATTAATGATCATCTCTTACAGAATAACACTGCAATTGATGAATCAAGGCTGGGATTGCTGGAATGTGACATAAAATGCAAGACTGGCAGGAATGGATAGCTTGAGAGGATGCATCCAGCACATATATAATCAGCGTTGTAGTGTCCTATATTTAGATATCAGGAGAAAGTTATGGGACTTGGAATAGTGGCCATTGTGAGATGTTAGACATGTTCGTATCTCTCTGTATAATAAATGTTAAGAACGACAAGAGTCTAGCATTGGTTCATTTAGAGGACTAAGATAGAATACCACAAATGGCGACGAGGATGTTAGAGTTACCCATCACATTTTTTCAGTATGATCACGATGTGAACATAGGAACCAAATGGCAAAAATGGGTGTTTCAAAAACTGTCTGGCGGCATTTGAGGTCAAAGATGTCAAACGCAAACAGTGTTTACTATTGCACTATGCCGGAGAAGATGTATATGATATCTACCAGACGAAAGACGCAGCAATAGAGAACGCAGTCAGCGACTCATAGCTTGACTGCCTGCATCAGGACCAGCGAACCAGAGCTGGTCAAGACCGTACTCCACCTCCACGTGGTGGTCCTGAAAACAGTCTGCAGCAGTGCAGTCTGGCTGAGCGAGTACGGATCGAAATGGGAAGGCAAACCCGGTCCCTAAAAAATGCCGTGCAGAAGTCGGATGTGTTGACCGAAAGGTGCAGATATCACAGCTTAGGCGCAAACAGACACAACGCAACCACCGTCCTTTTCAGGGCGAACGAGGAAGAAGAAGAATATCTACCAGACTATGGCGGAGACAAGTGATGATTACGACAAGGTAAAGCAGAAGCTGAACTCGTATTTCATCCCAAAGAAGAATACAATGTATGAACAGTTCAAGTTCAGACAGGCCATTCAAAACGGTGAAGAAAATTTAGACCAGTACGTCACGAGATTACGCCAACTTGTAAAACACTGCCAATTTCAGAATCAAGATGATGAAATTAGAAATCATGTAATACAGACATGCACATCATCGAAGTTAAGAAGAAGGATTCTTCAAAGTGAAAAATCCCTTACATTGGATGAGGTACTACAAATTGGCAGAACGTTAGAAATTGTAGAAATACAGGCCACACACATAGAGAAGAAAGAGGAGAACACTGTCAACAAACTGCAATTTCAGAAGTCTAGATCTAGAACCCAAGATTCAGTTACTCCAAGAAAGAATCATATACAAAATTCAAGTGTTGTGGAAGGAAATATCCTCACAAAGGTGGAAGAAAGAACTGCACAGCATTTGGGAAAGAGTGTCATATTTGTCACAAGCAAAATCACTTTGCCAAGTTTTGTCTCACCCCTAAAAATAAGGTTCAACAGGTTACTGAGAAAAAAGGAAAACACCACAGACACTGACAGCAGCTCAGAGGCTTATGTTTATGCACTGGATAACAGACCAGATGTCCCCAGAACAGTCATTAAAATGCAAGATACACATCTGTCTGCAATGACAGACACGGGTTCAAGTGTGGATGTCATAAGCGCAACCACGTACAACCAGTTGAAGAAAAGACCACAGTTGTTTCCCACTAATAAAAAGTTATATGCATATGCATACAAGACTCCCTTAAAAGTGGTTGGAATGTTCAGAACAACCATTGAATCCAAGCATCATCAAGCCAGTACTACAGTATGTAGTAGAAGGTGGACATGAAGTTCTTTTAAGCCATGAGACAGCATCTAAATTACAGGTTGTCAAAATAATAAATAGCATCAACAGCAAGACATCACATAATCTGTTTGAAACGTATTCAGACCTGTTCCAAGGTGTGGGTAAATTGAAAAATTTTGAGCTAAAACTACACATAAATGCAAATGTGAAACCTAAAGCACAACAGCACAGAAGAATTCCATTTCACATCAGGCAAAAAGTAGAAGAAGAAATGAAAAGATTAGAAGAAGATGTCATTGAACATGTTTCAGGGCCAACTCCGTGGGTCAGTCCTATAGTACCTGTCATGAAGAAGAATGGTGATGTAAGAATTTGTGTAGACATGACACAGCCTAATGAAGCTATAGAAAGAGAGAGACACATCACTCCTACAATAGACAACATAATAGTAGATCTAAATGGAGCAAAGGTTTTCAGCAAATTAGATCTGAGAAGTGGCTACCATCAAATTTCATTAGCTCCAGAATCTAGATACATCCCAACTTTTTCAACACATCTAGGTTTACGAAGATACAAAGGCTCAGTTTTGGAATAGCCTCAGCAGCAGAAGCATTCCAGAATATAATTGGAAATGTGCTTCAGGGTCTGAAGAGACAGTTGAATGTATCTGATGATATTCTGGTTTATGGAAAAACCCCAAAAGAACATGATGAAAATCTAGAACAGGTATTCATCAGACTGAGGCAGCAAAACCTCACATTGAATAAAGAGAAATGTGAATTCAGCAAAAACACATTGGATTTTTATGGATATACTTTTTCTGAGAAGGGAATTGTTCCAGACCACAGAAAAGTTAGTGCACTTCAAGATATGGCAGAACCAACCAATGTATCTGAATTGAGAAGTCTACTGGAAATGTTCAATTACTGTTCACGTTTTTTTCAAAACTATGCAACACTCAGTCAGCCTTTAAGAATGCTTACAAGAAAAGACACACCATGGATATGGACTGCAACTCAGTCAAAAGCATTAGATATGCTGAAATCAGAACTATCTAAAAGTGCTGTTACATCCTATTTTGATAGGAACAGAAAGACATTCATCTCAGTAGATGCAAGTCCAGTCGGTTTAGCGGCAATGCTAACCCAAAGAGATGACAGAAACAAAGAATATGTTGTAGCTTTTGGCAGCAGAAGTCTGTCAGATACAGAAACTAGATACTCACAGACAGAAAAAGAGGTTTTAGCAATAGTGTGGGCTTGTGAATATTTTCACTTATACATTTATGGCAGCAAATTCACCATCATATCAGATCACAAGGCATTGGAGTTGATATCTGGAAAAAGAACATCCAAGCCTCCTGCTCGTATAGAAAGATGGGTTTTAAAACTGCAGCAGTACGATTTCAATGTTGTATACAAGCCTGGAAAAAATAATCCTGTTGATTATATGTCAAGACACCCACTAAAAGTGCAGTCTGAGAACAAAAACAGTGAAGAGACAGAAACATATGTGAGATTCCTTGCCATGAACAGTATTCCAAAAGCTATGAATTTCAAGGAAATACAAGAAGAGACCATGAAAGACCCACTGTTACAAGCAGTTCAGTTTATAATCAGAAGTAATAAATGGAATAACATTCCTTATAAACAGTTCTCTAATGTGAACAGAGACGATCTTAACTCTTAGTATCCGGCAAGCCCCGTGAAGTGGCGCGGGTTTAGTACCAATTTTACGGCTCGCCAGTTCAAGTGGCGCGCGACGGTAACGATAGCTAAACTAGCGCGTAAAAACGCGGTTTTAGCTGCCGTATAGTAAGAGTTAATATTTTCCACAGATTTAGAAATGAACTTACACTTACTGAAGACAATTTATTACTGAGAGGTTCAAGAATAGTAATTCCTAGAACGCTCCAGAGACGAGCAGTAGATTTGGCTCATGAAGGACATCAAGGCATAGTCAAGACCAAATGCTTGGTTAGAGAGAAAATTTGGTTCCCCAGATTGGACAAAATTGTTGAAGAGACTGTTGCAAATTGTTTAGCTTGTCAAGCTTGCACAGAAAGTGGAGCACATATGACACCTTTGAAAATGTCTGAGCTTCCCAAAGCTCGATGGACAGATGTCTCTGCAGATGTTTGTGGACCATTACCATGTGGACAGTATATTCCTGTCATGATAGATGAATATTCAAGATTTCCAGTTGCTGAAATCATTAATTCCACATCAGCAAGAACTGTCATTCCTGTGATTGACAAGATATTTTCGACATTTGGAATTCCTGAAATTTTAAAAACAGATAATGGTTCCCCATTTAACAGTCAAGACATGAACAATTTTATGCACCATGTTGGATGCAGACACAGAAGAATCACACCTTACTGGCCAAGGGCAAACGGGGAGGTGGAAAGGATAATGAGAAACTCAAGAAGGTCATTCAAACAGCCACAGTTGAAGGAAAGTGTTGGAGACAACAGCTGTATGCTTTCATTAGAAACTATAGGGCAACACCTCATATGTCAACAGGCAAATCACCATATGAGCTCATGTTTCAAAGAAAGGTCTTGATTAAGATTCCCCAAGATGCAGCAATAGTGAATGCAGTCAGCGACTCATAGCTGTACTGCTTGCATCAGGACCAGCAAACCAGAGCTGGTCAAGACCGCACTCCACCTCCACGTGGTGGTCCTGGAAACAGTCTGCAGCAGTGCAGTCTGGCTGAGCGAGTGCGGATCGCAATGGGAAGGCAAACCCGGTCCCTAAAAAATGCCGTGCTGAAGTCGGATGTGTCGACCGAAAGGTGCAGATATCACAGCTTAGGCGTAAACAGACACAACGCAACCACAGTCCTTTTCAGGGCGAACGAGGAAGAAGAAGAAGAAGATTCCAACAGTTAAAACCAAAGAGAGTCAACCAGCCTCATCAGATGTACAGAGAAAAGATGCACAGGTAAAATACAGAATGAAGCAACATGCAGACCATAGACTACGATCACAGCCGTCTTATCTGAAAGTAGGAGATTTTGTTTTAGTACGACAAGAACAAAATAGCAAATCAACTCCGAGGTTTAATCCAGAACCTTATCAGATTACTAAAATCAAGGGAAACATGATAAGTGCTTCAGGTGAAGGCAGAGTTGTGACAAGAAATGTCTCGTTTTTCAAGAAAGTCAACGAAAACCTGGCCAGAGCAGCCAAAAAGAAATCACAGCCAGACGATGATTACTTAGATGACATTGTCAGTCCTGAGTTGCCACTAACTGCCACAGAACCAGCTGACGTCACCATGGACAACAACAGGAAATTACCGCAAACAGGCAGACCACCGCCTAGACAGCGAAATGTCCCAAGACGTCTCAATGACTATGTTTTGTATTGACAATGACTCTGTCTGTTTTTAGTGATGTTTGTAGAATAGTTTGAGTTTCAGTGTGTTTTTGTTATTCAAGAAAGGGAGAGAATGTAGTGACCTATATTTAGATATCAGGAGAGAGTTACGGGACGTGGAATAATGGCCGTTGTGAGATGTTAGACATGTTTGTATCTCTCTGTATAATAAATGTTAAGAACAACAAGAGTCTAGCATTGGTTCATTTAGAGGACTAAGATAGAATACCACAAGCGTGCAACAGCAACAATTAGCATTCATACCCTTTGACATTTACTGAGGGAAACTGAGCACCTATGGGTTTGCAGGAGTGCAATGAGGTCGATTCTGATCAACACAACAACTTAACTGCAAGAATTTGCATCATGCTATGATGAGATGAAATTATTGTTTGAAATGTGTAAAGTTTGGAAGTAAGATGCACTTGATCCTGCATTGAAAAATACTGTTGGGCTTCTAAATGTAACAGAAAATATGCACACAGAGTTATAAAATATTCTAGGGAGACTTCAAATTACAAAGTAACAGAGTACATTACAAAGCACTTTTGTCAGACCATGGCAACAAAATCTCTAAAGTCTATAAAGAGCTACACCTACTTTTCTCAAACTCTGGCATTTCTGATACTCTCAAACAAGCACAACGTTTTGCAAGTCTTCAAATTTCAAAATTACTCACCATTGAAAGAGTCTTCACTAGAATTTTCTGGTACCATCATTATCTCTACATCACAGAATAGTTAAAATAAAGTGACAAGCAATTCAATAAAACCACTTAAACAGGATAATTGTACTGCACTGAAAGTTTACAATGCCATCAATGGTACCTATACCTTGTGGCTCTAACAGTATGGCAGCTTGTGTACCCTGACAATCCCCAGAGCTATGCCAGTGGGAGTTTTACTCCTGGTAGGTTCAACTAAGCTGGACTGGTCTGCGTGGGTAGGGTCAGACAAAAGCTGGTACCCTGGTCCTCCAGGTTGGGGGTTTTAGCACAGGGCCGACACCCCTGTCTATGTAAAAAAATCGCACATGTTACGGAAACGGCAACAAATGGAAAAACTTTGATGCGGGATAGACATCCGGAGTCTCAGGCTCGTATGACTGCCAGTGGTGAAAGCCAAAAGGAAGCCATTGGCATGAAAACGGATGCCCTGACCGCAAAACACGAAACCAGTATTGGATTTTGGAACGTCAGAACTATGAAGGAGGCAGGAAAGCTGAGACAAATCCCAACAGAGATGAGGAACTACAAATTACATATCCTGGGAATAAGCAAGAGCAGAAGGACAGGGACGGGGAGAATAAAAACAGCTACAGGGGAAACAGTACTTTATTCTGGTAGAGAGGATGGTCAGCACAATGAAGGTGTAGCCATTATCCTGAAGAAAGGAATGGAAAGGTCTTTACTGGAATGGAAACCCATCAACAACAGACTGATAAGAACAAGACTGAGAGGGAGATTCACCAACACCACAATTATACAATGCTATGCACCAACAGCAATGAAGAGATCAAGGATGAGTTCTATCAACAGGTACAAAAGGAAATGGAAACTGCACCCAGGTACGATCTTATTATAGTAATGGGAGACCTCAATGCGAAAGTTGGAACTCACAATAATTATAACAAAAGAGTAATGGGGAAATGTGGCAGTGGAACAGTAAATGAAAATGGGGACAAATTTATAAGCTTCTGCAGTATTAACAACCTGGTCATTGGAGGAACACTTTTTCCACACAAAGAAGTGCACAAGTTAACGTGGGAATCACCAAACGAATGGGACAGAAACCAGATAGATCACATAATGATCAATGGCAGATGGAGACATGCACTACAAGACGTGAAAGTAAGCAGAGGCGCAGATGTGGGAAGTGATCAGCACCTAGTAGTAGCAAGACTGAAGGTGAAACTCAGAGCTGCTGGACCAGTTGCAGTCAAACAGAAAAGATATAACATCACGAAACTTAAGGATCCCCTCTCCAGAAAAGCTTTCGTGGTCGACGTAAAGAGACGATATCAGATTACCAAAAGCCAGGAAAGAACAGAGACCGATGATGTCGACCAGAAATTCAACACCATCTCAACAATATAAAAGGAAAGCAGCAAGTCATGCTTGGGATTCCAGGAAAGAAGGAGTCAACACTGGATGACACCAGAAATGCTAAACACCATAGCGAAGAGAAAGGAAATGAAAAGAAAGAAAACAGAAGCTAAGTCTCCCAGGTTAAAGGCAATATATAGTAAACAGTACAGTCAGCTGGACAAGGAAGGAAAACGTCAAACCCATGCTAACAAAAGGACATTTCTGGATGACCTTGCAAGACAGGCAGAAGAGGCAGCACTGAGAAACAAAGCCCAGTTTATAAAATAACTAAAACTATCAGTGGAAAACGAGGTGCAAACAACATAACGCTAGTAAGAGACAAGCAAGGAAATCTCATCACCACAGCACAGGGGCAGGAAACAAGATGGGCAGAGCACTTCAGAGAAACCCTCAATAAAGAACCACCAGAGACTCAGCTGAATGTTCCTGAGGCTGAAAGTGACTTAGACGTAAATACAGACATTCCACGAAAAGAAGAAATCATCACAGCTATCAAAGGGTTAAAAAATGGAAAAGCGCCTGGTCACAACAATCTAAATGCTGAGTTATTCAAGACAGACCCTGAACTAGCAGCAGAACTATTAGAACCACTATTTGCACAAGTCTGGGAAACTGAGACAACACCATCAGAGTGGAGTAAAGGAATAATTGTCAAATTGCCCTAGAAGGGTGACCTTGCAGACTGCAACAACTGGAGAGGAATTACTCTCCTCTCAGTTCCCAGCAAAAAACTAGGCAGGATAATCATCCAGAGAATTTCAAAAGCAGTTGACCATAAATTGAGGAAAGAACAGCGGGCTTTAGAAAGAACAGAAGATGTGCAGATCATATATTTACCTTCAGGAACATTATAGAGCAGTGATCAGAATGGCAGAGACAGCTGTACATTAACTTTGTTGATTTTGAAAAGGCTTTTGACAGCATACACAGGGACAGCCTATAGAAAATTCTGAGGGCTTATGAAATTCCCAGCCGCATTGTTTCCATCATAAAAAGCCTCTATTCTAACTTTACGTGCAGTGTTGGATTGAGTAATGTAACTTTCGAAGTGAAAACAGGAGTACGACAGGGATGCCCCTTACCAACAACATTATTTTTGACAGCCATAGATTGGGTGATGGGCCAGACAACAGAGGGCAGTCCAAGAGGAATTAGATGGACAACGTTTTCTACACTGGAAGACCTGGAATATGCAGATGACATTGCACTACTCGCTCATTCACATCAACACATCCAAGATAAAACCGATAGACTGAATAAGTATGGCCAGCAGGTTGGCCTGAACATCAATTTGAAGAAGTCAGAGGTCATGACACTAAATGTGGGCAATCCTGAGCCAATAACAGTAAGGAACCAGAAGTTAGAACAGACAGACACATTTACTTACCTAGGAAGCATAGTAACATCTGACAGCGGAACAAGCAAGGACATTAACAACAGGATGAATAAAGCGAGAACAGCCTTTGCTGTTCTCAACAACATTTGGAAGTCTTCCCAGTACAGCACAAACACCAAATTAAGACTGTATGAGAGCTGTGTACTTTCTGTGCTTCTCTATGGTGCGGAATGTTGGAGAGTAACAGAGAAGGAAATGTCGAAACTGTCCTCCTTCCACACAATCTGCCTAAGGAAAATTCTCCGAATCTTTTGGCCAAACACCATCAGTAACCAAGAACTACTTATTTGGAGTAACCAGGAGGACATGCACACCATCATAGCTGGCAGACGCTGGAGTTGGGTTGGCCATGTCCTCAGAAGGGACCCTGATACCATCACAAGAACAGCTATGCTATGGACCCCTGAGGGAAAGCGAAAGAGAGGCCGACCAAAAACAACTTGGCGGAGAACTGTGGAAGCTGAGATGCAAAGAATGAACCACAGTTGGGGCACTGTACGAAGGATGGCCGCCGACCGAGCAAAGTGGAATCAATTTGTTGCTGCCCTACAAGACGCCACCAGACGTGATGGCCGCTGACTGCTTTGACGGTTGGTGGTTATGGATCAAAGAAGAAGAAGAAGAAGTACACACCAGCACCAAAGAGAGATTGCCAATAAATGTGCATGCACCAGCATCAAAGAGAAATTGCCAATAAATGTGCATGCTCCAGCACCAAAGAGAAATTGCCAATAAATGTGCACACGCCAGCACCAAAGAAAAATTGCCAAAATATGTGCACACGCCAGCACAAAAGAGGAATTGTTAATAAATGTGCATGCACCAGCACCAAAGAGAAATTGCCAATAAATGTGCATGCACCAGCACCAAAGAGAAATTGCCAATAAATGTGCACATGCCAGCACCAAAGAAAAATTGCCAATAAATGTGCACGCGCCAGCACCAAAGAGAAATTGCCTATAAATGCGCATGTGCTAGTACCAAAGACAAATTGTCAATAAATGTGCATGCGCTAGCACCAAAGAGAAATTGTCAATAAATGTGCATGCGCTAGAACAAAATAGAAATTGTTAATAAATGTGCATGTGCCAGCACCAAAGAGAAATTGTCAATAAATGTGCATGTGCTAGCACCAAAGAGAAATTGCCAATAAATGTGCACGTGCTAGCATCAAAGCACTCCACTGATACACTTTTTGAAATATTGAAGAAAACAGTAATGTGAACAAACACTGCTTGAGCAAAATTTTTTAAAATCATTCACAATTTTCACTTGCAAGTTGGTAGTTTACCAGACAAATTAATTAAGGTGCAGAATACACTAAATAAGGCAGCAGAAACAATTTTTTCAGGCCTTTCTGCTGAAAACCTTCAGTTTTTTTTTTCAGAGATGGTGGTAAACTGTTATGAGCCTTTTTGCGCACCACATAGGGTCTTATATTTGAAAGCTATGTGATGCACAAAAGAGCATGGATGCGAATGTGTTTTGGCATGGTTATGTGGGTGACGTAAAATTGTTTGCAGTAACAATGACAGCAGTTTGTGCATGACGTCAGCCGAGACTAGCTGTATTTGAGCATTGCGTAAAATATGTCAGTATGGACCAACTGTATTGTAGGTAGTGTTGAATCTTATGAAGGAGTCGTCTCTCAATGATATAATATTTCAGGAAAGTGTCGGACACATGTATATGGATAATAAGGGAATACAGAAATAAACGGATGTGTCAGAATCATTATAATTGATTGTTATTGAATAATTACCTGCCAATTAACTTGGCAAGGAATATGAGTATAAAATATTTATGTGCAGAGAGGCACTGAGATGTTCGATGGACGACTGAATTATAATTAAGTGAATTATGTGATATGATGGTGATCAAGGATATTATATGAAGTGAAGTTAAAGTGGAAGTTATTAAAAATGTTGCGTGCGACCTGGGATTTCAGAATACTATTAATCAAGTTACGTTTGGCCATTTTGTTCTGAAGTATTGAGTAATCATTTACTGACAAAACCCCTAGCCGTAAGTAACAACTGCATACCTGTCAACCTCCTGAGACAAAAATCTGTACGCCAGACCAAAAAAATCCTTACAAACACCCAAAAATCCTTATGCAAAAAATATATTAATAAATTATACACAATACAGTTTTAAAACGAGAAATAACATATACAAATCTATTAGCATTTGAATTAGTGTGATATAAAACCTGCTAATAGTCTCATGCTGTTCTTTACATATAAAAAACTTAGTGATCGTGAGGTACTATTCTTTCGATGCACAGTGTTTTGTATTATAATCAACACATGCACTTTTAGCACTTTGCAGAATTGCATTTGTGGGCTTAAAGTCTGCACAGCATGTATCAATGTTAATCTTACACTGTAAAAAAGAAGTGAGTGTGTCTGCATTCATGGACCTCCTGCAGTCTGTGTGGACTTTTTTATTTAAAAATAAAGCAGCAAAGTTTACGCAAACAAACTTTTTTCTAGTTATGTAGGGCCGACACAGAATATTATGACATTAATTTATTGGAAATATTTAAATGATCAAAATATAACTGGAAAGATTAAGAGAACGACAAAAATAAAATACAGCAAAGCAAAGCAACAGCACAAAATAAAAAAATTAACTAAATTGTGAACAGAATATTAATCTAGGAAGAAAAAATGTACTACCAAAAATTTACAAAATTATTATTTAAAAATTGATAGCCTAGACCAGTGATAATAGATCACCGCTTTATGAAAAATAAAGCAGTGAATCTCGATCGACGGAATAAAGTAGGCCTACTCAACGCAAACAAACTTTTTTTTTTTTTTAGTTATGCAGGGCCTACACAGAATATTATGACATTAATTTATCGGAAATATACTGAAGGGCAAGATATAACTGGAAAGATTAAGACAGCGATTAAATTGCAACAAAGCAAAACAACAGCAATATTTAACCAAGTTATGGGTACTTAGCTTTTTTTAAACAAATTGGCATCGAAGTGTCTTGGCAAGCGTAGCTGATAACAGGTAACTTTAAAAATACGTCATGTCATGCTGAAAGCCGAAAGTGTCTGAGGCCGAATTCAAAGTTTTTGCCGAATTGTTGGGTATAAAAGGATTTGATTGGTTGCTGTGAGAGACTTCAGTTTAAAAACAAACGCCGAGATTCCCGGAATAAAAAAATTGGTTTAAAAAAACCTGGGCTAGAAAATATTTTCCGATTTAAAATTTTTAAAAACTTGGGTTGGAAAATATTTTTAGAATTTTAAAATTGGGGAGGGAGGAAAAGTCCGTACAACGAGTCTGTACGGTCGTACACTGCTAAAGGTATCAAAAATATGTACATTGTGCGAAAAATTTGTACAGGTTGACAGGTATGCAATTGTATTTGCTGTTTGTTTGCAGTTTATACAGATTAGAATTACTACTTTATGGAAACAATACAGGTTCACAACCCCATATTCAAAGCCCTTAGGGCCAGATGTGTTTTAGGACTGGGAATTTGTCCGATTTTATAATGGTAGAATGGTTCATGACCAAGTTTATTTAGGGTAGCATCTATGAAAAGTCTAGGGCCATGCCCTGAAAGGAAACCCATTAATGTTCACAATCATTTTTAATGTTAAGTTCTTCACCGTATATTCCTAGTTTTATCCTGACCAAAAAAAAAAAAAAAACCCAGTCAACGGAATAGGTTAACTTCTTTGTTGTTGAACTCATTCTCTTGGCACATGGCCAAGATCTTCATTTCCCCCCCCCCACACACAATGTTTTCCTATAAGTCATTGTTGTGTATGCTTTTGCACACAGGCATATGCCTGTTCTTTTTTGGAGTTACGACTGTCTGCATTAGCTAGCTTTTGTGTGTCAAAGCACTTGTATTGAACGGCGCAACATTATTAAGTAATTGGTAACTATATGACGTATGCGTCTTCTGCTATTGTAGCCCAACAGCCAATTTTCTGGACCTTTTACTTTTGTATGCTGACTAGTGAGGACGTACATTTTTTGCTCCCTATTCATGAAGACTTTTTATGCAAGCGATTTCATGCGGCCATGTTCGAGAGGCCGCCACCAAAGTATTATTGGCCATTATGGTTTACTGTCTTAACAGAGAAGTATAGTAACCAGTTTAATGAAGTATTTCGTAACGATATCGTCAGCAACTATTAATGCCGCAGAACTTGGGTCACGTCGTGTCCGAACGAACCTTTAGTCATAACGGCCAGGGCCAGAATTGAGATGTATTCTGCTATTGCATGCCATGTTATATGATTCTACAACTGACAGACACTGGATGTCTGAATGCAACGTATTATTGATGTTATTAAATGCTTGGAACTATGGAGCCAAATAAATGTCTTTTCTGTGGACTGGATTTGATCGGCATTGTGGTTGACTATTTTGAACTTACCAGTTTGTATGGCGTGTCAGTTGCACTGAATGACTCTATTTATTAAGCCTACGATATTCGTGTATCTGAGGAAGTATCTGAGGAAGGTGGTTGAAGTAACAAGAAGAGACATGGTCCGCAACCAGACAATATGTCAAGGCCTAAAAATCCAACCCCTACAGACCCAAGTAGAACAGTCCAAACTGAGATGGTTTGGCCATGTCTGCAGAATGGGAGGAGATCGGCTAACACGACAAGCATGGGAAACTAAGAGCCAGGGATCCAGACCTCCAGGACAACCCAAAGTCCACTGGGAGGACAACATTAGACAATCTTTGAAGGACCGAGGACTAGAATGGAAGCAAGCCAGGAGGAAGACAGCTGATAGAATAGTATGGCGCTCTCTCTTACAAACTTTTACATCTCATGGTAAAAGAGGAACGAATAAGTAAGTATTTCATTGTTGTATCTTTTGGAGGCCTATTCTTTTGCCTTCACTATTACACATTAGTGTTGACTTTGTACTTGTTATTGAGGTTACACACAAAACTTTCCATATAAATAAGTTGAAAGCCTATTAACCTATGAGTCCTATTAGCTAAACTCTCCAAGGCTCTTTTCTTCACTAAATCTGATCTTACCAAAGGATACTGGCAGGTTCCTTTGACTGACAGAGCCATGCCTCTCATGGCATTCTCAACTCCAAAGAGTCTTTATGTGTTTTGGTCTCATGAATGCTCCAGCAACTTTCGTCAGAATGATGCGAAAGATTTTTTCTCAGGTCTCAGTTCATTGCTTGACACTCTTCGTTCACATCATTTAACTGCTAGGCCTTCTAAGATTCATTTTAGTTTTGGAGAAATATCCTTTCTGGGTCATAAAGATGGTCACGGTTTGCTTCAGACTGAACAGCATAATGTATCCAAAATCCTAAACTTGTCTGTCCCTACTACTGAAGAAGAAGGTACGTAGTCTTCTCAGCCTTGTTCAATTTTATGGTCGATTTGTTCCAAATCTGCCTGCTGTCACTGCTGACTTATCTGCTCTTTTGAGAAAGGGCTCACCAAATCATGTGCACTGGACACAAGAGTGCCAGGCAGCTTTAGCTTACATTAAGAAATTGTTCTCCGCACCTCCAATATTGCGTTTACCAGATAAAAATGTAACTTTTTATCTTCGCACAGATGCTTTTTCCAAAGGTGTCGGGGCAGCATTGATGCAGAACTTCGATGGAACACTGCCTCCCATTCTGTATATATCTAGGAAACTTACTGGCACCGAGTTGCAAATACGCTGTCATAGAGAAAGAGTTGCTTGCGATCATCTGGGCTGTTTTGAAGTTGGAGAGATATCTCCTTGGATCTCATTGTATAATCCAATCTGACCAGCAAGCCCTCTCCTTCATCAAAGGGACTAACCACAGGAATGCAAAAGTGGCTCGTTACGCAATTCTGATGCAGCCTTTTACATAACATTCAGGCTATTCGAGGTACTGAAAATGTATTGGCACATGTTCTATCACGCTGCCCACAGCCAGATATTAACTCTTTAAGTCCCAATCGACTTTATAAAGGCTCAGGGGTTAGACGCGCTTGGCCCAATTGACTTTAAAAAGCCTTAAGTATATGTGCCTCTGTTTGAGACTGTTTCTAATTATAACTACCCACAAAGTCATTTCCGACTGCAAGTACATTCTTTTAAATACCGCACGTGTTTAAGAGTGAACGTGTTTCTGTTTTGAGATATTTATTTTAGATTTTTAAAGCAATTTTTTTTAAGCGCATATCCTCCATTTTACCTTGAATAACTAATCATTTTTTTTAAGCGCATATCCTCCATTTTACCTTGAATAACTAATCATTTTTCAATGAAAGCTTTTATACTTGTAGCACAAGAGTAAAGTACATCCAATTACCTTCAGTTTCATATACAACAACAAAGTTATTTATGCATATGAACATTTTAAAAAATTATTTCCAAACTACAACAATAAAAATGCACTGGGGTGGCCATTTTTGCTTGGGCCAAACCCACTTTTTTGCTTGGGACTGAAAGAGTTAACAGTTCACAATAACATTGTTGTAAAGACATGTTTCCAGCGCATATAGGACATGCGTTTTTTTCTGCGCTGCATTGCAAGTAGTGAATCTGGTACTGCACTCATGTACACTTTAGCATTAACATTATTTAAAAAGGTAAAGAAACCCGTTACACGCTCATTGAGGCATATTGGGAATATGGTGTTAGGCCCATATTATCTTGACCGTGGGCACACTAGGGGTGATGTGGTCGGCATCACGCCGGCTGCCTTAACCTTCCCAGAGTTGCTCTGGTACCCATTTGGGGCTGGGTCAACCCAGGAGCCGTTTGTGGCCTACAAAAATTCCCGCCTCATCTGGGGATCAAACCATAGACCACTGCGCTAGGAAGTATAACATTATATGCCAGTGAACTAATTACTAACGTTTCTGATATGGGACTGTGAAGATTTACAAGGTGAACGTTCAATTGATATGTGATTATCACTTTAGAAAAATTTCATGACTTCCTTTCCTATGCATTCGGCTAACAAGTTGCATTTGTAGCAAAACTGATTTGAACTTTGACTGCAACTAGATTCGCTCCAGTTCATGATTGTTCTGAACCATGGAAAGCATCGCATTCCTTGACATTCACAATGTTGGATCTATGTGACTATTGTTTCTTGCATATTTGTTTTATTGAGATATTCCTTTTTTTAATATCTTGTAAGTAGTTATATCAATTATTATCATATTTTTTAAAACTTAGATGTATTATTATTGTGTATGCATTTTTGCATATTGTTGGTGGATAAATTTCTTTAACTTGTTTCATTGACATTTTTTTTACTGAAATCTTATTACTATTGATTCATATATCATATATATCTGTTCTAATGTATTGGCAATTTCTTAACTGTTTTTTGCATTTGCACATTTTTCTTGTATTTATAGTTGTACTTAGTCATTTTATTAATTTCCTATAATGGACATAAATCCTGCTTATTTACGTATGCCTTAGTAGGTTAATTCCCTTAATGTAACTGAACCACGTACAGAAAGCAATGGCAAACTACTGTACTGCACATCTGCCAAGACATGTATACCAGTCTTCGAACTGAAATTACTGTAAAAAAAATATAATGAATCTGTTGTTTTAATTTGTTTTATAATTTGTAATATGACATGTAATTATTTATTTCAAACATACATTTGTGTGTTATTTCATTGTGAAGAGTGTGCTTCAATCAACAATAAGAGTCCTGCCAAAAACAGGTTGGCGGACCGGTCAAAACAGGTAGGCGGGCCGGATCTGGCCCGCGGGCCGTAGTTTGGCCACCGCTGCTCTATGCCATTAGTATCTTATATAGATATTTTAAAATTTTCTCTGCATTCATTATATTGTCATAACAATGCTATGACTGATGACAATCTTTTTATTGTAATTTCATTGGCAATTCCAGTATGAATGCACACAGACTGGACTATGACACATTTGTGTACTGATGTAGCCAATTTATTATGCTGTTGTAATTAATTTTGGCCGTTTTATTCCAGGAAATTTTAAAAAAATGTTTTTTTTTTCCCGGGGATGAAAGGGTGGTGTTGTGTATGCTTTTGCACACAGGCCTATGTCCATTCTGTTTTGGAGATACGGCTGTCTGCATTAGCTAGTTTTTGTGCGTCAAAGCACTTGTACTGAACGCCATGACATTATTACGTAATTGGTAACTATATGACGTATGCGTAGTCTGCTATTGTAGCCCAACGGCTAATTTTCTGGGCCTTTCACTTTTGTACGCTGACTAGTGAGGATGTACATTTTATGCTCCCAATTCGTGGAGACTTTTGATGGCCATGTTCGAGAGGCTGCCACCAAAGTATTATTGGCCATTATGGTTTACTGTCTTAACAGAGAAGTATAGTAACTAGTTTAATGAAGTATTTCGCAACGATATCGTCAGCAACTGTTAATGCTGCAGAACTTGGGTCACGTCGTGTCCAAATGAACCTTTAGTCATAACGGCCAGAATTTAGATGTATTCTGCTAATGCATACATGTTAAATGCTTCTACAACTGACAGACACTGGACGTCTGAATGCAACGTATTATTGATGTTATTACAGGCTTGGAACTATGGAGCCAATTAAATGTATTTTCTGTGGACTGGATTTGATCGGAATTGTGGTTGACTATTTTGAACT
Organism: Oreohelix idahoensis; assembly: GCA_024509875.1. Taxonomy (NCBI): domain Eukaryota; kingdom Metazoa; phylum Mollusca; class Gastropoda; order Stylommatophora; family Oreohelicidae; genus Oreohelix; species Oreohelix idahoensis. The sequence continues at coordinate 22,894 of JAMPIV010008607.1, read as the reverse complement.
TACCAGTTTGTATGGCGTGTCAGTTGCACTGAATGACTCTATTTATTAAGCCTACGATATTCGTGTTTCTTCCAGCACGATCTGCTTAATTCTAGAGTCACCACCTCCACACAAATAATAACATAGAATTCTCTCGCAACAGTCATTAATTTATTATCACAACTGTCAGTGTAACATTTCAATAACTTGTCTTTCTATGTCTTCAAGTCATAATCATACACAGTTGTAGTTTCCAAACCATATTAGGTATATGCTGGACAGACACTCCCAGGTCAAGCTTCTCTAATAATTTCACTCTGTGAGCAATCAATAATGCTTCTGTTGCGCACATATTCTTTTGTGTGGCGCACAAATTACTGTAAATATGCATACAAATGTAAAATGTATTTATTTGTCTGATAAAAATATATTTATCTTTGAATTCACGATTTTCAGTCTAAAGGGACAGAACTCAGATTAGGCGATGGGTATTCATTCTGTGAGTTATTGGTTCTTATATCTTTCCTGAAGATCGAACTAGGCGTAGGAATCTGGGTTTACAGCGATCTATTCTGTGTTTGGTTGGGAATCGATTGTTCTTGCTTCAGAATATCTATGGCCCGAATCTACTATCGAACTGAGAAGTCTACACGTCAACGGTGGATCTTCTTGTGTTTTGCATATTGCTGAACTGTTTAATAATTTAAAACAGAAAGCTATTGTTTATTAAAGTGGCAGTTTGTTTTCAGTGAAAACTGAACCATATTGATGTAATACTGAGCCTTCTCTGCAGACACTTCTACAACACATGTCATTATATTATATGCATTTATATGACATATATGTATTTATGTTTAATGTTTACATGTTTGCATATTATTTGTGTGACTAGTATAGGATATACCGAGTCATATTGGTCCTATATTAGTGTTCTATAGGGAGCAATTTTCTTGGTTGGAAATTTGCTGCAACATCTGTTGCAATATCTGTTAGCTGTGACGATTTCTGCAAATGTTTTCGTATTGTTTTTCTTGATTGTCTTTTGTTTATGTTGGTTGTTGACATATACTATATAATATACTTGATCATACACTACTAGTTGTGTAGTGAACTTATGAGTAATAATCAACTGATGATTAATGGCTGTTATTAAAGGTACACAGTTGATTATACAAGACCTTATTTAAAGGCTTGTTTCCCACAGAGATTGTGATAAAAAGAGCTGATTATTCAAGCTATTAAGAGCTTGTTTCCATTTATTTGGAGATAGATTTCATTATTGCTATTTCAGGTATCTAGGTACATATTAGTATACATAATGTCGACTTTAGATTACTTTATTGAGCAAGGGAAATCCCTAGGTAAGTTGGAGGGGTATGCTACCAGTCAATATGATAAAGCACAAAAAGCTGAGGAGAGAAAACAAAAAAGTGAGGATAGAAAATTGGAAATAGAATTTGAACAAAAGAAATTGCAGATGCAGGTTGAGGAAAAGAGATTCCAAATGGAAATGGAAAAACAAAACAAAGAAGCTGAACAGAAGAGATTAGACAAAGAAGCTGAACAAAAAAGATTAGAAAGAGAAGCTGAGGCTGAACAAAAGAGATTAGACAGAGAAGCTGAGCAGAAAAGATTAGACAGAGAAGCTGAGGAGAGAAAAGCAATGAGAGAACATGAACATCAAAAAGAACTTTTAGCATTTGAATTAGAAAAATTGAAATTGACAAATATGAGTAATGTTAATCAGTCAAATGGTAATAGTGGTAAACCCTTTACTTATAAGGTCAAGGTACCAGCGTTCAATCCTTCCAGTGACGATATTACATTCTGGCTGGATCGTTTTGAACGTTCTTGTCGAGCTCATAATGTGGATAAATCACAATATGCTAATCAGTTGTCAGAAAATTTGAAAGGTGATTCTCTAACTAGTTTAAGTTTGGTTGAAGAGGCTGACAAGGATAATTATGATGTTATTAGAGCAGCTTTATTGAAAAAATATCAGTTAACTGAGGAAGGTTACCGTATTTTGTTTAAGAAAATGGTACCTGAATCAGGGGTAGAATTCTCAGAATTCATTGCAAGGACACGTCTTACATTTAATCGTTGGATTGAGTTGTCCAAAATAGAAAAGACATATGAAGCCCTTATGGACTTGTTGCTCAGGGACAAAATTATGTCAAGTGTTAATAAACCATTCCTTGAATTCCTACATGAGCGTAAACCCAAGACACTAAAAGAAATGCAAGAATATTGTGACCAATACGTCATAGCACACTCTGACATAACTCTTAGCAACACTAAGATTAAAGAGAGTATGCCAGTTGCATCAGCAACACCATACAACCCTAATTACTCACACAAATTTCAGGGACCACAAAACAAGTTTGGGAAAAAAGGTAACCATAATAGTTATCAAAACCAAGGAAACCAATCATTTCAGGGTTCTTCTGCGAAGAACTGGAGACAAGCTGAAAGACCTCGATACAGAGGTGGTCATAATTATAGGAATTTCCGCAGAGGAAGTCATTATAGAAACTATCCAAGTCATCCATCATGGAGACAACAAGACCATAATTATAGAGATACTCATTATAATGAATATGACAATGGTAACCATGAGAATTATGACTCAAACCCAAATAGGGGTTACAATAGAGGAAATAATAATGATTACAGAGGCAATAATAATCGAGGTAGATCACAATACAAAAAACATAAATCTCATTATCAGGCAAACTCTGCACAGCAAGAGTCACATGAAGCCTATAAACAGACTAAAGATAATAATGATGCTAATAATATGGCATGTTCCGCTTTTGATTTTGGGAGAGCATCTCAATGCCCCCAATGCAAAACATTATTTGAACCAACTACGGTGTCCACTTAAAGTTGTGGCCATCCTCTTCCCGCTCTTCCTGCGTCAGTCGCGCATGATGGAAGAGGTTCTCTTGTCTTACATAGAGGTTTAGTAAATGACAATCCAGTCTCAGTTCTTTTTTATTCTGGATGCACCACAATTGGTGTTAGGCAGTCGCTTGTAGATCCTTCTCGTGCCACTGGAAAAGTAGTCAAATGTGTAACATTTGGCGGCACCTTAGAGAAATACTCTATTGCTATCATTAGGATTGCTACTCCTTTCTTTACAGGAGATGTACATGCATGTCTTCTGCCGAATCCGATCGCTGGTCTTATCATCGGTCGTATTCACGGAGTCAAAGAATGCACTCCACAACAAATTTCCGTTTGGGAAAAACAAAATATGCAAACTGCTAATGCTGTAGTCACTAGAGCTCAAGCTCTTAATATGCCTCAAACTTCATCTACTGAAGATAATGAAGGGCATAACCAAGATGATCCCTTGGTAATTTCTCGTGACTCGTTTATAAAACAGCAAGAAGAGGATCCGACTCTAAAGAAATTCTTCTCTTTGGCAACAAAAGGTGATCCAAATAAAGATACAAAGCATAAATCTTGGATTACAATGAAGAATGGCGTACTTGTACGTATGGTGCAAGACTCCGCTAAGTCAAGTCATTCTCAGATTCTTGTGCCCAAGAATTTGAGAGTTAAAATTTTGCAACACGCACACGACTCTCAGTGTGCTGGACATATGGGTTTTTCCTGTACAAAGTCAAGAGTTCTTGCGGCTTTCTTTTGGCCTTTTGTGAACAAAGACATACGGATTTATTGTCAATCTTGTATAGTATGTCAAGAAGTCAAATCCAAAGGTCCACGCCATGCTGCACCTATCCAGGCTGCAGACATTCCTATTCGACCATTTCAGAAAATGGCGATAGACATCATTGGTCCATTTAAGATCAAATCTGCTAGAGGACATCAGTTTATTTTAACGTGTGTGGACATGTGCACACGTTGGCCAGAGGCTATTCCTCTGAAGAGCATTACTACTGCTGACATTGCAGATGCTCTTTGGCTTATATTTTCTCGTCTGGGATTCCCCGGAGAAATATTGTCAGACCATGGCACCCAACTAATATCGGATACCATGTCTCAAGTGATGTCGACTCTGCAGATAGAGAGATCTTTGAGTAGTATCTATCATCCTATGTCCAATGGGATGGTCGAACGGCTAAATAGAATACTCAAAAACTTACTAGGGAAGATAACTGAGGATCATCCTCAAGATTGGGACAGGGTTTTACCCGCGGCCCTCTTCGCTTACAGAGAGGTTCCCAATGAACATACAGGATTTTCTCCCTTTGAACCTGTCTTTGGCGCGCGACCGCACGGCCCTATGTCTTTGCTTCATGATCTCATAACCGCTGATAATATTACCGATGACACAAAATCTTCTTACGAATATGTCATCGCGCTGAGACAAAAGATTATCGAAGCATGCAAATTGGCAACTTCTTCGTCTGAATTTGCTAAGCAGAAAGCAAGACAATTTGCCAATAAGAAAAGAACCTTACGACAACTTTGTCCTGGTGACAAAGCATTTGTTTTACTACCTTGTAGGGAAAACAGACTTCTTATTTCTTGGAAAGGTCCGTACGATATAATCTCAAAAATTTCCGATGTTGACTACATTGTCGATATTGATGGAAAGCATAAAACCTTCCACATCAATATGCTTACGGAATTCCATGAACGTCCGGATTATTTACAGCCTATTTTCCAGGCAATGGACGATTCACCAGTCCAACATGGTCATTACTCATCACTGTCCGTAATACAGGATGAGGAAACAAGTTTTTCGGATGTTAATCTTCTGCTTCTGATGATTCCACTTCATTCTAGTGAATCATGGAAAAACGTTACTGTTTCTCCGGATTTGTCTATAGGAGAACAGCGACAAGTTTCGGCTATGTTACAAACATTTCAGGATGTCCTTACTGACATCCCTGGACAAACTCATGTCATTGAACATGACATTATTCTAACTGAGCATAATCCTATTAGGGTCAGACCTTATCCTATCTCTATACATTTTCAAGCACAGGTTGAGAAAGAGTTGGATGAGATGATAGATTTAAAAATAATTGAACCATCCACTTCTGCGTATTCTTCGCCGATGGTTATTGTTCGGAAAAAAGACAATAACATACGTCTTTGCGTTGACTATCGCAAATTGAATCAAGTTATGAAGTTTGATGCTGAACCTATGCCTTTACTAGAAGAGCTACTTACTAGGCTTTCTAAATCTCATTTTTTCACTAAACTAGATTTGTCTAAAGGATATTGGCAAGTTCCTTTATCTGAACGCGCCAAACCTTTTACGGCTTTTTCTACACCTAGAGGCCTTTTTCAATGGAATTTCATGCCTTTCGGCCTTATGAACGCACCAGCTACATTCGTACGCATGATGCGTCGAATTCTATCTTATCGGTCAGATGTCATCGCGTATCTAGACGACATCTGTCTCTTCAGCGATACTTGGGAAGATCACTATTCAGGGTTAGTTGAATTACTGTCTACTCTACGCGAGTATAACCTGACAGAGAAACCCTCTAAAGCCTACATTGGTTTTAGCAAAATTTCTTTCTTAGGCCATCGAGTGGGTCATGGTTTCCTAAAGACAGAGGACCATAATATCACTAAGATACTTAACATCTCTATTCCTAAGACTAAAAAGCAAGTGCGAAGTCTCTTAGGTCTTATTCAGTTTTATGGAAGATTCATTCCGAATCTATCCTCTATCATGGCACCTCTTTCTACACTACTAAAGAAAGGGTCGCCTAATATGGTCCACTGGTCACAAGAATGCCAATCCTCTTTGGATAAGATCAAAACTTTGTTTTCATCACCACCTATTTTAGTGTTACCTACTACAGATAAGACATTTGTTCTTCGTAGTGATGCTTCATCCACTGGGATTGGAGCCGCACTAATGCAAGAGTACTCTGGAACTCTGCATCCTGTAATGTATATCTCCAGAAAGCTTAATGCTGCAGAAAGGAATTATTCGGTTTTAGACCGTGAACTATTGGCTATGGTTTGGTCAATTCTCAAACTACAAAGATTCCTTCTAGGCGCACACTTCATAGTAGAAACCGATCAGAAAGCTCTTACGGCTATACAGAGTAAGAATTTGAAGAGTTCAAGGTCGACTCAATATGCAATTGCTCTTCAACCTTTTCATTTTTCGGTACGGGCTATCCGTGGATCAGATAATGTGATGGCAGACATTCTGTCTAGATGCCCACATGATTCCACCTAACTGTTGAGTCTTGGACTTCTTAACACTTCCAACTCGACAACAGATTTGTCTCTTCTATAGCAAGATAAATACACATTGTAATGTGTAATATAGTGATTGTATCACTACTATCACTACGTTCATTGATATATATTCACCGGTACTCGTTGATGATTTTTCTTTTTTGCCAATCATGTACTTATAATGCTTAAATATGAAATTGTTATATGCATTGTGTCATTGCAAGTATAGTAGTATGCGTTGGTGACATTTCCCTGGAAACATTTATGCTTAAGAGAAATGCTTTCTCTGAGAAGTTGAGATGTATTCTCATCAGTCGATCTATATTTCGACTTTGCCTTAATTTGGCTTAAATAATTCCAGATATTTCTCATCTGCGCAGTATTTATGCGTTGGGAGCATATTGTATGTTGCTCTCAGATGAAAAAGAAAAAAAATGATTTTCATTTTTTTTCCCGGGGGGGTGTGGTAATCTGTTGCGCACATATTCTTTTGTGTGGCGCACAAATTACTGTAAATATGCATACAAATGTAAAATGTATTTATTTGTCTGATAAAAATATATTTATCTATGAATTCACGATTTTCAGTCTAAAGGGACAGAACTCAGATTAGGCGATGGGTATTCATTCTGTGAGTTATCGGTTCTTATATCTTTCCTGAAGATCGAACTAGGCGTAGGAATCTGGGTTTACAGCGATCTATTCTGTGTTTGGTTGGGAATCGATTGTTCTTGCTTCAGAATATCTATGGCCCGAATCTATGGGTAGTTCTGGTCTATGTAGGACGAGTATGTCTTATATTTTTATATCTTGGTATGTTTAAGTGGAACTATTTTTCCTTGTACTGTACTTTGGGGTAAGGTGCTTTCGGCGCATGAAGATACGTTAGAGAGTTCTTCGGTGATGAAGGAGCCTGGCACGACGCCATGTCTTAGACCTGTCCTAAGTTTGTGATCTCTTCGATTGATTATGGGGACGAAGATAGTTTCTTCTAGGATTGTTAAATCCATGAGTTCCCCAGTGTTAATTCAGTAACGCCAGGAGAGTGTTTGTGTTTGCTAGTATATTTCGTATGGGAAGGTAAAGAACTGTTCACTGAACTTTTTCATTCCTAGGCTCAGATGAGCAGATGTCGATATGAATTTACCTATGTATATGTCGGGACGACATGTTATCTAGCAACACTGAATATGTTTATATGCAGCAATTATGAGGACAGAATATGCTGATTCTTATAGAATCATTTATTGTTGATGAACAAAGCTTCGATTGAAATTTTTCTATACATCCGTATAGTGAGCGATGCTCAACAGGGAACCAGCAGCCATTTTGGAATTCTATTTATTTGGTAACCCTACTTATTGCCGATCATCAACCAGAGAACAGGAATGCCCCCTTATTATCAGGTGATGATTAAGAGATCACAGGTATGAAGAAAACCCCCAATACTAGTGGGTTAACATTATCTTCACAGAGATTTGCTGTAATTTACCTAACGGAATCTTTGCTAGAAAGAGGTCCTGTTTATGAGTCAAGTTTGAACAGTATTTATTAACCGACATGCTCGGTCAGTAAGGCCTGATGATTGTATTTATAAACAATGGAAATCTAAGTGCTTGTATACAGATGTTCCATTGCAATGTGATTCGACATGAATGCTAATTTATGATGGTAGACCACTGATCAACACTATGCTGTTTATGACGACTTGTGTTCCTGTAACGATGCTCGTACTGTCCATGTGTACGTCCTATTAAATAATATGAAACGACCACAGTAGTCCAGCCATCCTTGACTTCCACCTGTGATTGGAGTGAGTGATCTGTGCACTTGTCGAACTATCATCCATTCGCGATTGTCATTTGATGTTCACACTCACCCATTGCACCAGTATACACACACTTAACAGTACACCTTGTCAGGGCCCCAACAGTCGGTAACCTGACCTATGTACCAAACATTGTGACTGGAAAAGCTTTATCAATGTGATGTCTAACAACTACCAGTACTACATCTTATCAATGTGGTGGCACGTTATCCAAGCATACACTATATAGAGGATGTATCAACGGGTGTCCAGTATAAAGATCTTTATCAGCTTCCTTTTCTTCTCACTGTTGCCCATAGGCGTACCTGCAAGTCTTTTGACATGACATTTTCCAAATGAAAATTTTTTTTTTTCAAATATCTGACAGCAGCAGATAGGCCTACACATGTGGCTGGTAGCGATGCCATGACACAGATAATCATTCTATGCTTGGAGAATACTTTTATGATGCTCTGGCCCTTGCATCAACTTGTCTAATATATTGGGCATGTGCAAGTGTGACAGCATAAGCACACGAACAGGAAACATAATGCAACTGGCACCTCATACCTACTAGGATGATGATGTGCTTACAAGTAAACTCCACACCCACAAACAAAAAAACTTCAGATTTTCAAAGCTTTTAAAATTACTGAGTTTCATATAAAGGGATGTGGACCTATAGTGATATCAGGATTTTAATGCTGTTACTAGCTGCCTGTCTAGTTGCAAGCATCTCATAACCACTACTAATGGTAAATATAAAAGTAATAATTTTTTGTTACTAAAAATCACATATAATTTTAGCTACTCAGATCTAAAGAGTTATGAATAATCAGTGTCCCCAAGTCACTTTCAGGTCGTTATAATTATAATAATAATAATAATAATAAATTCTTTAAGCGCCAAACACGGCGCATAAGGCAGAAACCAGTGCTCTCCAGGTTGTTCGTTGTGACGCCACTCCTCTTAGCTCTTGCACATTATTTAGGCCCAACGTTCTTCCTTCTCTTATTATTGTTCTTCTGAGTGTTTCTTTTGGTCTTCCTTTTTTCCGCTTACCCTCAGGAACCCAAGTGAGCGCCTGTAGTGGTATTCTGTTGTTTTGCATTCGTAGGACATGACCGATATATGACCATCGTCTTTTCCTTATATAGTCGGAGACATATTTCTGCCTAGAGTCTTCTCTTATTTGTCGATTAGTCTTGAATTCTTTCCAACTGATGTTCATGAGTTTTCTAAGACATTTGTTCTCGAATGTATTCAGCTTGTTCTCCAATGATTTTGTTATTTTCCAACTCTCACAGCCGTATGTTAACACTGAGATAACATTTGAATTAAACAGACGAAGCTTGGTATGTATATTCAATGATCGTAATTTCCAAATGTTAGATAATCTATTGAAGGCGCTAGCTGCCAAAGCAATTCTAGTATGGATTTCTCTTGTTGTGTCACCATCCTGAGTCATTTTACTGCCTAAATAATTATAAATGTATACAATAAATGTATATAATTATAAATGTATACAAATTATGTTCTTACAAAGTCTTATGGTTTTTGTTTGTTTGTATTTCTGAAAGTTTTTCAAATTTCAAAACTACTCACCACTGACAGAGCCAATCCTAGAATTTTCTTGTGCCATCATTATCTCTACATCACAGAATAGTTAAAATAAAGTGACAAGCAATTCAATAAAACAAACAGGATAATTGTTATCAAGTGCACTGTAAGACTGCCCCCTAAAGGACTATTATGCTGACAAAGTCATGTGGGACTAACCACTGTTGCAAGTCATGTGATTACTTGGTACAAGGGGAGCAGCTGCAGGGATGGATCTATGCTCCATAAGGAGTGAACATGATGATGATGATTACATAAATGTTCATGTTAATATGTGTAACAGAAGAGCTGTTTGTTTAACTATTCCCATAAATATGACAACATTTGAACACCTTCCCTTTATTGGCAGCCATTTCAGTTTCTAAGAAAACAACTGTTTGATCAATAGCTCACAGTTAGCGAAAAAATGAGCTTTACTTGTGAATTACTATTTATTTTGCACTTTCACTGGATGCCAGTGAAAACAGTTCCTGGGGAGATCAGATGTTTCATCTGTCTGATGATGAAAGTTTACACATCAGGTATACAAAGGTAGGTAGTTCCTTTATGGTACTAGCAATGTGAATTGAATATAGATGGTCAGAAATAGCAAATCTTCAATATATATATCATCCATGTTCATCACTTTCCAGAAGATAGTAACTGGGCTTTCCCAGCTGAGTATGTCTGAGGAACCTGTCAAAAGGTGTTTAATTGCTGGTGATTTGAATGCTAGATGTAAGAAGTGGGAAAACATAACTGACAATAGACAGGGTATGGCTTTGAGCCAAGCCCTCCTCAATACAAACCTTGCTGTATTAAATGATGGCCACCCAACAAGACTGGCGCTAAACTAGGGGACACAGATGGTGTCATAGATCTGGTTTTTATCTCTAGTGTTGCTGCCACCTTGGCATGATCGGATGTTTTAGGGACACAGGACACTCATCACCTAACCTGAATTGTCCTCATTGCAAAAGGTAGGACCAAAAAGACACAAGAAACCGAAACAAGCCTTCAAGATTATTACAACCCCATACATACACTGAGTCAAAATTCAAGAAAACGGACATCTAGAACACCTTTCATCAAACCACCTTGTGGAACGAGACGGTGGAGAGAGCATGGGTTGATAAGCAAAGGGCAACCAATGAATGGCGGAAAGCACAAAAGAGATATATGAGGAATGATGTACTGGTTAAAGAGGAGAAGGAAGTAAAAAAAGCAAGCATTAATAGAGTTAAAAGCATGGCAAAGGAGGCAAAGGATACAGTATGGGAGGCCTTCGTGACACAGGTGGGCACGGAAAAAACTACATTCTGGTCCTTACACAGAAGAATGAATATGAAAAATACAAGCCAACCCATCCCCCACATTAACTCTTAGTATACGAGCGGCCTCTTAGAGAGGCCGATGATCGATCCCCGTCAATAGCGAAAATTTATAGGTGAATGCATGTTTAAAACCACTGAACAATTTAGTTATGTGCATGATATAGGGGTTTCATTTCTTCACATTTTGATATATAACACTTACGTTATCTTTATAAATAAATTGTTTATTGCAAAATCTGTAAAGGTAGTCATGAAATTAGCTCGTATACTAAGAGTTAAAAGCTCGACAGGAATAAGCCTAAAGACAGAGGAAGAGAAGGGACAAACATTATTTGATTGATATATGGCCCAAACAGATAAAGCAGACAAAGTTCCCCATCTAAAATTTAAGTACCATATTTTGGAGAATGTGTTATATTTTGACCTCACTTCTGAAGATGTGCACGTTAGAAACCAGTAGAAACACAGCACCAGGCCCTGATGGTGTACAGTATCAACACATTAAACAGCTGGGTGACAGAGAAATTATGAATGTGGTGAGGGATTTCAACATCAGCATACAGAACACTGAGGTGCTAGAATACTAGTAACATAGTTACCTATGGCCTTCTTCTTCTTCGTACACTCTCAGACGTCCACTTGAATGTTCTCAAAGAAAGCAGTAGTCAGTTTGAGGCTATTTGAATCCCCGTAAAGCTTTTCCACGAAAGGAACTGGCGTCGGCCATATGTGCTTTCTATGTACCGCATATAAGGGGCACCTTTGAAGCAGATGTTCAGCAGTCATTTTATCAGTGCCACAGTTACACTGATCAGTAGTTCCTATCTTTAGCTTGTTGAATAGATGGTATCTCAATCTGTTGTGGCCAGTGTGGAGTCTGAAGATTACCGCTTGTTCTCTTCTGTTCAGCTGACCTATGGCCAACTTCCTAAATCTGCTAAAGATACTACACTTCTCAGCAGCTATAGAATTATCACACTGCAGAATGTTTGTGGTAAATTACTTGAAAAGATAGCTACGAGACAAGTAATGAGCCACCTCAAAAAAAGCACCTGATACCGTGAAAGCAACATGAGGAAACGCCGGAACATTTGCCTATGATGTGAACATGGGATTCCTGGGTAAACGAGAAACGGTTGCTGTAGCAATTGACCTATAGGACACTTATTACAGTGTGAACTTTAAAATGTTGATGAACTGTGTAATGGTTTGCAGTGTTAACCCTTGACTAACAAGATGGATAGCAGCTGAGATATCAGTTGCATTTCACTTGGAACAAATGCGCATCTGCCTGGGACAACCCCAGGGTTCTCCACTATCACCAGTGCTATTTAACATCTACACAGCAAAAGTAGCCACCATTAAGCTAACTGGGCTGGGACGTACATTGACTTTTGCAGATGACATTCATTTAAGGACTAGGTTTGACTGACAGGTAATGGTCAATAGCATACATGGGGTGACTAAATGGTGTGAGGACACCAGTTCCAAGGTCAATCCCAACAAAGCCTGTGTGCTATGGTGCTCCTTGAACAACTCCATATTGAAAGCAGATCTTCCAGACATTACTTTCAGGGGGCAGAAAATTGAAAGGCAAAACAAGCTGAAATACCTTGGAATAACATTCGATCGTGGGTTATCATACAAGTACCATGTTGATCTAAGCATACTGAAGTGCAACAGAGGTCTGGCAGCCCTAAAAACAATGGCCGCAGAACACCTGGACAGAGACTACTGTTTCTTCAGTATCATCAGCTAGTCAGTCATCGAGTATGATCTGGGAATACTCACGCTGTCAACATCACAATGTGAATGATTGGAACGCATTCAAAATGAAGGGATGCATGTAGTCTTGAAGCCACTGGCATGAAAACGGATGCCCAGACCGCAAAACACGAAACCAGAATTGGTTTTTGGAATGTCAGAACTATGAATGAGGCAGGAAAGCTGAGACAGATCACAGCAGAGATGAGGAATTACAAACTACATATCCTGGGAATAAGCGAGAGCAGATGGACAGGGATGGGGAGAATAAAAAACAGCTACAGGGGAAACAGTACTTTATTCTGGTAGAGAGGACGGTCAGCACAACGAAGGTGTAGCCATTATCCTTAATAAAGGAATGGAAAGGTCTCTACTGGAATGGAAACCCATTAACAACAGACTAATAAGAGCAAGACTGAGAGGGAGATTCACCAACACCACAATTATACAATGCTATGCACCAACAAACGACAGCGATGAAGAGCTCAAGGATGAGTTCTATCAACAGGTACAAAAGGAAATGGAAACTGTACCCAGGTACGATCTTATTATAGTAATGGGAGACCTAAATGCGAAAGTTGGAACACATAATAATTATAACGAAAGAGTAATGGGGAAATGCGGCAGTGGAACAGTAAATGAAAATGGGGACAAATTAATAAGCTTCTGCAGTATTAACAACCTGGTCATTGGAGGAACACTTTTTCAACACAAAGAAGTGCACAAGTTAACATGGGAATCACCAAACGGACGAGACAAAAACCAGATAGATCACATAATGATCAATGGCAGATGGAGACATGCACTACAAGACGTGAAAGTAAGAAGAGGCGCAGATGTGGGAAGTGATCATCACCTAGTAGTAGCAAGACTGAAGGTGAAACTCAGAGCTGCTGGACCAGTTGCAGTCAAACAGAAAAGATATAACATCACGAAACTTAAGGACCCCCTCACCAGAAAAGCGTTCATGGTCGACGTAAAGAGACGATATCTGATTACCAAAAGCCAGGAAAGAACGGAGACCGAAGATGTGGACCAGAAATTCAACACCATCTCAACAATATACAAAGAAAGCAGCAAGTCATGCTTGGGATTCCAGGAAAGAAAGAGCCAAGACTGGATAACACCAGAAACGCTAAACACCATAGCGAAGAGAAAGGAAATGAAAAGGAAGAAAACAGAAGCTAAGTCTCCCAGGTTAAAGGCAATATATAGTGAACAGTACAGTCAGCTGGACAAGGAAGTAAAACGTCAAACCCGTGCTGACAAAAGGACATTTCTGGATGACCTTGCAAGACAGGCAGAAGAGGCAGCACTGAGAAATGAACAAAGCACAGTTTATAAAATAACTAAAGCTATCAGTGGAAAACGAGGTGCAAACAACATAACGTTAGTAAGAGACAAGCAAGGAAATCTCATCACCACAGCACAGGGGCAGGAAACAAGATGGGCAGAGCACTTCAGAGAAACACTGAATAAGGAACCACCAGAGACTCAGCTGAATGTTCCTGAGGCTGAAAGGGACTTAGACGTAAATACAGACATTCCACGAAAAGAAGAAATTATCACAGCTATCAAAGGGCTAAAAAATGGAAAAGCGCCTGGTCACGACAATCTGAATGCTGAGCTATTCAAGACAGACCCTGAACTAGCAGCAGAACTATTAGAACCACTATTTGCACAAGTCTGGGAAACTGTGACAACACCAACAGAGTGGAGTAAAGGAATAATTGTCAAATTGCCCAAGAAGGGCGACCTTGCAGACTGCAACAACTGGAGAGGAATTACCCTCCTCTCAGTTCCCAGCAAAATACTAGGCAGGATAACCATCCAGAGAATTTCAAAAGCAGTTGATCATAAACTGAGGAAAGAACAAGCGGGCTTCAGAAAGAACAGAAGATGTGCAGATCATATATTTACCCTCAGGAACATTATAGAGCAGTGCTCAGAATGGCAGAGACAGCTGTATATTAACTTTGTTGATTTTGAAAAGGCTTTCGACAGCATACACAGGGACAGCCTATGGAAAATTCTGAGGGCTTATGGAATTCCCAGCCGCATTGTTTCCATTATAAAAAGCCTCTATTCTAACTTTACGTGCAGTGTTGGATCGAGTAATGTAACTTTCGAAGTGAAAACAGGAGTACGACAGGGATGCCCCTTATCAACAACATTATTTTTGACAGTCATAGATTGGGTGATGCGCCAGACAACAGAGGGCAGTCCAAGAGGAATTAGATGGACAACGTTTTCTACACTGGAAGATTTGGAATATGCAGATGACATTGCACTACTCGCGCATTCACACCAACACATTCAAGACAAAACCGATAGACTGAATAAGTATGGCCAGCAGGTTGGCCTGAACATCAATCTGAAGAAGACAGAGGTCATGACATTAAATGTGGGCAATCCTGAGCCAATAACAGTAAGGAACCAGAAGTTAGAACAGACAGACACATTTACTTACCTAGGAAGCATAGTAACACCTGACGGCGGAACAAGCAAGGACATTAACAACAGAATGAATAAAGCGAGAACAGCCTTTGCTGTTCTCAACAACATTTGGAAGTCTTCCCAGTACAGCACAAACACTAAATTAAGACTGTATGAGAGCTGTGTACTTTCTGTGCTTCTCTATGGTGCGGAATGTTGGAGAGTAACAGAGAAGGAAATGTCGAAACTGTCCTCCTTCCACACAATCTGCCTAAGGAAAATTCTCCGAATCTTTTGGCCAAACACCATCAGCAATCAAGAACTACTTATTCGGAGTAACCAGGAGGACATGCACACCATCATAGCTGGCAGACGCTGGAGTTGGGTTGGCCATGTCCTCAGAAGGGACCCTGATACCATCACAAGAACAGCTATGCTATGGACCCCCGAGGGAAAGCGAAAGAGAGGCCGACCAAAAACAACTTGGCGGAGAACTGTGGAAGCTGAGATGCAAAGAATGAACCACAGTTGGGGCACTGTACGAAGGATGGCCGCCGACCGAGCAAAGTGGAATCAATTTGTTGCTGCCCTACAAGACGCCACCAGGCGTGATGGCCGCTGACTGCTTTGACGGTTGGCGGTTATGGATCAAAGAAGAGAAGAAGAAGATGTAGTCTTGGGCTGTACACAAATTAACTCTAATGTGACAATGCAGTATATGCTTGAAATACTGTCAATTAGATCCAGATATGCTACGGCCCAGTCAAAAGCCTTTATGTAATGGCCCAGTCAAAAGCCTATATGGGACAGACAAAAGCTATTCCTTGCATGGAAACATAGCTGACATTAAGGAAACAAGAATAAAAGGGGGATGTCATGGATGGCACAGGCAACGATTAAGCAGGTGACCACAGTTGAAAATATATTCAGAGGGGAAGAGTGGAGTAAGTAAGATGAGAACTGGACTAATTACCAGCAAGTCATCATCAGCCTTGGTTGAGAGTGCAGAACTTGGGCCAATGGTAGGGAAGAGCTGGAAATTGATTAACTGATGAAGGATCATGCTGGGGATGATGATGCCATTGTGTACACTGATGGGAGAAATCAGGGTGGGGTTTCTCTGCTACAGTAAAGGGCAGAATTGTCACTGAATATAGCAGGGCTTATATGATAACAATCTCCAGCATTAGAATGGAGGTAAAGGTAGTTACTGCAACTCTACAGTGGCTGTCTGAGACTTCATTAACAAAGGCAGTTTTTTTTGTATGACTCACAATCCATGCTTCGTAAGGTCCAAAATGGATGGCTCCAGCATGACTGGAAAACCTCCATGGAAGCCTCATATCTTCAGAAACGAGTGTGGATCTACTGTCCTGGTCATGCAGGGGTACGCGGCAATGAAACAGCTGACAGACTAGCTTCAAGAGCATCTATAGAAGGTGCGCTGGATATGGTTAAGAGAGAGATTCTGAGCGCAATTAACATTTGTCTATTAGAGAATGACAATGCAAGTGATGAATCATCAAGGCTAAGATTGCTGGAATTTGGCATCAAATGCAAAACCAGCATGGATGGACAAATGAGAGGATGCATCTGGCATGTATTCAACCAGTGCGCAACAGGAACAATTAGCATCCACACCCTTTGACATTTGCTGAGGGAGATTGAGCACCTATGGGTTTGCCCAGAGTGCAGTGATGTCGATTCTGATCAACAATAAAAATTTATGGTAGCAGTCTTTATGGCAGATGCTTCTGCATACATTACGCTTATAACATAAAGATGTATTTTCTGTTTGCGGCTTATACAGATTCAAATTACTACTTTATGGACAAATTGTATCTGGAAACAATACAGGTTCACAATCCCATATTCAAAACCCGTGGGGCTAGATGTGTTTTGGAATTGAGGATTTTTCTGATTTTATAATGGTAGAATGATTCATGATAAGTTCATTTAGTGTAGCATCCAAGAAGAGTCTGGGGCAGCGTTGTGAAAGGAAACCCATTAAGATTTCTACAGCAAACCTTACAAAAATTCAAACTCATTTTTGATGTTCCGTTCTTCATGGTATATTCAAGTTTGTTTCATGACTATGTCTATTTTTTCTTAAATATCTGAGAGCATCAGATGCATGTGTGGCTGGTAGTGGTGCTGAGACACAGATAATCATTCTATGCTTGAAAAACAGTTTTATGATGCTCTGGCACATACATCAACTTGTCTAATGTATTGTGCATGTGCTGGCATGGCTGTATAAGCATATAAACAGGAAACATGATGTAAATGAAACCTCACACAGCTTGTGTCATGAGGTGCACTCAAGTGAAACTGCACAAAAATAAAAACTGAAGATTTTCAGAGCTTTCAAAATTATGGAATTTTCGTAGGTCCGTTGATTTCTTCTCACCTCCCCCCTCCCCTTCCCCCACCAAAAAAAAAAAAAAACTATTTAGAGCTAATAATTTAGCAGCCCATGTGACATTTCTAAAATATGCCCTACTAAAAATTTGCACTCGTGGGCATTGTTTTTATGATTTAGCTATTTGTTTCCATGATTTTATATCAACTGTTATCATAAAAATGACATCTACACCATCCACTGATTAGGTTTACTAATGTTACATATAATGAAAGTTTATTCAATTGTCAACAACAAGACATATAACAGAGGCCCATAACATAGAAGGTAAGAAGCTTACAGTGAAACATTCAAGACAGATATGTGGGTTTAAAAGAACAAATGTTAAAGGGCTAAATAAGTATTAAGTGTTGAAGTCAACATCTTGGAAATAATGATGACTTTTCTTTTAATGTGAATTATTAAACTGGATGGCACAAACAACAAAGAAACAAGAAGTGCTCTACTGCCCCAGTTGTAATGGTATATAAATGTCTATTTATGTGATTATGTTTATGACAGAAAGAATGAGGAATGACAAATAAGAGAACCATGAAATGACACAAACAGAAGTCTCACCAATTTTGTCACTGGCCATTTCTTGAAGGGACTTTCTCTCGGTAGTTAATGTCAGCCTCTTGTTTTCTCTTTCCTCACGTTTATCCTGAAAGTTTAACACAGATGCATAAAATCTACATACAGTGCAGTTCACTTAAGCAGAAGTCCTGCCTTCACTGCCAAAATTACAGTACATAATTTTACTGGTGAACAAGCAATAACAGGTTAATAAACGTCTACGCTTCTGACAATAAACTACAATGCTAACATTCATTAAGCTAGCAAGCATGTAATCATCAGTTCAACTGAGCAAACACTGGTTCATCTCGGTTAGCAAAAAAGCACTTGCGTTCAACTCTGAAATCAACGGGACTAGGCGTTTGAAATCTGAAGATAAACAAAGATTGAAACCTGAGGCCTGTGAATAGTAAACAAGAAAAATAAATCAGTATATAGCAGACACTCACTCGTAAGAAAGAAGGAAGGAAAACACTAAAAAGGTAACTCTTACATTGGCTTACTTGTCCTGCAATAGTTACTGCTCTTGGAATCCATGTAGTAACCGCTACCAGAGCACACCAAAATATTAAACCAAAACGCTATTCTGTCATCCTGAAGCAGTTCAGAAATTAAAATGAATGAACTAATTTTTTAGGAGAACAAAGCAGCTGATATGAAAGAACTGATTTTTTTGTGAGAACAAAACAGCTGATACGAATAGATTTTTTGGGAGAACCAATCAGCTGATATTAATGGACTGATTTTTTGGGAGAACAAAACAGCTGATATGAATGGACTGATTTTTTGGAAGAACCAAATCAGCTGATATGAATGGACTGATTTTTTGGAAGAACCAAACAGCTGGTATGAATTGGCTGATTTTTTTGGGAGAACCAAACAGCTGGTAATCCATAAAGTATTTCTTAATCATCATCATCAGTTTCCTCTTTGTTCCTTATGGACCATGGAGCAACCATTGCAGCTGGTCATAAATCCTGCATCAAGAGTTTACGTATGCTTGCTGCAGCGTTGTCTGTAACAATTTATTTGTTGCCAGCCTCAAATTAGTCACCTTGTAAGACATGCCTGCATGAGTGTGTTACCAGGGCCTGATAGGGGAGCAAAGAATAGTAACACTGTACCCTACCATGCATGTCGTAAAAAGCGACTAAGGAGGGTTGGGCATGGGGCTGGTTACCCCATCCCGTAAAAATCTTTTTACCAAAAAACTTCAACAAACATGGACAAGTCAAATACAGAATATAAAACAACTCATCTGCCCAAGACAGAAGAAAATCCTCTGGAAAGGAGGCGCGTGAAGCAACCCAGAGAAAGCCGAAAGGAGTCTGGTTGCCGACTAACCTTTTTCGTCTAGGAAAATCTCCAGGATTGGCACCTGGAATGTTCGCACTCTATGTGAACAAGGGAAAACTGCACAGGTAGCAGCGGAAATAACAAATTACAGGATTGATATCCTGGTTCTCTGTGAGACACGGTGGAAGGACATAGAGAGAAGGTGATTGATCACAGGAGAAATGGTGTTGTCCTCAGGATATGAGGAAAGAGCCCACCACAGTGAAGGGGTGGCTCTAATGCTGTCTAGGGAAGCACAGAAGGCACTTATAGAATGGGAAGCAATGGGACCTCGAATTATGACAGCAAGGTTTAAATCAGCCAAAAAGAAAGTAAATATAAACATCATCCAGTGTTATGCACCAACAAATGATAAAGAAGAATCTGAGAAAGAAAACTTTTACACCAGACTACAAAATGTCTTGGACAAAAAGAAAAGAAAGGACATCACAATTTTGATGGGGGACCTAAATGCAAAAATAGGAACAGACACCAGCTTTGAAGAAATCATGGGAAACCATGGATTACATTTGATGAACGAGAATGGGGAACTATTAGCTAACTTCTGTACTTCAAATCAACTAGCTGTAGGAGAAAGCATATTTCCACATAAAAGAATACATAAAGCAACATGGATAACTCCAGACCACAGAACTGAGAATCAGATTGATCACATATGCATAAGTAAGAAATTTAGGTCATCATTGTATGATGTAAAAGTATGTAGAGCAACAAATGTGGTATCACACCACCATCTTCTGTTGGCTAAAACAAAATTAAAACTCAAGAAATTTACAACAGTATATAGCTATAGACAACAGTATAACGTGGGATATCTAAGAGTAAGAAATCAGGAAATAAAAGAAACATTTTCAATCACAGTATCCAACAAATACCAAGTACTCCAACAGCTGGAAAATGAAGCAGATCCAGAAGAGCACTGGCAACAAGTAAAACAATATGTGGAACGAGACATTTGGAGAAGTACAGGTTGGTAACCCAGAATCTGAAATGTTTGGGGATGGCCGTTCTTTGGTTTTCAGATTTTATCGGTTTTAGGATTTCACCCAAAGTAGCCCAAAAATCGGTTAATGTAGCCCTAAAATCGCCCACAGCAGTCAAATTTTGCCCCACCTTAAATTATATAGCCTACATTCATGCTCTAATTGTCGTCTTCAGCTTGGAGTCAGGCATCTGTTGATGAAAGATCGCTTTCAATGTTCAGTTCTTCATGGTATATTTTAGCTTGTTTCATAACCATCAAACCAGTCAGCGGTTCACTTCGCCATTGTCGAATCTATCCCTCAGAACGCGGTCAACATCTTCATGTTTTCCTCTATGCAAAATTTTCCAATCTGACATTAGTTTTTGGTCACCACTGTCCCCATAAAACTTCAGCAGCTTGTCTTTCTATTTCTTTATGTCATATGCTATATCATATTCTTCTGCAAGACGACGCACAGAGACACCATGATCAAGCTTCTGCAATTTTTTTTTTCTCTAACCAGCGGCACTTGAGCTTTCCAGCTCTTCTGGCCCAATGCCATGTCATTGCGAGGCTGGGGGGTCAGTGGACTTTCCTTCCAACCCGGTCAGGAGCTTCACTCCTTCCCATCCACACGGGATTTATGTGCAGGAGCCGTTCAGGTTATTCAGTCAAATTTCCGGTCATAAACATTCCTTCAAACGCTGACGCCCGGGTTTGAACCATGAAAACCTGGTCGCCAGTACAACGCCGTAGCCATTACACCAGCGCGGCTCCCGAGCTTCTGCAATAACTCTACTTTCAGCACTATGATCAATAACGTCACATGCTTCCTTTTCTTAATGCCACTGTTATCCATAGGAGAATATGCAGCTCTTTTCGACATTTTCACAATGAAATTAAACTCTAAATCACAAAATTAGCGTATAAATATTCAACTCAAAATCACAAATAAGCTCAGAAATATCCATTTATTACACATAAGGGAGGGAAACCCGAGGCCTGCAAACAGTAAATTAATATGAAACAAATATAAAGGTAAGCCACTCATGTCTGTTGTTTTTCTGTTGTCTGGTGTTCTACTTCTTTGTTTCCCATGAGTGCCTGATAACATACCTTTATATTTGTTTCATATTAATTTTCAGAAATATCCACGCACGTGGCTGGTACCAGTGCCAGAACACAACTGACCACGCTATGTTTGAACATTTGTTTCACGCAGTAGTCAGTATAAACTGTACTGATACTGCGCGTCATGGGCTGGTAACGTGATAAAATGAACATAGCACATGGTCAGTTCCTCATATACCTGTAAATATGTCAACACGTGGCTGGAAGGAGTGACGAGAGAGAACCCACACTATAAAAATTTGTTTCACGCAGTAGTGCTTATGTCAGCCTATACTGCACCTTGCGCATCATGGCCGGAAACTTGATAAACTGAAGATTGCGTGTTTTCAATTCCTTGCATAATAGTTTTTTTTTTAAATTTGTTTTTTTTTAAAACCAAATGTTACTTAAACTAGCCAAAAAAAACTTCTAATTTTCGGTTTACAGATGTTTGGATTCTGGGTTACGTACCTGTACTGAGAAAAAGAGAACATCAGCACAAATCATGGATAACAACAGAAACCATTACTGTGATGTGGAAATGTAAATAGTGATACCGTAATCTGACAGCCTTGGCTTTCCCATTTAATGCCTACCATTTGCTAAAGCAAAACCACGCAATTTCTGACTGTCTAACTCACATCTTAATCCACACCTCTTTTTGTCTACTTGACCTTACTAAAACCCATACCCAATAACCATAGTTTTTTCACGGTTGTGTGTCTTGTAGTCACATATCTGTGTGTGCGCGCGAGTGGTTAAACATATATGTTAAATGTATGGAGAGTAGGATGGTCTTATAATAAATTACAGTCGTAAAGATAGGCTGGACTAGAGTATCGTCTCAATCCAGAGACAGATTCAACCCTTAAACTATTCACTCGTGAAAGCTATTTCTTATACCTTTAACCTCACTTATTTACCACTTTCACCTCTGCTCAGACGGATTATAATTATCTTCTGACCTATCTTTATAAATCTACGACAATTACCAAAATAGGAGACAGGAAAAACAAAAAAGCAGACTTAAACAGAAGCAAAACCAGAAGCTCCAAAGCCAAGGCTCATTAAGTGTACATAGAAGCAAACAAAGAAGTAAGAAGAAACATCAAAAGAGACAAGAGGAAGTATATTGAAGAGTTGGCAAGGGAAGTCGAGGAAGCTGCAGCCATAGGATATATGAGGGACCTGTACAACAACACAAAGAAGCTAACAGGGAAATATAAGCAAGCAAATGGCGTCATAAAAGATAGGAATGGAAAATTGCTTAGTAATATACAAGAACAAATGAAGAGATGGACAGAACATTTTGAGGAACTTCTCAATAGATCAGCTCCAACTAATCCCTCAGATATCCAGCCAGCAGAAGAGGAGCTACTAATCAG